>CM057350.1:492102922-492477922 GCA_030015575.1 Agapanthus africanus | reverse complement strand
CCACTTGCAAGAAATTTGCTTTACTCCAGCAGGCAATGGAACAAGGTCCCATGTCTCATTCTTCTTTAGGGCGGAAATCCCCTCGCGCATTGCGTTCTCCCACTCTGCATTACCCTTTGCGTCTTCAAACGAACTCGGTTCCCCGATCTCGGACACACAACACTGTGAGAGCGACACAGCGTCTTCAAAGTAGGCCTGCATATACTTCGGATTAGACTTCTTGATCCGCAAAGACCTTCTGAGACGTCGGCTGATTTTCAGTCGTGATGTCTTCCATTGGTAGTGGTCTCTTCTCTCGACTATCTCGCAACTCTGTTCGTGAGCT
The DNA here is from genome assembly GCA_030015575.1 of Agapanthus africanus. Lineage (NCBI taxonomy): Eukaryota > Viridiplantae > Streptophyta > Magnoliopsida > Asparagales > Amaryllidaceae > Agapanthus > Agapanthus africanus. Next base: position 492,477,597 of record CM057350.1, on the reverse strand, counting down.
ACTCTCTCCACTTCTTGGAGAAGGCTTTTCCTGGCTTATGGGCTTTGGGCTTTGAACCTCGCAAAGACCTGTCTTCTATCAAATGGGGCTCAAAGATTTGAAGATGATAGCAGTTCGTGAACTCTATTTTGGCGGCTCTACTGGTCCCGAGTCGCTCCCGAAAGAAACCTCCTGCCGCTCTGCCTACTGGGCCTGGCTACCCCGCAACTTACCGCTTCAAAGCCCTATCCTTGGCTACCGCTTGCTTGCTCACTTCCCCTTGCTGCTGCTAGCTTTCTGGCTACTGGACTACTTTCTTGCGGCTGAAACCGGCTTTCTTGGCTATGCTACTCTTTTTGTTTTGCTACCGGCAGGACTGCAGCTACGACTACATGCGCATCTAGTGCAGTGGCTTGGAAGCAAGCTACCTTGACCATCTTCCGAAGTTTTCAATAATTTACTGATCAATCCGTCGCGGACTGCTCTACATTCAGCCACGCCACAGTGACTTCCGAAGCGCTACGGACGGGACGAAATCCGGTAGCCAATTGCTGGCTCTGAATAACCAGCCCAGCAATAAGCGTCATTCTTCCATAACCTAACGGGGCGGGGTTGCGCGCGAGCCGAGTGACGTAGGTGCACAAGAGTACTTCGCGCCACAACCATCTCTTTTTTATAGGTTCTACGGACCGATGCCTGCTGCTTCATCTGGTAGAAAAGATTCATAGATATGCCTGTAATTAGAAGGAAGAACCGCCATAAAAATCTTCCTCGTGTATCATCTGTAGCAGAACTATGAACGGGAGCTAGCAATCCGGACCGTATTGAAAAGGTTCCTGAGACACAGCATGGAAGAGTCAAAATATTAAGAAGCGAGGTCCAAGAATGAAGAAGGGGTAGAATTACTGAATGAATACGAGCTGTGGCTAATACCCGAGGCATACGCATTTTCTACGGGATCCCGAAACCACCAGCCACCCCGACCTAATTCATGATGAGCCCACCAACTTCCTGGCGAGATGCCTACGGTTAAAAACAACCGACATGTCAAGATCAAAATTCGAATTGGTTCCTGGTCCTGGTCAGAGACCACTGTGTTCGCGCCGGCGGTCCAACAAAGAGGCGAAGTAGTGGTCTCTTTCTTTCCATTACGAACGACACGCTTCGCCTGCTCCCTCCCCGTGTCCATTAGTGCTCCTGTCCAGAGCGAAGAGAAGGCGAAAAAGCGCCGCCGAAGCTGCATGAGCAGGCTTCTATTGCTACGCAACAATAGAGCAGGCGCGCCGCCCACAAAATGTTTGAATGATCGGGTAAAGAGCGAGCTTCTTATATGATGGGATCCGACGCATCCAGCAGAGCGAAGCAGCGTTCCATTCTTTTCGGCGGCATACTTCCGCATTGGCGGCGAATGGAGTGCCACAATCCCATTCATCATTTTTGATCTACATAAGCCAAAGCCCATAGCACTGGCGACGTCTCCGGCATAAATGCGAGGAGGATGTATAGCTGATATAGGATCTTGTGGAACAGGAATTGATTCTGCAAGCGGTTCGGTACGAACGAAGAAATTTCGAACAAAAGGATCGGAACTCGCTGATAGGAAAGGAGAGAAAAACAAAGCAATGCCAAGAGCGTAGTCTATCGATGAACAGCGGATAGACGGAGCTCTCTCTTTTTCATCTCGTGCCAGATGCAACAAAAGATTAGTCCTTTTTCCTTCTCGCGAACCACGGGAGCGCCCAGCGCCCAGAAGAGCAAAGCTCATTTTCCTTCCAGGGTAAAGCGGCGCATCAAAAAGGGCTGGCCCGTCAAAAGTCCGGTTCCTTCGCGAACGAAGTTCAGAATCAACAAGGGACAGATCTTCTCTTAACCGAACGAAGGGAGTGCACAACTGGGGCGCAGCCCCGCTTTTTTGTTGGAGAGATAGAATGGAGTTCTTCACGAAGTTCGAGACAAAGGAAAAAAGAGAAGTTTCTCTATAGCCTATTCGTTTTGAGACATTATTGCTTTGGGGTCGACCCCGGTAACAAAGAAGGAATCCATAAAAACTTGGAATCCAACACCATGATAAAATACTACCCTCATGATTAGACCATGTCCCTGAGATTTGATAAAAGAAAGGTGCATTAGCGGTTAAGACGTTGTAATTGGATAAGTTATTAGGAATATGACGGAACGAAAGACCAAGGAAAGGAAGAAGAATGCACCAAAATGCGGGTGCTGCACCAAACGCTGGTGGTTGTTTCTTGTTGTAAGTGAATGCAACGAAAAGACCCGGAAATAACGAATAATGAGAGAATTCATTTATTGACATTTCGTGCTCATTTCCGAATTTCTGCTTTGTTATTCCCATCATCCGGTAACCACAGGATGATCCCAATCTCTTTTTAGTAATAGATCTTTTTGATATGTCTCAGTCTCCGCGGCAAGGAAGAGAAAATGCATCGAGTCGTTTATCAAGAAAGTGGACGAGCATGGTGGTCCCTATATCTCTGAGGGGTGTACCACTGTAGTAGTTTTCAAGTCAGCTTAAGAGAGAGCTCGGCTCAAAAGAAAAAGTCACTCTCCTTATTCTTAGCTAGTGGAATTGTCACTCTTTCTTATCCACTTTGCCGAGGAGAGAGAACTATCAGATAACTCAAGCTAGACAGAAAGGTGCAAAAGTCCACAGTTCCTTAAGGATCCTGTAAGCAAGTAGTTCAGATTTTCATTTAGCTTCAATTGCTTTCCCTTCTATCTCTTACTCACAAGCGGGTCCGCATGCAACAAAAGAAATTTGATTTGCCTACTACTCCCCCTCAAGGATAAGGAAATTGGACAAGAGCGAGAGCTAGACTGACTGTTGGCCCAATGCTCGTGGACGATGAAGACTGACGACCCCCTGCGGCGGCTACTCATAAGAAGATGAAGAATTGAAAGAGGTAAGAGTTGGAGGTCACCCCTCTTCTTTGTGATCTCTTGCTGGAAAGAAAAACCCTGATCTCAGACTTCAAGGTAGTGAATACTTGCTGACTTTCACGAGTCACCAAGCAAGGGATGAGCGCGCTAGCGCGAAAGCCGTTGCTTGGTTAAGGCAGAATGCCAATCGAGTAGACCGTAGAACATCGAGAACCCCCCTTGGAAGGTAGAATGCCCGGTGGGGGTACAGTACAAAGATCGCATTCGGAGTAAGATTTGTCCACAAAGATGTACGGTCTCATTCGTCAAATGAAAGAGACCCTGCTTCCACTGAAGGTCATTGCTCAATCCTTTTGGGTGACCCTACGCTTCGGTTCCTTCAAAAGGATCGGGAAAGAATGCACTACTTAGGATGGGATGCAAGACAACTGGCGCACTCATGGCACAATCATCCATTTCTGAACAAATAGGAAAGTGAATCAGTTCATCTATGAAATGAAATATTGGTCATTTTCCACTTGAATCTCTTTTCACCCGGCTTTCGTAAAAAAAAGTGGATCGATGTCGATCGAAGGCGTATAGGCGACTCTTTAATGAAAGTCCAGTTATACAAGCGTGACACGTTCTCACATTTCTATGCCCGTCTATTAAGGAAAAGAGAATGGAAGCGATTACCCATCTCCACCAACAAAGGGGCTTCGGAGGCATTGGAGTCCATAAGATTGGCCTTATCCTTAGTCAAAAGTAAGTCAACCAAAAGACGGGGCTCAGGGAGACAACCAGAGCTACACTACTTGCCCATAGCACCCGGCAGGGACAGAAGGAAGAAAGGTACCACGATGGATCCTGATGCTCGGGAAGAGAGAGACTACCGGCGGAGGCACATCAGCAAGAAGAGCAAGAGGGACTCCAATCAGTTAGCCTACTTCATACGGGCTTCGCGCTAGCTACAAGGTTGACACGAAGGTTGGCGTCAGGGAATCATGACACATTACACCCTTGAGGACATCCTAAGGCAGAGCTGAGCCTGAGCCACAAACAAAAAAAGCTCCTTCAGTAGACGGGAAGGTCACAACTGGCTTGAGTCAATTCAGTGACTATCCCGCAGACGAGCTTCGCATTAGAGACAGAGGGTTGAGACCTACTTGGCGAAGTAGGCCCATACTTCAATGCCACTAATGACGTCATGATGAACGAAGTTTGCTTTTGAACGGAATGAATCCTATTACGTACTTGAACGGAAAAGGTAGTTGACTTGCTTACTTGTTATAGTCAACAAGCAAGGGATGTGCTACTGAATATAGCACGCTCAATTGGTTTGAATGGCCTGCTATATTCAAAGCCTTGCATATAATCCGTTTTCTTGCTGGGCAAGGAGGGGGGCAGATCAATATGTACAAAATTCATTTCATTATCCCACTCCGTCATCTAATAATGTCAGATATTCGAATAGAATATCTGCTCATATTCTATTCTTGCTCGAAGTCAAGGAAACGCAGTTAGCCAAGCCTCGTAGGCGCTTTTGGGCGCAAGTTCCTCAATCGCTGTTCTTCCACGCAAGTAGAAGCAAACAACAAAACAAGAAGCATCGAGTAAAATCCGTCCACGGAAATAGCAGTTGTCAAATGCGGAAGGTGGAGCTAAGTTTGGTTTCCGATGTGACCGATACAACTTGACGGAGCCAGGAAAGAGGGGAGAAGCTCAAAGCCGGGAAGATGCCGAGCACTGACGACGAAAGGAGAGAGGTCTAAGCGCCTCCGAAGAAGAAGGAAAACGATGGCAGATTAGAGTATGTAAACCAAAGTAAGTGGACTACTCGTACACATGGGAAGAATCATACGCACAAGCAGCTGTAGCATTGATTGAGCGAAGCCACTCCTTCACTGAGGAAAGTGCTGCTGAGCAAGCGACAAGATGCAGATGTATAGGATAATCCTTCCCCTGAAATTGCACTGGTCAAATGCCACAAGCGGGGTATGTGTTGGTGTTGAAACAAGAGAGCCCATATAAGAATCCAAGATATGTTGGGCATCAGTGCAGCTAGGGGTGAAGATCTATTCATATAAAGGAAAGTCAGTCCCCAGGAAAAAGACAAGCAAGAAAGCCCTCACATAGTAAAGAAGAAAGCGGTCATAGAGAAAAACCTTTCGAAGAATGACTAGATTACTTATTCTATATATTTTCGAAAAGAGGAGATGAGTCTTTGGGTGGATGGGAATGATTCAAACATGGAATTCGATTCCATCATGGTTCCTGGAACAGGGGGGAAAATCAATCTCTGGAAACACTCCGTTGTTTGTGGAGAATGCCCCCTGGAGGAAGCTTATTGCAAGGAAACAGAAGTGGGTGTGCACTTTCGGTAAGGCGGCATATCTGAAGTATGAAATAGGAGCTTTCTCGCGCGCGCCTTCAAAAATCAGCAGATGACTAAATTTGCTTTTTTTTTTATGCTCCACTACGAGCGAAGGATATTATATTAACATAGTCGAAAAACGAAGTATTCACAAAGTGCATTTCTTTCTTCAATCATTCATTCGATAGACGTGATTCCCCGGAGGCAGGACACACGCAGTTCACTCGGCCTATTCTACTTTAGGAATAGAAGGATTTCTTATGCTAGAACTTCCTGCTCTCACGTTCATATACCATACCCATGGGGAAGAGGACCGAACAGAACAGCCGTGGCTGGGAAACAGAGATCCCGCGGGGAAGAAAAATAGGATTATCTTCCGATTCAGAAAAAGGCAAAAATGGGGGCAAAGTAAACCTAACCGCTTACCTTTTTTTTTCGTAAGCCGCGCACTTTAGGCCAGGCCTTACTATAACCAACCCCACTGATCCCACTCAATCTTTTATACCAATGTTTCGTACTCTCTAGACCAGGTCATCATAAGAAAAGACTGAGAAATCTTTCTGAAGTGAGAGAAGGAGGGAAGGCGCGCTAGCGCGCTACAACTAACAGCCTGCTGAAAAACGCAAGATTAGCGCGCCAAAGCAACCCTAGTTTAAGTACTAGCGTCCCACCCCAACGTTGTTGTACTTTACTTGACTCTCCCCCGCTTGCTGCTCGCCTCAGCCAGACGTGGCTTATGTAGTGGGCTAGAAGGCGCCTACGTGCTCCGACTTCTTGGGCCCCCACTGGAGATGCTTTGGAAGCTGTCGTGACGCTTTGGTGTAGTTGTAGTTTGTATTGCACCGGGGTGACGGTTTATGGATGGATTCCATGGCGATGGAATCCCGTAAACTCAATCAATATAAACAACATGTCGTGACCATGACGGTTTGGTTGACTTTGTAATAAAAGTAAGTGGGTTGAGGGGCTTCATTGATTAGTAAACCTACGGTGCTGGTAAGGTCGGGACCGTGGTCGTCCGTCTCCGGTTTGCCGGCCGATAAGATCACTGAGATTGACCAGCCAGCTGGGTTGGTTTGGCTATTCCTTTCTATTGAAAAGGAGTCAGCTGTCTGCGCGAGTCACCTTCCTTCTTCTAGGCTCCGAGTCACCTTCTTCTAAGCTCCGCTGGACGACACGGCATTCTCGTTCTATAGGCCGGCCGTACTTGTGATGGTTCCCCAGGATCCAATAAACCCACTTAGGTCTACGTTGCCACGATATTGTTCTATGGAAGCGGGCAGGCAGCTTTTTAGAATAGAAGTTCGGCCCGGTTTTTGATTTTTTTACTAAAAAAAGGGGGGAGGGATTTACCTTTCTAACGCATATTCTGTCGTACCGGCATGGCCCCACTGATTTGTTTTCGATCGGAGCATCAAGCAGCGCAACCCGGTTCTACTTGACTAAGCCCCGTGCTCGTCCAAGGAGGGAGTTTGCCTTACCCAACTCCCCTTTTTGATAACAAGGCGGAAACCCCCGACCCGACATTCATGAGTTTCGAATGAAGAATGAAGAGTGCCCTGACCTTCTTCCCGTCATCGTCGGATTTTTAAGTTGGTAAAGACCCACCCCTTGTTTAAGTCAGAATGAGTCCCCGGGACCCCGGGACATTGGCTTCCGCCAACAGTGAACTATTAAGGATCGCATCCCGCGCATATTCTACATTATAGCCTGCAACTGATTCAGCTTCCGCTTCTGGGAGATCAGACGGAGCTCGATTAGTTTCTGCTAGACGAGGAATAAGGAACATAACCAATACGGGGAACAAGGGAATACCGGACCATATCTGCTTTTGCGCCATGACAATCTCACTCGAATTACAGGGACCTACACATATTAGTACAGTATACCGGGGTCCCCGGCCAGAACCACACGTGCAAGTTTCCCTGCATGTGGCTCGTCCGTGCTTTTTTCCGAGGCGCTGCCTGTGACTCCGCATGGGAAAAGGGGAGGGGGCTGAACTGCAAACTTTCGTGTTCAGAGCATTGCATTGTAATCGGGGATAGGGTGAGTAAGCAGCGCCTACCAAGCTAAGCTTTCGTCGAAAAGGCTAGACTGGTTCCTTTTCGGCGCCCGCCCTTGATTTAGATGTTGGGGCAAGGCAAGCCCAAGGAAAGTATAGGTTGGCTCCCAGCTGCATCTCGGCCGGCATCCTGCTCTCGAGAGGGTGTGGTCCTTGAGCGAACTACTCATGTGCTGTGTTGTCCCAACCCAATGGCATTTGGTGAGGAGCTACGGTCCGGTGGTTGACAAGCCACTGATCGGAGGCGACTGGACTGGAGTGCTTTCATCAAATGATTCATGTGGGCTGAGCCATTCCCATCCCAAGTGGCGGCCCGATTCGGCCTGGTAGGGAAGAGATTCTAAATAGAGAATATGCGCACCGAGAATAGATATCTATGTTAGCTAGCGGGGGCGGGCTTTCCTCTGGTAGTCCCGCTGCGGCCTCTGACAGTCCGTCCCGTCTCATCTTTCTTTGGCTCTACTTGTAGCCAGCCATGTTAGCTCCACATTCCACCCTTTTTCGATTTCGAATTTCTAACGAAAAAGGCACTCACTTTATACATCTCCATCGCCCCCTTTCCTATTCTTGCTTGCCGCCTATTATATTAATTAAGAGAATCGGTTCCGGTTCAAGCGGCCCGCCTTTCATCATCTATACCAGCTGCCACGCACGACCCCATAGGAACGATTTCTGCGCCTTAAGAAGCAGAACGCGCCATCACCTACAGCCCTTTCCTCTGCCGGGGACTTCCACGAAATGAAAACGGGCGGCATCGTCGTATGCTCGACTTTGCCCTGGTGTATATCCCGGAGTACTCCTATGGCCGATCTGTCACCCATACATTCTGGGCTTGGCCCCGTCCCGTGTAGAGAATGCCCCCCTGGAGGCACGGCTTAGTCAGTAATTATCGCAGTTCAGAGTTTAAATATGTAAGCCGCCACTTCTCTGAAAGCATGGTTCTTGCCAGCAATCAACCTTATGAACTTTATGCAAGGCTTTGAATATAGCAGGCACATGAAAACCAATATCGCGCTAGCGCTGCCTGGTAGTTGACTTGCCGTTGCTTGTTCTATAGGCTTTCGCGCTAGCGCGCTCATCCCTTGCTTGGGCCTTGGAGCTCGTCCATTCGTTGGGTGATCCCTTGCTCTCACGTTTGAGTGTTTGCTCGTCGTTTAGGCCGGTGAGTGACATTTCTGCTCATTGCAGTCACCTCCGGGGTTCTTCGCACCTGGGTAGCACCAGGACCCTTGTGCCCCGGACTGCACTGCCCGCCCAAAGCCCGCCCTATGACCCAAAACACAAAATGAGCCTTGCGACGAGACGCGGACATTCCTCATGCTGCGGTTCCCTCCGGTCCGTTCCCGGGTTGGGTTAGGGGAACATCCGAGCGATTGCCTTCGCGGATCCAAACGTGCTCACAAGGCGCACAATAAGAATAAGACCAATGGAGACTTCATAAGGGACCATTTGAGCTGCAGATCGTAATGCTCCTAGAAAGGCATATTTCGAATATAGAGGGCGTTCCCAACAATCCACGAGAATATCATACCCCACTATGAACCGTACGAGCACGTCCTCTGTCACCCCCTACCGCACTTACGGCTCTATACCCCAACCCAACTTGCTCTGGCCCCGGGCCCTCCCGCATCTCTTCCTCGGTAAGCGGACCGTGGAAGCTGGGGGTATCCGCTTGGGACTGATAGAAAGCAGCATATCTATTTTGTCCCTACTGAAACTGCCGAACCCGCCTAAAAAATAAAAATAGTAGAAGGTCGCGTCAGAGACATCTTTATCTGAGGAGGAGGCTTCGTCGTCCGGCTCCTCATAAATTCTGTTAGGATCGGCCGGCTCATCCTCGGAATCCGAAAAAGAAAACAGAGACAGAACATATTTTTTTTTCAATGATGACATATCTAATCAGACTGAATAGGATGTCGAAGACACGATCATTCACATCAATTTCAGCAGGCAGGAAGGGCGCGGAAGCTACCGTTTCACGAATGCAATGCAAGCAAGGTAGCTTGCTTACTCTCCGTCTAGCGTACGTTGGCGGCAAGGAAGGAGGCATTGGAAAGACTAGACCATACACATTATTAGTACAAAAGGCATTCGGGAAGCGACTAGTCGCTTCTGGCGAAGCTTCACTTTAGTTTAGTTGGCCGACCACTACATAGAGACAACTACCAGTCATGAGCGATAGCGAAGCCTAGAGAGGTAGTGAATACTTGCTGACTTGTTCTAGTCAACAAGCAAGGGATGAGCTAGACTGAATATAGCAGGCGATATTGGTTTGAATGGCGCGTTAGACCAAGCAACGGAGTGAGCGCCTAGCGCGATATTGGTTTTCATGGTGCGGTAGACCAAGCAACGGAGTGAGCGCCTAGCGCGAAAGCCGTTGCGCGGTAGACCAAGCAACGGAGTGAGCGCCTAGCGCCCGTTGCGCGGTAGCGCATCCGTCTGCATCCGTTTTCTTGCTGGCGGAAGCAGTCGCTTGACGGACGAAGCCGAGCCGATACGATAGGCGGGCGAAGGGAGCGAGACCAAACCGAGCCAGACGTGGAGTGGCGAAGGGGGCCTACTATACGTATACGTGATTAGTAACCAGTGAAAGACATCGAACGAAAAAGAAAAGGTGAACTATTGAACAGTGTGATTGATCAGACAAGTACCCATTTCGGTAGCCTTCTTTCATTTCCGAATTTGCTTGCGAAAAGTCCTTGCATTAGTATGAGTTCGTTGGCCGCGTAAGGGCGATCCATCTTGATGACGAATTCCACGATAACGAGAAATAGAAATTAATCGTTCGATGTCTGCTCGTTCTCCCCTCTTCAATTCCCAATGAACAACATGATCTTGACCTATCATTTGTTCAATTTGGTCGATCTGATACTTAGTTAACTCATTCATCTTTCTGTTCCCACTGATACCTAATCGATAATGAACTTGAATGGCTTTTTTAGGTCCAATTCCATCCATTTTAGTTGAGGCAATTCTGACTTGTTCATCGGGAACTGATCTAGCTCCTGAGATATATAACATTCTTTATCCTTATCCTTTTCCTGGTCTTCTCGGCTGGAATCTACAATGGGCTGGTGTGAACGGATAGATTGATGCTACTCTTCTGACTTATAGCCATGATAGACTGAACACCCGCCCCATCATCAAAGTCCAGGTGCGATGAGATGACAAAAAGCAGTCAAAAGCCACCCCTTGTGCAAGAGTGGAATTCCGCTTTTCTCAGTCTCTCATCTCTAAAACCGTTTTTCTCAGGTCGAGGAGAAGCCAACTACTTAAACCGAGCATATCAACTACTCAAAGCGCACATTGGCATAAGAACCAACGCCCCTTAAGGCAGATGAAGAGACCGAGGGAGCAGACATCAAAGACATGAACTATGGCCCTAGAGAAGATTCACCCATGGCTTAAGAGTAAAGATTCGAGCCATAGAATTTCTCAATTCTGACACAAGGTACTTATTAGATCGAATCGAATGATTTTGCCGTATCCAGAATAATACCAATCCAACCCATTTCATGAATAAAATGTGACCAATTAACCAACCAACAAAACTACTTGTTACAAATAACATCTTGTTGTTGCATCGAAACATATAAATGTTGACTAATCTGGCTAACGTTGAACTTGGTAAAATGAAATGGTTGAATAATTGAAAAATGAGATTATTCAGGAATACACATTGAATGCTGAGATAACGCGATCTTTCGTTCACCAGCAGCCATGTGTGTTAATGGCTCGGCTGGTGGAGGAACATCGGTCAAAGGTCTTGCCATCTGTGAAGGGTTTTCTTGGACGTAGCCGTATAGTGAGGTAGTCACTTGGGAGGCTGCGAGCGAGATTTGAGGATTTTAATCTTCTCTTTGAAGGTATGCGTATCGGAATATTTTTAAATTCGGGGACGAATTTCTTTTAAGGGGGGGAGATTGTAACATCTTGGAATGCGTTTTGTAGCTAATTATATTTTAATGTGTGGTTTTTAATAAAAAGTTTACCAAATTAAGTTTTAAATATTTTATCCTATTTATTGTGTATTTTATTATATTTTTGTTAGGCAAACACACACTTGTGCATGTTAACTAGGATGTAATTGTAGTTCAACCATTGCTTAATTAGTGTTAAGGTTGTATTAGGTGTTTTGGGTTTAATAGTGTTATGGTTGGTTTTAATTAAAATGATTTTGGAAAAATGAATTTAAATGGGATTTTAATATGGTTGATTGGTTGACCTTGGGAGAGAGAGAGAGAGAGAGAGAGCATGGGCATTATGGGTTTGCCCATGCCTCATTTAATGAGGGAAGAGAAAGAGAATGGGAGGGGGTTTGGTTTTTCTCTCATTTCTCACTCATTTCCTCTCTTTTCTTTCACTCTCTCAAACACACACACACACACACACATTTGCTGCTGCAGCAGCAGCTGCCCCAGCAGCATCCTCACCATCATCAGCTTCATCATCATCATCTTCATTCACAACAACACTATAACAACAACAACAATAACAACAGCAACATCATCAGCACTAGAGGCAGCAGCAGAAGCAGCAGCAAAACAGCAGCAGCAGGAGGAGCCCAGCACTTGCAGAAGCTCTCACCCCCCTCCATACACCTTGTCACCAGCTTCTAGGATCCCATAGGGTATAATTTCTGAACCCTATTGCTTGTTTGTGTAGCTTGTGTGTTAATTGCTTCGATTAGTGCTAAATTGCTAGTTTTATGCTTAATTGTGGTGTTTAAGTGGAATTTTGGTTAAGTCTTGATTGTGTTAGCTAACCTAGTATATTTAAGTGTTAACAAGGCCACTTCAACTGAGGAATAGCCAGATTACACTAAAATACCATAGGTTTTCCTTATTGTGCTAAATTGGTGTTTTAAAGTGATATTAGTGACTTTTGGAATCTGCTATGGACCCGGACCCTACAGAACAAAATTGAGAATACTGGGACATGATACCTAGGTCTAGACACCACCATCAGAGCACGACCCCCTGAATCCCAACCCAGGCCGCCAATTTCCTCATTTTGGCCGCAATTTGCAGCCCAGAAGGGGGATGGGGTGTTGGGGTTTTGTGTATGGTTCCCTGCTGTGTTTTCTAGGTCTTTGACATGTCTAGTTTTGTAAGATTTGGCCTGTAGGAAAATCTGGGACTATATGTCGTTTTGCATGTCCGTTGTGTTTGCGCGATACGCGCGATACGTGAGTGGGTTCTGTGATCCAGCGTATCGCGGCGTGTCGCGATGGTTTTAGACGCGTACACACACGATTCAGCGTATCGTGCACACGCGCGCTTGGTTCGTGACGCGAGTTTCTCGTTTCGATTCGATATCGCGATTCGCGGAATATTTTGGCTTATATGTGATATTCATGTCGTAATTGCAGGTTTGCAGACAGGAGCTACGGACACGGCTACAGGGGGAGCAGATGATAGGATTCACCCAGCGTGGAGTTTAGGTGAGTAGATATAACATCTACAGGGGAATCGCCCGCATGGCGTTATGCGTCTGGGCTAGGATTCAATTTCCTGTCGCACATTCTACGTCATTGTAGAATTGCGCATTTACTGCATTCTTTGATATAGTTATATACTGTGACTAGCAGCCGTAGGACACTGCACACATTATTGACGGTTCATGTTGCACGAGCACGGATTGCATGCTACACACACGCCGTCAATAATTGTCATGTCACACACTACCCCTTATAGCTACCATTGCTTGTCACACTTGACACCTAGCTTATCGGTATACCTATAGTGTATCATACCTTTAGTGATAGGTATATTTTCACTTTACGATACAGCTACAGGTATACCTCCTACATATTTTACCTACACCGGGAGGGATTTCCTACATATGTTACTTATACCCAGGGGGGTATACGACATCAGTTCCTATAGGTAGATACCTATACTTTGCTACACCTGTATGTTAGATACATATTCAGTTGTTGTTGCATATTCACATTTACTGATGTTACTTAGCTGTACCTTATCATGATTTCGCATACATCTGGTTCAGCTATATACTTGTGTTTACCTGCTCGCATTCAGATATATCGCATACATTTATTCCTGGATTTATGCATTGTTTATCTGGATTTTATATGATGTTTTCGGGATTTGGGAACCGCGGGAGTTCATGAAATTATGCATACATGTAACAACCCGGTTTCCTTGATATGATATTTGAGCGTCCCCCATGAGTTTTATCGGTGCTGATTATCTACTCTATACGAGGTGTGGTTGCCGTATGAGAGTACATGGTGGGGCCCGGTATGGTTCCCCTCGGCAAGAAGATCGATGGGTTTGCCGATTGAGCCTGGAGGCGGGCGAGTACCTACCGGTGATTGTTTGGACCTGGCAGTTGTCCGGAGGCTACTGGCCAGAGTCGAGAGATGGATGCGGGATGATCTGTACTGGCGGGGCCGAGGGCCGATACCGCAGACGGACCCCGTGGGCTGATCCGGACTGACGGAGCCCGATATACGAGGATTTCTGTGTCGATGCTTGGCACACGGTTTCATGATATTTCTTTAACCCCTTTTTGTATATATAACAGGGGATTTAGCCGTTGTTATATATACCCTTACACCAATATTAGTGGAATGGGACGCTAATATATGTGTATTGCCCCCATCATATTTATTCGGTACATATATATATACCTTTAGGATGTTAGATTCTTACTTGAGATTGGACTTGGGATACTAGGTGATTCATTGGGACTTGGACATTGGATATACCTATGTGATTGGTGATTTGTACATTCGGGATATAGGTGATTACTCGATATTGTACATTGAGGAGATGTGAGACTTATATGATGTGAGTGCCCTATGTGGGGGCTGGTTTGAGGATTTGGGATTGGAGTATCTTGTTGGATTGTGATCCTGCCACGACGTCAGGTTTCCGTGGGAAATGACATATTCCACCTCATACCTCACTTTTGCCTACTTTATGCACAGATTCATATATTTGTAGTACTTGTAGTGTACCCTTATGATGGTTGCATATTGCTTTCTCATATCTCTATTGCATAGTCATTGCACACTATTATCATGCCATCATTTCTTCATATATTGATTGTACCTGCTAGCATACTCTCCTTATTTCAGCATTGCATGACATATTATTATTGTAATCGCATATCTTAGATTCATGCTGTACGTGCATTCCTGCGATTACCTGCATATGTTTTATACTATTCACGAGTTGGCAACTCACCCCCGTTGTGCCACAGGTGTTTCAGGTTTTTCCCCAGAGTAGTCGAGGCAGGCTATTCCTCCATTCAGCTATCCAGCTACCATCTTTTGCTACAGATACCGCATCAGCTCACAGTACCATTTTGCTTAGGTGGGTTAGATGGATATCTGTATTTCATATTGTATATTCGTTGTATTTGTACTCTCCATCTACTAGTGTATTGTGGACATAGAGACTTGGTGAGGACGTTATGTATATTATTGTGGATTGATGTCTTTTATATACAGCTTTTTCTCTACTGTCATTATTTTTGTGTTGTATTCATCTTGACTTGTCTTTACAAAAAGGGGGTGTTGCTAAAACTTTAAAGAAAGAAAGTAAGACTTTTAAAGAATTTGGGTTGCGATTTCAATTGTTTCAAAACTTATATTATCTTTTCCGTATTTTTCATGGTTTAGATTTCTGGGTTTGGCTTTCTTTTACTACGTTGCGTCTTTAGGCGTTGCGTAGTATTAGGGCCGTCACGGGCCAATTTTGGGTCGTGACAAAGTTGGTATCAGAGCGTTAGGTTTTACCTTTCGGAGTGTAGGATGACCTTAGTATGATGGAGTAGGTAGCTTAAGCAGAGTAACGTAGTGTGTGTATGTCTTCAGCATACCCACAGCGCGGTCCTTTGTATTAAGTGACCTAAGTACAATTTGCTCGACATTCCTTCCTTGATGATTCATATCTTTGAGATTCGAATTCCTCATTCTTATCGAATCTCATCTTATATCCATTTGTAGCCTTGCCGCCGATGACTATGGGGACTCAGAGTGATGCAGCGAGGGCCGAGGTCAGAGTTGGCTCGGGTGAGACGAGTACTGACCAGGATGGCACTCTAGTTGCACAGGTGCCGACGGATCAGCCTACGACCTATACCATGGATAGACTTTTGGTAGAGATGCAGGAGTTCCGCCAGACGATGAGTTCTTTAGTTGACGTCGTTCGGGAGCTACGACAGGAGGTTGTCACCCCTGTTACTCAGATGTCCCTTACGATCAGTATGCAGCAGTCCGTCACCTACATAGCACCAGTGGTTGCAGCTCCAGTTGACGAGGCACATATTCCAGGACAGTGGAGGACTCGTACCAGCGTACCAGCCCAGAGGCAGAGGTTTGGTCGTCGAGACAGATTTCGTGGCCGTCGCGGGAGTAGCAGAGGCTTAGGACGAGGACAGTCGTTCAGCTCTTACCCCCAGGATAGTCAGCAGTCAGCACGTGGATGTTTTCGATGCGGGAGCCTTCAGCACTTCGTCAGGGATTGTTCCTTAGCACCTCGTCATGATCGTTTTCAGAGAGGCCGTGGACGTGGAAGATTCGCTCAGAGGGCTCAGTCTACCGGAGGAGTTCATCCAGCTGCGAGTAGAGGGCAGACGCAGGAGTTTGCTTCTACTCATCGGGACGCGCAGACGTCCAATGTGGAGTTTTCAGGTACCCTTGAGTTATATGTTCTTCTCAGGTATTCGTTTGTTCTCTTGCTTGTACCGTGGTTGGGTAGATTAGTCGTAGTGGTGTTGACTTCTGTCAGCGATTCTTTTGTTGCGCGACACGTATTTCAGTTTTGTGCCAATCGGATAGGAGATAGAGATTTCATCCGTCGTTTTGATCCTTCTAGGGATGTTGGATTTGACGTTCTCCTGGGCAAGGACTGGTCAGCTACGTGTTAGGCGTCTGTGGACTACCGTGTGGAAGCAAGTTAGGGTTTGCTTTCCCAGGCAAGTCAGTTCTTGTTGTGCAGGTGGATAGTTGTGCCGCCTCTCACAGCTTGAATTCAGCCTTTTTAGCTAGTCGGCTACTGAGGAGATGTCGTGGATTCTTGACGTTCATTCGTGATACCGGAGCCACCGTAGGATTGTTGGACCGGATTCCTTTCGTGCGAGAGTTTTTCCGACGTTGTTCCGGGTGAGCCGGCGAAGCTTGGGAGCTAAAGGATCAACTGCAGAATTTTGGTTTGGGGAGTTTTGTGCGTCTGAGTGTTTCGCTTTTGGAAACTCCTATTTCTGTTCGTCCAGGAGGAAGACGGCAGTTTAGGATTGCGTA
Source organism: Agapanthus africanus (assembly GCA_030015575.1). Lineage (NCBI taxonomy): Eukaryota > Viridiplantae > Streptophyta > Magnoliopsida > Asparagales > Amaryllidaceae > Agapanthus > Agapanthus africanus. The sequence goes on along the minus strand of CM057350.1, from coordinate 492,461,031 downwards.
TCGACGGATCGTCAATTGAACCGGCTTACGGTGCGGATAGGTATCCTTCACCTCGCCGTGACGATTTCTTCGATCAGCTCCAGATTGCGAGACATTTTCTAAGTGTGTTTGGGATCAGGTCATCATTATTGCAGATTCGGAGTGACGGCATTCTGAAGACTGCCTTGTGCGTGCTACGGGCTTTGTGTGTTTTTGTGAGTCGTGGGATTCACTGTTGCCGTAGCAGCATTCGTAGATGTGATGAACCAGATTTCTGCAGGCCGTTCCTCGACCAGTTTTTGGTTGTGTTATTTACGACACTCTGGTCTACTTAATGTGTCTTGAGGGACAGGAGTAGCACTGAGGATTTGTTATGCAGATACTGGGAGAGTACCAGCAGTTGCTAAATTCTCAGAGTGTTTCTTCAGGCTTGTTTGTGTTGACTCCTAGGTCTTGTAGTCACGGGAGACGGTTTCGTATGGTTCCGAGGGAGATCGTGGCCGTACAGCTTAGGCCCAGACTCGTGTGCAGGACGGGGATCCGCAGATGGTTGGTCTTAGCAGGGTTTTTACCGCCGTTTCATGCAGGGTAGCTAGAGTAGTGCTGCACCGTCGACTGAATTGACCAGTAAGGAGGTTTCTTTTCCTTGGACTGAGGCATGTGTACGGAGTTTCCAGCAGTTGAAGATTCAGTTAACAACTGCATCAGTCTTTCTTTGCTTTTGGTTCGGGCGACTTTGTTGTTTAACTGTAATGTTTCTTGAGTGGGCTCGAGGGTATACTGATGTGACCCTACAGAGTTATCGCTTTTGCTTTCCCTACATTTGGAGGAAGTACGAGGAGGGTATTCCACTCATGATCTGGAGATGGCCGCGGTGGTTTTGCGTTGGAGATTAGGAGACACTACTTGCTTGAGAGTCGTGTCAGATTTTTCCACGGACCACTAGGGCTTAATGTGCATCTTTCTGCAGCAGATTTGGATTGTTGTGTTAGTCTTCTGCAGATTTACAGTTTTTGTGTGATCGTTGAGTATAGCTTAGTTCGTCTCCACGGAGGGGACAGCTTGCTCATGTCCGCGCCCGACCATTTCCCTTGAATCGTTTTCGCGAGACACCGCCCGTCGAAGCTCGTACGTCAGAGGTACTTGAGCATACTCGGCTGGGTAACGATTCGGAGACCTTGATTTGTGACAATGATGTGCTAAGTTTGGGACGCGTTTGTGTGTACCTGGTTTCATCGGGCAGAGACGTGCAATCCTAGGGCATGCATATCTGTCAACTCTCTATATGCATTCAAGTTCCACCAGCTCTGGCGTGACTTGTGAGATAGTTACGAGTGGACAGGGATGTAAAGAGAAGTTTCAGGTTTCGTTTCAAGTGTCTGTCTTGTTGTGTGCTTTGGGTCGAGCATCTGAGGCCGGCTGGAGAGTTGCAATCTTTTACCGTTCCGAAGTAGGAATGGGAGCAGATCTCCATGAAATTTCGTTATGGTTTCTACCCAAGTTTAGTTAGGGTGTGACTCCATTCGGAGTCTTGTCGTCCGGTTATACTCAGTTTGCTCAGTTGTTTTGTTAAAGTTGTGTGTTTGTGTTAGTTGTCGTCAGCAGCGTGGGATCGTCACTCGCCATTGTTAGGGTTCTCCTTCGATAGCTGTTATCAGGAGACACTCCAATTGGCCACCCTTAGGCTAGGAGTTAGGTCGTGTCGACCACCAGCCTGCTGTTTCTCTGACTCTGCGTAAGTAGGACTTTGGACCCCAGCTAGTCTAGAGACTTCGGAGTGAGTCCAGTTGTGTTAGGTCAGGATGAGAATTGTCCATTTCGAACTGAGGTCATATGACGACTGTGATAGTCATAGACTCGAGTTCGCAGGGACAGATCATGTATTCCTATGGACTTTCCGATGAACGACGTGCTGGATGTTGGGAAGCTTATCCCAAGATTTAGGTCCTTCTGAGATCCTATCAGCGAGTTAGTTTCGTTGCCTTTAATTTGGCACTTCCGCCCAGATTATTAGAATTTCACCCCGTATTCCTTGTGATGATACTTTACAATTACCTTCATGACCTTCTCACATGATTTGACATCAGACCATTGAGCTGGACGCGATCTTTCGTTCACCAGCAGCCATGTGTGTTAATGGCTCGGCTGGTGGAGGAACATCGGTCAAAGGTCTTGCCATCTGTGAAGGGTTTTCTTGGACGTAGCCGTATAGTGAGGTAGTCACTTGGGAGGCTGCGAGCGAGATTTGAGGATTTTAATCTTCTCTTTGAAGGTATGCGTATCGGAATATTTTTAAATTCGGGGACGAATTTCTTTTAAGGGGGGGAGATTGTAACACCTTGGAATGCGTTTTGTAGCTAATTATATTTTAATGTGTGGTTTTTAATAAAAAGTTTACCAAATTAAGTTTTAAATATTTTATCCTATTTATTGTGTATTTTATTATATTTTTGTTAGGCAAACAAACACTTGTGCATGTTAACTAGGATGTAATTGTAGTTCAACCATTGCTTAATTAGTGTTAAGGTTGTATTAGGTGTTTTGGGTTTAATAGTGTTATGGTTGGTTTTAATTAAAATGATTTTGGAAAAATGAATTTAAATGGGATTTTAATATGGTTGATTGGTTGACCTTGGGAGAGAGAGAGAGAGAGAGAGAGCATGGGCATTATGGGTTTGCCCATGCCTCATTTAATGAGGGAAGAGAAAGAGAATGGGAGGGGGTTTGGTTTTTCTCTCATTTCTCACTCATTTCCTCTCTTTTCTTTCACTCTCTCAAACACACACACACACACACACATTTGCTGCAGCAGCAGCAGCTGCCCCAGCAGCATCCTCACCATCATCAGCTTCATCATCATCATCTTCATTCACAACAACACTACAACAACAACAACAATAACAACAGCAACATCATCAGCACTAGAGGCAGCAGCAGAAGCAGCAGCAAAACAGCAGCAGCAGGAGGAGCCCAGCACTTGCAGAAGCTCTCACCCCCCTCCATACACCTTGTCACCAGCTTCTAGGATCCCATAGGGTATAATTTCTGAACCCTATTGCTTGTTTGTGTAGCTTGTGTGTTAATTGCTTCGATTAGTGCTAAATTGCTAGTTTTATGCTTAATTGTGGTGTTTAAGTGGAATTTTGGTTAAGTCTTGATTGTGTTAGCTAACCTAGTATATTTAAGTGTTAACAAGGCCACTTCAACTGAGGAATAGCCAGATTACACTAAAATACCATAGGTTTTCCTTATTGTGCTAAATTGGTGTTTTAAAGTGATATTAGTGACTCTTGGAATCTGCTATGGACCCGGACCCTACAGAACAAAATTGAGAATACTGGGACATGATACCTAGGTCTAGACACCACCACCAGAGCACGACCCCCTGAATCCCAACCCAGGCCGCCAATTTCCTCATTTTGGCCGCAATTTGCGGCCCAGAAGGGGGATGGGGTGTTGGGGTTTTGTGTATGGTTCCCTGCTGTGTTTTCTAGGTCTTTGACATGTCTAGTTTTGTAAGATTTGGCCTGTAGGAAAATCTGGGACTATATGTCGTTTTGCATGTCCGTTGTGTTTGCGCGATACACGCGATACGTGAGTGGGTTCTGTGATCCAGCGTATCGCGGCGTGTCGCGATGGTTTTAGACGCGTACACACACGATTCAGCGTATCGTGCACACGCGCGCTTGGTTCGTGACGCGAGTTTCTCGTTTCGATTCGATATCGCGATTCGCGGAATATTTTGGCTTATATGTGATATTCATGTCGTAATTGCAGGTTTGCAGACAGGAGCTACGGACACGGCTACAGGGGGAGCAGATGATAGGATTCACCCAGCGTGGAGTTTAGGTGAGTAGATATAACATCTACAGGGGAATCGCCCGCATGGCGTTATGCGTCTGGGCTAGGATTCAATTTCCTGTCGCACATTCTACGTCATTGTAGAATTGCGCATTTACTGCATTCTTTGATATAGTTATATACTGTGACTAGCAGCCGTAGGACACTGCACACATTATTGACGGTTCATGTTGCACGAGCACGGATTGCATGCTACACACACGCCGTCAATAATTGCCATGTCACACACTACCCCTTATAGCTACCATTGCTTGTCACACTTGACACCTAGCTTATCGGTATACCTATAGTGTATCATACCTTTAGTGATAGGTATATTTTCACTTTGCGATACAGCTACAGGTATACCTCCTACATATTTTACCTACACCGGGAGGGATTTCCTACATATGTTATACCCAGGGGGGTATACGACATCAGTTCCTATAGGTAGATACCTATACTTTGCTACACCTGTATGTTAGATACATATTCAGTTGTTGTTGCATATTCACATTTACTGATGTTACTTAGCTGTACCTTATCATGATTTCGCATACATCTGGTTCAGCTATATACTTGTGTTTACCTGCTCGCATTCAGATATATCGCATACATTTATTCCTGGATTTATGCATTGTTTATCTGGATTTTATATGATGTTTTCGGGATTTGGGAACCGCGGGAGTTCATGAAATTATGCATACATGTAACAACCCGGTTTCCTTGATATGATATTTGAGCGTCCCCCATGAGTTTTATCGGTGCGGATTATCTACTCTATACGAGGTGTGGTTGCCGTATGAGAGTACATGGTGGGGCCCGGTATGGTTCCCCTCGGCAAGAAGATCGATGGGTTTGCCGATTGAGCCTGGAGGCGGGCGAGTACCTACCGGTGATTGTTTGGACCTGGCAGTTGTCCGGAGGCTACTGGCCAGAGTCGAGAGATGGATGCGGGAGGATCTGTACTGGCGGGGCCGAGGGCCGATACCGCAGACGGACCCCGTGGGCTGATCCGGACTGACGGAGCCCGATATACGAGGATTTCTGTGTCGATGATTGGCACACGGTTTCATGATATTTCTTTAACCCCTTTTTGTATATATAACAGGGGATTTAGCCGTTGTTATATATACCCGTACACCAATATTAGTGGAATGGGACGCTAATATATGTGTATTGCCCCCATCATATTTATTCGGTACATATATATATACCTTTAGGATGTTAGATTCTTACTTGAGATTGGACTTGGGATACTAGGTGATTCATTGGGACTTGGACATTGGATATACCTATGTGATTGGTGATTTGTACATTCGGGATATAGGTGATTACTCGATATTGTACATTGAGGAGATGTGAGACTTATATGATGTGAGTGCCCTATGTGGGGGCTGGTTTGAGGATTTGGGATTGGAGTTTCTTGTTGGATTGTGATCCTGCCACGACGTCAGGTTTCCGTGGGAAATGACATATTCCACCTCATACCTCACTTTTGCCTACTTTATGCACAGATTCATATATTTGTAGTACTTGTAGTGTATCCTTATGATGGTTGCATATTGCTTTCTCATATCTCTATTGCATAGTCATTGCACACTATTATCATGCCATCATTTCTTCATATATTGATTGTACCTGCTAGCGTACTCTCCTTATTTCAGCATTGCATGACATATTATTATTGTAATCGCATATCTTAGATTCATGCTGTACGTGCATTCCTGCGATTACCTGCATATGTTTTATACTATTCACGAGTTGGCAACTCACCCCCGTTGTGCCACAGGTGTTTCAGGTTTTTCCCCAGAGTAGTCGAGGCAGGCTATTCCTCCATTCAGCTATCCAGCTACCATCTTTTGCTACAGATACCGCATCAGCTCACAGTACCATTTTGCTTAGGTGGGTTAGATGGATATCTGTATTTCATATTGTATATTCGTTGTATTTGTACTCTCCATCTACTAGTGTATTGTGGACATAGAGACTTGGTGAGGACGTTATGTATATTATTGTGGATTGATGTCTTTTATATACAGCTTTTTCTCTACTGTCATTATTTTTGTGTTGTATTCATCTTGACTTGTCTTTACAAAAAGGGGGTGTTACTAAAACTTTAAAGAAAGAAAGTAAGACTTTTAAAGAATTTGGGTTGCGATTTCAATTGTTTCAAAACTTATATTATCTTTTCCGTATTTTTCATGGTTTAGATTTCTGGGTTTGGCTTTCTTTTACTACGTTGCGTCTTTAGGCGTTGCGTAGTATTAGGGCCGTCACGGGCCAATTTTGGGTCGTAACACACCCACGACACGAAGTGACCATCTGGAGAAGGAGAAAGTTGTTACCGCAATGCGGTAGCGTAATTAACTGCAGGGGCTTGCGCCTGCAGGGAAGAGCGTCCCCACAATCAAAAACCCCTCAAACGAGGGGGAATCTGACGAAGTCTGCTACATCGGACGCATCCGTCTAAACCTTCGATACATGGTGCCACAAATCAACTTGGCATCTTCGGAGAGGTGGACGGATAGCACCAATTAGCATCTCCCCCGAATCTCAGGCGAGGCATTCCATGTCGCGGCCGCCATTCGGAGGGGAACAGATTCTGGCACGCCCGGTGGGACCTTTTCCTCTTTCCACTCCACACTTCGTGTGTCGTGATTCGCGAACCAATCGCGGTTCGCTAATGGTTGCCCTTGGGTTTCAAGATACTAAGAATTGGCGTCTCGCTTATTGCAGAAAGCAAAGGATCGATGGCTTCTACTTCCGTGAAATTCTCCAACTGCTCAGACTGCAATTGCAACCAACGCTCTGCCTCGCCAGGAGGTATAGCCTACGGACCCCAAGCTGCTTCGCTATTCACAATGCCCGTGGAACAGGTCACTCGCGCCACCACAGGATTGTTCTTTGGTACCATGCTCCCGCCGACAAACTTCACCGCTCCAGTGCTGACAACGGAAGCTCTCAAGAAGTCGGTCTTTGATCGTCTTACCCCTGTCGCGGCTCCTCTCAACGAGTCGCCCAACGTCAACGCCTCGGTCTTCTCTAGATTGGGCCAGAAATCCTGCGAACTCATCATGAGGCCTACAATCTCAGGGAAGGCTGCTTCTAAGAAGGTGGCCTCTCCTGCCCCCGAAGTCGTCAAGGCAGCTTCTCCGGCCAAAATGTCGGTCTTTAAAAGATTGACGGCTTCAGTTCCCGCTCCTGCTGCCCAAAGGACATCGGTCTTTGACAGGCTAATACCAACAGCGACCCCCCACCCAGACAGGGGGCAAGACGAAACCATTCTTACCGCTGACCCTACGCCGTCCGCTCGACACGCTCAACGTCGTCATTGGCGCCGAGTGAGGAAGGCTGGGGGCAACTCCCCCTCCGGGTTGACTCCATCAGCCCCGGTGGCAGAAGTTAATGCTGCTGTTCCAACTGGGAACAGCTTCGAAATGATAAATAAGGTGCGAAGGAATTCTCCTACTGCAGTGCTGAAGAGGTCTCCTCCCCCATTAAAAAAGGTTATGGAAATAAAACCCGAACAGCCCCGATCTCCTCAACGGCTGTCTTCCAAAATCTATAAAGTTTGGCGGCAGGCCCGAGACTCGATCATCGATCCAAACTTCTCCCGCCAGCACAAGAAGCTGAAAATCCAACCGGAAGCTGGTCACCAGGCTAAACCCCAAAGGGCTGTTGATCAACTGGCTCATAAAAGGAGGAGGCCAGAGAAGACCCCCCAGCATGCAACGACGGCTAAAAGCACTGAGCCCAGACGCCCTAAGTCTAGGGGCATGGTGGTGCACACTGTCTACATGGCCTCTGGAAAGGAGGAAAGCCGCACTTCTACGGGCCACCGACCGCTAACCCGATCCGTGACGAAGGCCCAGGAGCAGCAACAAAAGCTTCAGGAAATGATGAATGCTATGGCCGCACTTACCGGGCCAAAAGAAAACCCAGAAACGTCCTCAGACGCGCGCCAGGAGGAAGAAACCGACGCTGAATTCCTTCGCCGGATACTGGAGAAAAAGGACAAAGAGGCTGCTGAACAGGCAGCCAACATACAACGTATGGCCCTTCTCTTCCAAGATATGATAGGAATGATGATCCAGCAGGACCTACCCGCCGAGGATCCCCCAATCGTTTTTGAAGACGACCGAGGAGAAACGTCAAATCCACCACCAGCCCTCTCAACGGCCAAGGAGGAGGCAATCTCTAAGGCTGACTTGGTTGACTACATAGCCCAGCAAATCCGGGTTCATCACGCGACTGAGGCAGCTGGTCAAGTCGTGAAAACGGGGCGACCGTATCCGAGCTGGTACGACCAAATCAAATACCCGCCAGGCTATACGATACCAAAATTCCACGTGTACAAGGGGACCGGCAACCCCCATCAACATCATCGTGGGCCAGTAGTAACCCAAATTCCCTCCTATACTTTGGAGAACATACCGCGCGCGGAAAACAGCAAAGCAGACGCGTTGGCTAAACTTGCTAAAGAACTGGCTGACGAGAACCTCGATGACGTCAGAATCGTGGTACAAAGCCGTCGAGTGCTCGCCCCGGCAGAAATATCTCCGGAATCATGCGAAGAGAAGGGAGCGACTGAGCAGACGACCCTACAAATAAAAGACCATGAGAAGGCCGAAGACTGGAGGGAAGTCTTCATAGACTACTTTAAGTCCCACCGAATGCCCAAAGAGGCGTCCTCAAGACATCAGCTCATGAAACGAGCTTTATCTTTCGCTTTCGTCAACGATATTCTATACAAAAGATCGTTTGATTCTCTATGGCTGAGATGCTTAGGACCCGACGAAGCAGAAAGAGTCATTCAGGAAGTGCATGACGGACTTTGCGGTTCTCACCAAGCAGGCCCAAAGATGAAGTTAAAAATTAAACGGATGGGTTACTACTGGCCCACGATGATCCAGGACTGCCTCGAGTATGCGAAGCAATGCCACTCATGCCAGATTCATGGAGACTTCATCCACCAACATCCGAATCCACTGCACCCAACGCTGGCTAGTTGGCCATTCGAAATGTGGGGGACTGACATAGTCGGCCCCATCGAGCCAGCATCATCCCGGGGACAACGTTTTATCCTGGCGACGACTGATTACTTCTCCAAATGGGCAGAAGCAGTACCACTGAGGGAAGTGAAGACGGAGAATATCCTCCATTTCTTCAAGACGCACGTCATCTATCGGTTCGGAACTCCACGGCGGATTATCTCCGATAATGGGCCGGCCTACCGAAGCCATAAGATTAGCCGCTTCGCACAGCAGCACAATATAGACTGGAGATATTCTTCGGTTTACAATCCACGAGCTAACGGTCTGGCCGAGGCCTTCAATAAGACCTTGACGAAGATCATAAAAAAGACCGTTTCCAGGAATAAGAGAGACTGGCACGAAAGGCTGCAAGAAGCCCTTTAGGCTTATCGAACTACATTCAAGACGGCCACGAACACAACGCCGTACGCGTTGGTATTTGGGACGGAAGCAGTGCTCCCCCTCGAGATAGAGTTACCCTCTCTGCGAGTAGCAGTCCACCACGAGCTGACGAACGAAGAAAATGCTCACCTTCGGCTTGAGGAGCTTGATGCCCTCGACGAAACCCGGCTCATAGCGCAACAACATCTAGAGGCCTACAAAGCAAAGATGACGCGCTCGTACGAAAGATTGACCAGGCCGAGGACATTCCGCCAAGGCGAACTCGTACTAGTGGTCAAAAGACCTATGATCCCCAATCGTGCCAAGCGAGGAAAATTTGAGCCAAACTATGAAGGCCCGTACATCATAGACAAGGTCTACCAGGGTGGAGCCTACCTACTCATGGACATGCACGGTGAAAGGCCTTTCAGGCCGATAAACGGCCGCTTCTTAAAGAAATACTACGCTTAATAAGCCACAGCCTGGGTCAATGATAGATGACGACGACTATGTCCGCTCACTATCTTCCTAGGCTCAAACTTTACAAGCAGCAGCCGGCCTTCCCCATAGCGACGGACCGAAACGTCCTTAAACTAACGACGGACCGAAACGTCCCTAAACTAACGATGGACCGAAACGTCCTTAAACTAACGACGGACCGAAACGTCCTTAAAACTATCAACGGACCGAAACGTCCTTAAACTAACGACGGACCGAAACGTCCCTAAAACTACTACTGCAGCATCTTCAGGCTGACGAGATAAAAAGAAGAGAAAGAAAAAAATAAAAAAAATATATATGAAAAAGAATAAAAAAAAAGAGACGGTATGTCCATAAGCAAAATGGGCACGGATGAAAACCCGAAAGGGCTCCGTGAGTAAAAACAGCAGGGCTACCGGCAAGCGTTCGTGAAAACCCGAAAGGGCGCGACCTTGTAAAAAAAAAGTGAAAAAGAAAAAAAAAACGGTATGTCCGTAAGCAAAATGGGCACGGATGAAAACCCGAAAGGGCTCCGTGAGTAAAAACAGCAGGACTACCGGCGAGTGTTTGTGAAAACCCGAAAGGGCGCAACCTCGTTAAAAGACACTTGTAGGGTCCTCTCGACCTTGTAAGGAGAAACCACCTGCGTGAGATCCTTACGACTCACAAAGGAGCAACACACTTAGGGATCCTCACGATTCCTAAGGAGAAAATACACTTACGAGATCCTCACGACTCGTAAGGAGAATTCTCTTATGGGACCCTCACGGCTCATGAGATTTGAAAGTCTTAAGTTACAGAAACCTAAACCTGTTCTTAAGCAAATCCTCCACAACCTTCGATATTGCCCTACAAGAGGCTCAATACTGACCCTTGTATACAATCCACGGGCGCGAATAAACATTTCCCCAGCAAAGTCACACCCGTGACTAGGGACATGTCCATGTGATGAGCAACCCTTGTAGGTCCTCTCGACCCATAAGGAGAACCCTCTTGTAGGATCCTTACGACTTACAGAGGAACATACACTTAGGAATCCTCACGATCCCTAAGGAGAAAATACACCTGCAAGATCCTCACGACTTGTAGGGAGAAATACCTTTGTGAGACCCTTACGGCTCACGAAGTCAAAAGCCTTGGTCGACAGGACCCTTAACCCTGTTTACTAAGCCACCTTTGTTCAATATCGACAGAAGCAAATGATGATTCGCTCCTGGCAAAATCCCAGTTGCAGCGGTGCTGATGCCGAAATCGGTGTCCAAAATCCAAGCTTGCGGCAAAAAAGCTAGCAAGCCACACATGCCTACAAAATAGCCGAAATGATGGGGCAACTTGCAATAAAAAGCAGCAAGTAAAAATGTATGCATAAAAAAATAGCCGAAATGATGGGGCAACTCGCAATAAAAAGCAGCGAGTAAAAAGAAAAATAGCCGAAATGATTGGGCACCGCGAAAAATAGCCGAAATGATTGGGCAATCGCGATTTTCGCGATATAAAAAGCTGAAATGATAGAGCATCGCGGGAAAAGAAATAAAATAAAAATAAAATATATGCCCTACAGGTGATGCTACATCAATCCCTGTATACAATCCAGGGGCGCAAACAAAGAAGGAGTCGCACTCTTCCTCCCCAGGTTTCATTAGAAGAAGAAGCCGAATCTCGACGGGCCACAAATAACCTAGAGATCATCTCAACACTCGTCTCGTAACAACGAACACAACTTCAAGCTAAGCGGGACAGCGGCAACTCCCAGTTCCATGGCTCGGTGGTATACATATCGCCAGCAGTCAAACCTCCATCCCGTGAAATGCGGATACAATCAGCAAAATTCCTGGTCACGTGGAACGCGGATAATGTCACTCTCTGACCCCGTGGAAAACGTCCAGAGCGGATCCTGGTCCTCGCAGAGCACGGCAGTGAACCCGTGTGAAGCATCCAGAGCGGAGCCTAGTCCTCGCCTAACGCGGCAGTGAACCCGTGTGAAGCATCTAGTGCAAAATTCCTGGTCACGTGGAACGCGGATAATGTCACTCTTTGACCCCGTGGAAAACGTCCAGAGCGGATCCTGGTCCTCGCAGAGCACGGCAGTGAACCCGTGTGAAGCATCCAGAGCGGAGCCTAGTCCTCGCCGAGCACGGCAGTGAACCCGTGTGAAGCATCTAGTGCAAAATTCCTGGTCACGTGGAACGCGGATAATGTCACTCTTTGACCCCGTGGAAAACGTCCAGAGCGGAGCCTAGTCCTCGCCTAACGCGGCAGTGAACCCGTGTGAAGCATCTAGTGCAAAATTCCTGGTCACGTGGAACGCGGATAATGTCACTCTTTGACCCCGTGGAAAACGTCCAGAGCGGAGCCTAGTCCTCGCCTAACGCGGCAGTGAACCCGTGTGAAGCATCTAGTGCAAAATTCCTGGTCACGTGGAACGCGGATAATGTCACTCTTTGACCCCGTGTGAAGCATCCAGAGCGGAGCCTAGTCCTCGCCTAACGCGGCAGTGAACCCGTGTGAAGCATCTAGTGCAAAATTCCTGGTCACGTGGAACGCGGATAATGTCACTCTTTGACCCCGTGGAAAACGTCCAGAGCGGAGCCTAGTCCTCGCCTAACGCGGCAGTGAACCCGTGTGAAGCATCTAGTGCAAAATTCCTGGTCACGTGGAACGCGGATAATGTCACTCTTTGACCCCGTGGAAAACGTCCAGAGCGGATCCTGGTCCTCGCAGAGCACGGCAGTGAACCCATGTGAAGCATCCAGAGCGGAGCGTGGTCCTCGCCAAGCACGGCAGTGAACCTGTGTGAAGCATCCAGAGCAAATACCGGACTGTGGAGTCCTTAAAATCCACGGACTATGATGTCCTTAACCTCGACCGTGATGTCTTAAAACTAACGATCAACCACCCCGATTCCCTACGGATTCTGCCTTGGTCTAAGGGTACATCTCTTCACTCCTTTGATGCCCGGCGTTGTAATTCCGCAACGTCTTCAAAGAGGTGACGGGTCCCTGCAACCAAACACCGGACTGTGGAGTCCCTAAACCCACGGACTATGAGGTCCTTAACCTTGACCGTGATGTCTTAAAACTAACAGCGGACTGTGGAGTCCTTAAATCCACGGACTATGAGGTCCTTAACCTTGACCGTGACGTCTTTAAACTACGATACCTTGATAGACCCCTGACTCCGTGAAACACGGATAAGGATGATCACATCCGGCACTTGCAGGCACTCACGACCTGTAAGGAAGAAAAACTCTCTTGTGAGATCCTTACGACTCTCAAGGGAAAACCCGCTTAAAAGATCCTCACGATCTCTAAGAAGAACTCACACCTATAGGATCCTCTCGACCTGTAGGGAGAAAAACTCTTTATGAAACCCTCGTGGCTCATAAAATGCAAAAGTCTTGGGAAGCAGATCTTAACCCTGAGTCCTGAGCCATTGCTGTCCTGCAAGGAGATCAGGATAGAATATTCGCAGAATACATTCAATGAAACGGAAACACATCATTGAGAAGAAAAATGTATCCTTTATTCATAAACCAAAATGGGTACGAAGTACAATTCATGAAAGAAACAAAAAGAAAATACTCTCATCCATGAGTATGTACAAAAAGGAAGAAAAAGATACAAATGTTTCAGGCCGGCGGGCGATTCAACAACTTGGTCAGCTCATCCTGCTTTTGTTGGACCACGGCTTCATGACGCAAGATCTCCAAAAGACGAGCCTCCGCTTGAGCTTGCTGAGCCTGATACGAAGCGAGCCGGGCTTCAAGCTCTTTCTCAGTGGCCTTATGAGCCTCGACCCTCTCACGAGTGAACATGGCAACTTTATCGAGAGCCACCACCTCTTTGATGGACTCCTGAAGCACCCGCCAGAGTTCATACGCTTTGTTGGCTTTGGCTGTAAGATTGGCTTGAAGCTCGCCCAGCGCCTTGGAGGCTAGCTCCCTCTCCGAGAACTTGCGACCGAGCCTCTTCTCACATGACGTCATGTTTGCCGCGCACCGTGCTATCAGCCCCCGTAACTCCGCCTTTGCAGCCACGGCCTCCGAGGAAAGGTGAGAACATTCGAGGGCGTGCAGGCAAGCCTCCACCCGCCGGCAGAACTCCACCCAGACTCGCACCACCTCTCCGCTGTGGTAGATGGCAAGAAAAGGAAGAGAACCGTTAGCCTCGGCAGCGAATGCTTCAGCCGTGGTCGTGCTGCCAGCACGAAGCTCCTCGATCAGAGACGACAAGGAGACGAGGCTTAATTGGGCCAAGCATTCTGAAGCCCGTAAGGCATAAGGGCCGGGAGGCATCACGATGCGCGACTCCAACGCCGTGGAGACTGGCAGAGCTATTCAAATTTGGAAGACGTCAACAAAATTCTTAAGCAAAGAACGAGTGAGAGTGCAATGAAATGTCACTCACCGACAGTCGTGCAAGTAGGAGCTGAAGGCTCCCCTGGCCCTTCGAGAATCTCGACCTCGTCATCGGCTTCCAGAACTGTAGAAAACGTCAATGTCAGTACGCAAAATAACGACGATGCTATGAGAAGGGATGGACGACACCAACCTTTCCCAGACGAGAGGATAATGCGCTGAGGGGAGATCGCCTGCGGAGCTGCCATCTCCAATAAACGCTGAAATGACTGTCGAGGCGACAGATCCGCGATCGTGGCCGCCAAACCGCGCAATTCTGGGAAAGATAAAAGAGTTCAGACTATGAAGGGGTTGCTAAATTAAAACGCAGAGGGATACCTTCAACACTCCTCCCATTCTGAGCCGGGGGGATAGCAGCTTCAAAGGTCTCCGCCGTGACCTCAGGCTCCAACAAAGGGAGAGTAGTCCCGACTACCTCGCTCCCAGCCTTTGGGCCGCCCTCAGTAAGAGTCATTGGGGCGGCGGCCTCCAAAGGAGCCTCCCCCAGAGGGGCAAGCACTCCCTGGTCAAGAACCGCCGCTGGAAGTTCCACCGTGAGAGGAGCAGCCTCGTCAGCCCCCTCCACATCCAGCAAGGCTTCATTGAGAATTTCGGCGGGCTTTAGCTTTAATAGGCCCGTAGGGAGCTCCCCCAGCGTCGAAGATTCTGCACGATTCAAATAAGAATAATGATACATATGCACAGGCATAAATAATCGGAAAGACTACAAAGGAAGCACAACGTACCTATACGCAAAGAAGCCCTCAATATGGCTTCTTCAAGCCGCTGCTCCTTCTCAAGGAGGTGGGCTCGCCGGGGTTCAAGGGTAGACTCATGACCGCCGGTCCACAAAGAGAGTGCATCAGCTGCGTCTTCTGAAGCGGCCTGCTTCAAAGCCCTTTCCCCCCATTCCTCCAAAGGGCCGATAAATCGCCGCCGAATCCACGAAGGGTCTTCGTAAAAAATTACAGCGGGATAAGACTTCTTCGGAACCTTGGCGTTATGAGATGCGTCTTTTGAGCGCCGTATGGCCTCGGCCAACTGTGCAGCCTCCTCATCAGCTGAACTCGGGAAGAGAAGTCCAGCGTCTGACCCTTGCAGGGCCAATGGTTCGTCTTCAAGGATAGGCTCAGACTCCACCACAGAATCAAGCGGGGCAGTAGCCGCTTTCCTCCGCCGTTTAGACCCAGAGCCGGTCGCTGAGGATGACCGCTTCCTCCCTCGCGAAGCCTTAGGGCGACGCTGGTCCACATCGCCCTCAGCGCCCTCATCCCTGTTACTTTCGCTCGGTGCCACAACCGAGGACGACATCGCCATTGTCGACGCCACGGGGGGCGGTGTCGCCACCGGCAAAGGTGCTACTACTGGGGCCCGTTTACCTCGCGATCGAGAACCCAAGGGCATACCAGCTATTGGAGTAAGGTCTACCCCGGACTCCCCCGGAATGAGTGCGGTGCCAATCTCCCTCAAAGGAAAGCGGACTGGAACCCTCGGTCGTAGCTTAGCCCCAGGAACCAGAGGAGGGGTATCGTGGCCGAGAAGCACCCTCCTTTCCTCAAGAATGATTGGGCTGACCCGATGAAGATACCAACCCGTAAACGCGCCCACGCATCGGGGCATGTACTCGGCTTCAGGGACCATGAAATAAGAGCCGGTATTCAGCCTCATGAAATGATGAGCGGCATCGCGAACAGCATCGAGCGAAGGGATCGGGGCAACTATAAAAGCTTCGAAAGGAACGCCCTGGTCGTATCCTAGCTGTCGGGCAAATCGATGCGGATTGTACCGCATGAAAAGAGCTGCACTGTCCTGGCGAAACACCAAGTAGCCCGGTCTAATTGCATACAAATGCGCGGCCTCCCGGGGCTTCAAAGAAGGTGCGTTGTCTTTCGACTGGTCCCAGAGTTGTTGAACGGGACCCGAAGGAGTAGACAAGACCCGATCAGTAAAAACCAACCCGCCGGCGGTGGCATGAGGAGAAATCAGCACCCGAATAGCCCCGAATTGAGTCAGGTCGGCGGCAGAAGCATCCACTAATCGCATAAGTCGAGGAAAAGGGTAGGCATCGTAAAATGAGGGCCTCTGATGCATGGCGAAATCCCCCAATACGTGCATTTCGATCCAGGACGTGAAATAATGAAGCGAAAAGTTTACCACATCCACCCCAGGCGTAGAGGTATTAGCTGCGGTGCCCAATCCATTATAGAGGTGCGCCAAGGCCGGGATGCCGATGGCCAACCGCGTCCCCTCAGCAATACGATGAGCCGGGTAGATGACCGAGGCTCTCATGAAGCGGCGATGCATGGGAATAACGAACCAACTAAGCCAAACACTGACAAACCCCACGAAGAATGTTTCCTCATCCATACCGGGTGCTGCAACGGACTCAAAAGGCATCGGCGATACGATGGGAATATAATATTGTGGCAGGTCCGATTCAGCGGTCGGTAGCTTCTTCGGACCAAACCCAAAGGGGTCTTTGATGTTAGCAAACTTCGGAGCAGTCTTCGATATGATATCCTCACGAAGGAAGCAGGAAATGAAGCTTTTAAAAGTAACACCCTGCTCCTCAGATTCAGTGAACAATCGATCAAAAATACCCAGCGCCTTGATCAAGCTGGGGCGCTTGTGGCGAACGGCGTTCTCAACAGACAAGCCGTCAGCCGGTGCAGACTCGGGCTCAAAGACATATTCATCAGGAGGCAACAACTCCTCATACAGTGCACCCCTGATCGGCAATCCTGAGATTTCATAAAATTCCGCAAGAGAGATCGAGACCTCACGATCTCCTAGGATGAAAGTGTTGGTAGGGAGATTCCATTGGTTTAAAAACGCCTTAACCCACCAGGCATGCGGGGACTTATAATGGAATAGTGACGCGTATATGGCCTGATAAAGCCCGACTTTCTGCAACCGCGCACGATGGGCAGAAAGGATGTAGCGAGCCCAGAGAAGGTAGCCCGTAGGATGCCGGGGAGTGAGCCCTATCTTATAAATTTTCCCCCACGGGTGGGCCTCACCCTGGCAGATACGCCGCCCCAAGATGTCTATGGCCGGGATCGGATGGTTCGGAATACCAGTCGTCGAAGGCTCGAGCCTCCCCGTTGGAGTCCAGTTGGGCATTTCCACAGCAAAAACTGTCCTTGGAGGATCCATCGGTAAGAATGGGAAAGTGGGCTCCGTCGGCACCGCGCAAAGAAAGCTCCGGCGACCCTGAATAATCTGACTATACCAAGATCCCCATTGAAGAAGGTTGGTGCAGTTCGGGTCATGGGCCCGAATCATCGCCATCGCCTCCTCATCAGATGGTGACTGAGGAAAAGCAGCCTCCGAGCGAGAAAAGGGAAAGCGTGGAACAGAAGCCATTGCACCTGAAATCCAGTAAAGGAAGACCGTTAAAAGAAAAGTTAGCAATATATATTCATGCACGAACATGAAGACTAGTTGAAGAAAACAACAGCAAAGTTTCCTGGGACCATTGACTACAAAACACATGGGCCCCACAGAATCCGGATGACGGCTCATTAATAATGAGACCAAATAGTTACAATAAAACAAAGGGAATATCCCCATTTAATAAAGAATGATGACCATGCACATTTCCCCAACAGGATCTGTCTCGGGCTCTACAATGAATCCAACAAGATCAAAGGAATTAAATTCCCACAGAAGACATCATTACAAAACCCCCATTTCATTAACTGCAGAAGAACAACCTCGGGCCAAGAGACCCCAGGAAGCCTCCGCATGAAGAAATCAAGTCCTTCATTGGAATTAAAATTCCTTATTAAGAGAAGGGAATTAAATTCCCAGAAACATTTTTGATGGAATTAAATTCCATGGAGTTGAAACGCCATCATCATCTCCCCAAAGATCATCTAAACCCTAAAAGATCTACAGTTTGAAGGTTAAGCGGTTCTTATGGAAAACATAAAAAAAAAGGGGTAAAAACCCTTGTTTTGGATTTAAAATCCAGCGGAATGTGAAGGTCCATCGTTTGTCCAAGAACATTACCTGAGGAAAAGAAATCTTTTCGAACAGAGTTAAACTCTGAAAATTTTTTCAAGGCAGAGAACTAAGCTCTGGAAGCGAGAATTAAATTCTCAGAAAAAGTTCTCAGAAGAAGAAGATGAGCAAAGTGAAGGCTCCTATGAAGAGACAGAGGTATTTATAGAAGGCAATGGAAACGTTTCATCTCCCCAAATCCCTAAAGGAATCCAACGGTCGCAAGAGGTGACAGCGTTGCACTCACGTGCTGACACGTGAGAACAACGCTGTGGGGGCATTTGTTTCCTGATTTAAAATCAGGAAAGCTTATGGAAAAAGCTTGAGAAGAGGGTCACGTGCTTACACGTGACCAGCAGTCACGTGTTGGCACGTGACACCCAAAAGTACCGGCAAAGCAAGTTCAGCTTCCTGACTACATCAAAGAAAAAGGGCTTAAGAAAGGGTCACGTGTTCCCACGTGACCAGGGTCACGTGTCAGCACGTGACATTTTAAAGCGGATTCAAAGGCACATCGGTTCCCTGATCAAGTCAAGGGAAAAGAGTCCAGACCAGGGTCACGTTCTCACACGTGACCAGGGGTCACGTGATGGCACGTGACGGTTGAGCAACAACCAGAAGACAGCGCAAAAAGAAAGAAGAAGGCTCATTCCAAAGGGGGTCACGTGCCCACACGTGACCATGGGTCACGTGGTCACACGTGACCGGCTTTCAAAGCCCATTTTGTCAACAGAATTAAATTCTGAAAGAGATTCAAATCTTTCCAAAGGAAAGCGACTATCTGGAACCAATCGAATTAAAGATTCAGAGGTGATGAAATATCATCTATCTATGGGAAAATCTCGGGTTTGGAAAGATTTCCCCTTTAAATCTAACCGAAGCAACAAAGGAGAATCCCGGGACTTGAAATCCAATGGTGAATAAAATTCACCTAATAATCCAAAGGTCCAGAACGAATGATGGATGCAAATCAAATCTCTCAATGAAGATTCGTCAAAAACTAATTGACTCGGCTGCTTCTCCTATAAATAGGAGCCAAGAGACAAAAAAAAAATATATACACGCAGAGGGAAGAAAGGGAGAGAGAGCTTTGATACTTCGAGGAACTTGGATCTTCTGCAAAAGAAAACCCTAGGTAAGAAAGGGAAGGCTCCTTGAAGGAAAAGAGAATTTAATTCTCAACAGAGTTTAACTCTGATATATAAAACAGAAGAACATATTTCTTCTCTCTTTGATAGAGGATCTGCAAAGTGCACATCTCCCCTTGAGGTTGAGAATTTAATTCTCAATGGGTCGAGATCCTGCCATGCAGATCCAAAACATAGAGAGGGAATTGAAGCACGAGAATTTAATTCTCACAGAACTATAGGAATTTAATTCCTTTGAAATAAAACCAGGTCTTGACCCTGTGTTATGGGAATTTAATTCCTTCAGAACAAAAAGAAACAGGGTTTAACCCTAATTAAGAACCTAGTTCTGTTGGAACAGCGGGGATTTAATTCCCTTGATCATAATTTAACAAGAGAGTGGGAATTTAATTCCTTAAAAGCTTTTATTAGGGTTTAACCCTATTTGGTTCTTCACATGTATGAGGAATTCAATTCCTACAGAAAATTTAGAGTCCAACTCTATTCAGAATATAAACCTTTAAGAGAAAGTAGGAATTTAATTCCTCTGAAATTACTGTCAGGGTTTAACCCTACGAGGAATTTAATTCCTGGAAAAGATTAACAGATCCTCTAAACAATATACATAGAGGCAGGGTCACGTGTCACCACGTGACCCCCCCAGGAGATCTACAGAAAACCCCTTTGAGGCAGCACCCCACGTGACCCACGTGACCCTTGACAGAAGCTGTAATACACAGGCATTCGAATGCCCATCACGTGATGGCACGTGATGCTCTGAAAGACGCGATAATCTCAGCAGAATAAATGAAGGGAGGGCGCTCTCACGTGCTGCCACGTGACCCCTCTTGCCTTAGTGTTTAACACTAAATTGAAACTCTCGAACCCAGTGTTAAAACACTGTTGGGCCTTAGTCTTCAACACTAATCAAAAAGCTTTATTTGCAGTGTTCAACACTGATCTGTTTTAGTGTCTAACACTAATTTGAAAAGCCTTGTTGCTGGTGTTTAACACCGATTATCTTTTAGTGTTAAACACTAACTTGTCAACCTCATTCCCAGTGTTCAACACTGATTGCTCTGTAGTGTTTAACACTAGGCTTTGGCCCAATTGGCTAAATGGATGGAGGCAAAGCCTCTCCTGATTGGACTTAGCCCAAGATGGCCATAAGTCCTCAATTTGTGATTAACTGGGCCAATGGGCTCATAACATAATTAATCGGTCTTGATCCCAAATTAGGTCAAAGACTATTTAAGCCATTCCGGTTCTAGGGTACATCTCTTCACTCCTTTGATACTTGGTATTGTAATCCCTCAATGTCTTCAAAGAGGTGACGGGTCCCGACGACCACACATTGATATGGACTGCGGGGTCCTTAAACCCGTGTCTAATGCAAAATTCTTGGTTACGTGGAACGTGGATAATGTCACTTTTTGACCCCGCGGAAAATGTCCAGAGCGGATCCTGGTCCTCGCAGAGCACGGCAGTGAACCCGTGTGAAGCATCCAGAGCGGAGCCTAGTCCTCGCCGAGCGCGGCAGTGAACCCATGCGAAGCATCTAGTGCAAAATTCCTGGTTACGTGGAATACGGATAACGTCACTCTTTGACCCCGCGGAAAACGTCCAGAGCGGAGCCTGGTCCTCGCTAAGCACGGCAGTGGACCCGTGTGAAGCACCCAGAGCACATACTGGACCGCAATGTCCTTAAACTACCCATGGACCGCAACGTCCTTAAACTACCCATGGACCGCAACGTCCTTAAACTACCCATGGACCGCAATGTCCTTAAACTAGAACAATAGAGCCCCGTAGGCTCTTTTGTCGGATCTAAACGGTCCCGTTTAAGTTGATCTTAGCCTCAAAGAGGGCTAACGTATCCTTAAACCTTCAAACAGACTGGACTATGAATCCCCCCAATTAACTCCGGCTCGAGGGTACATCTCTGAACTCCTCTGACATCTGTCGTTGTAATCCTTCAACGTCGTCAGAGAGGTGATGGGTCCCGACGGCCATACATACGATGGACCACTATAGAGCCCAAACGCTCCTTTGTCGGATCTAAACAATCCCGTTAAGTTGATCTTAGTCTCAAAGTTAGACTAACGTATCCTTAACAAACGTTTGAGTTGATCTTAGCCTCAAGTATGGCTGACGTATCCTCAAACCAAACCCCCAAACCCCAAATCTAAGATAATACGGATTTGGACTAGTCCACGCCCTACGGGCGACGACATAACTCAGTCTCCGTAAACAGTCCACGGGCAAAAAAATACAAAACAAACACCCACGACACGAAGTGACCATCTGGAGAAGGAGAAAGTTGTTACCGCAATGCGGTAGCGTAATTAACTGCAGGGGCTTGCACCTGCAGGGAAGAGCGTCCCCACAATCAAAAACCCCTCAAACGAGGGGGAATCTGACGAAGTCTGCTACATCGGACGCATCCGTCTAAACCTTCGATACATGGTGCCACAAATCAACTTGGCATCTTCGGAGAGGTGGACGGATAGCACCAATTAGCATCTGCCCCGAATCTCAGGCGAGGCATTCCATGTCGCGGCCGCCATTCGGAGGGGAACAGATTCTGGCACGCCCGGTGGGACCTTTTCCTCTTTCCACTCCACACTTCGTGTGTCGTGATTCGAGAACCAATCGCGGTTTGCTAATGGTTGCCCTTGGGTTTCAAGATACTAAGAATTGGAGTCTCGCTTATTGCAGAAAGCAAAGGATCGATGGCTTCTACTTCCGTGAAATTCTCCAACTGCTCAGACTGCAATTGCAACCAACGCTCTGCCTCGCCAGGAGGTATAGCCTACGGACCCCAAGCTGCTTCGCTATTCACAATGCCCGTGGAACAGGTCACTCGCGCCACCACAGGATTGTTCTTTGGGACCATGCTCCCGCCGACAAACTTCACCGCTCCAGTGCTGACAACGGAAGCTCTCAAGAAGTCGGTCTTTGATCGTCTTACCCCTGTCGCGGCTCCTCTCAACGAGTCGCCCAACGTCAACGCCTCGGTCTTCTCTAGATTGGGCCAGAAATCCTGCGAACTCATCATGAGGCCTACAATCTCAGGGAAGGCTGCTTCTAAGAAGGTGGCCGCTCCTGCCCCCGAAGTCGTCAAGGCAGCTTCTCCGGCCAAAAGGTCGGTCTTTACAAGATTGACGGCTTCAATTCCCGCTCCTGCTGCCCAAAGGACATCGGTCTTTGACAGGCTAATACCAACAGCGACCCCCCACCCAGACAGGGGGCAAGACGAAACCATTCTTACCGCTGACCCTACGCCGTCCGCTCGACACGCTCAACGTCGCCATTGGCGCCGAGTGAGGAAGGCTGGGGGCAACTCCCCCTCCGGGTTGACTCCATCAGCCCCGGTGGCAGAAGTTAATGCTGCTGTTCCAACTGGGAACAGCTTCGAAATGCTAAATAAGGTGCGAAGGAATTCTCCTACTGCAGTGCTGAAGAGGTCTCCTCCCCCATTAAAAAAGGTTGTGGAAATAAAACCCGAACAGCCCCGATCTCCTCAACGGCTGTCTTCCAAAATCTATAAAGTTTGGCGGCAGGCCCGAGACTCGATCATCGATCCAAACTTCTCCCGCCAGCACAAGAAGCTGAAAATCCAACCGGAAGCTGGTCACCAGGCTAAACCCCAAAGGGCTGTTGATCAACTGGCTCATAAAAGGAGGAGGCCAGAGAAGACCCCCCAGCATGCAACGACGGCTAAAAGCACTGAGCCCAGACTCCCTAAGTCTGGGGGCATGGTGGTGCACACTGTCTACATGGCCTCTGGAAAGGAGGAAAGCCGCACTTCTACGGGCCACCGACCGCTAACCCGATCCGTGACGAAGGCCCAGGAGCAGCAACAAAAGCTTCAGGAAATGATGAATGCTATGGCCGCACTTACCGGGCCAAAAGAAAACCCAGAAACGTCCTCAGACGCGCGCCAGGAGGAAGAAACCGACGCTGAATTCCTTCGCCGAATACTGGAGAAAAAGGACAAAGAGGCTGCTGAACAGGCAGCCAACATACAACGTATGGCCCTTCTCTTCTAAGATATGATAGGAATGATGATCCAGCAGGACCTACCCGCCGAGGATCCCCCAATCGTTCTTGAAGACGACCGAGGAGAAACGTCAAATCCACCACCAGCCCTCTCAACGGCCAAGGAGGAGGCAATCTCTAAGGCTGACTTGGTTGACTACATAGCCCAGCAAATCCGGGTTCATCACGCGACTGAGGCAGCTGGTCAAGTCGTGAAAACGGGGCGACCGTATCCGAGCTGGTACGACCAAATCAAATACCCGCAAGGCTATACGATACCAAAATTCCACGTGTACAAGGGGACCGGCAACCCCCATCAACATCATCGTGGGCCAGTAGTAACCCAAATTCCCTCCTATACTTTGGAGAACATACCGCGCGCGGAAAACAGCAAAGCAGACGCGTTGGTTAAACTTGCTAAAGAACTGGCTGACGAGAACCTCGATGACGTCAGAATCGTGGTACAAAGCCGTCGAGTGCTCGCCCCGGTAGAAATATCTCCGGAATCATGCGAAGAGAAGGGAGCGACTGAGCAGACGACCCTACAAATAAAAGACCATGAGAAGGCCGAAGACTGGAGGGAAGTCTTCATAGACTACTTTAAGTCCCACCGAATGCCCAAAGAGGCGTCCTCAAGACATCAGCTCATGAAACGAGCTTTATCTTTCGCTTTCGTCAACGATATTCTATACAAAAGATCGTTTGATTCTCTATGGCTGAGATGCTTAGGACCCGACGAAGCAGAAAGAGTCATTCAGGAAGTGCATGACGGACTTTGCGGTTCTCACCAAGCAGGCCCAAAGATGAAGTTAAAAATTAAACGGATGGGTTACTACTGGCCCACGATGATCCAGGACTGCCTCGAGTATGCGAAGCAATGCCACTCATGCCAGATTCATGGAGACTTCATCCACCAACATCCGAATCCACTGCACCCAACGCTGGCTAGTTGGCCATTCGAAATGTGGGGGACTGACATAGTCGGCCCCATCGAGCCAGCATCATCCCGGGGACACCGTTTTATCCTGACGACGACTGATTACTTCTCCAAATGGGCAGAAGCAGTACCACTGAGGGAAGTGAAGACGGAGAATATCCTCCATTTCTTCAAGACGCACGTCATCTATCGGTTCGGAACTCCACGGCGGATTATCTCCGATAATGGGCCGGCCTACCGAAGCCATAAGATTAGCCGCTTCGCACAGCAGCACAATATAGACTGGAGATATTCTTCGGTTTACAATCCACGAGCTAACGGTCTGGCCGAGGCCTTCAATAAGACCTTGACGAAGATCATAAGAAAGACCGTTTCCAGGAATAAGAGAGACTGGCACGAAAGGCTGCAAGAAGCCCTTTAGGCTTATCGAACTACATTCAAGACGGCCACGAACACAACGCCGTACGCGTTGGTATTTGGGACGGAAGCAGTGCTCCCCCTCGAGATAGAGTTACCCTCTCTGCGAGTAGCAGTCCACCACGAGCTGACGAACGAAGAAAATGCTCACCTTCGGCTTGAGGAGCTTGATGCCCTCGACGAAACCCGGCTCATAGCGCAACAACATCTAGAGGCCTACAAAGCAAAGATGACGCGCTCGTACGAAAGATTGACCAGGCCGAGGACATTCCGCCAAGGCGAACTCGTACTAGTGGTCAAAAGACCTATGATCCCCAATCGTGCCAAGCGAGGAAAATTTGAGCCAAACTATGAAGGCCCGTACATCATAGACAAGGTCTACCAGGGTGGAGCCTACCTACTCATGGACATGCACGGTGAAAGGCCTTTCAGGCCGATAAACGGCCGCTTCTTAAAGAAATACTACGCTTAATAAGCCACAGCCTGGGTCAATGATAGATGACGACGACTATGTCCGCTCACTATCTTCCTAGGCTCAAACTTTACAAGCAGCAGCCGGCCTTCCCCATAGCGACGGACCGAAACGTCCTTAAACTAACGACGGACCGAAACGTCCCTAAACTAACGATGGACCGAAACGTCCTTAAACTAACGACGGACCGAAACGTCCTTAAAACTATCAACGGACCGAAACGTCCTTAAACTAACGACGGACCGAAACGTCCCTAAAACTACTACTGCAGCATCTTCAGGCTGACGAGATAAAAAGAAGAGAAAGAAAAAAATAAAAAAAATATATATGAAAAAGAATAAAAAAAAAGAGACGGTATGTCCATAAGCAAAATGGGCACGGATGAAAACCCGAAAGGGCTCCGTGAGTAAAAACAGCAGGGCTACCGGCAAGCGTTCGTGAAAACCCGAAAGGGCGCGACCTTGTAAAAAAAAAGTGAAAAGGAAAAAAAAAAAAACGGTATGTCCGTAAGCAAAATGGGCACGGATGAAAACCCGAAAGGGCTCCGTGAGTAAAAACAGCAGGACTACCGGCGAGTGTTTGTGAAAACCCGAAAGGGCGCAACCTCGTTAAAAGACACTTGTAGGGTCCTCTCGACCTTGTAAGGAGAAACCACCTGCGTGAGATCCTTACGACTCACAAAGGAGCAACACACTTAGGGATCCTCACGATTCCTAAGGAGAAAATACACTAACGAGATCCTCACGACTCGTAAGGAGAATTCTCTTATGGGACCCTCACGGCTCATGAGATTTGAAAGTCTTAAGTTACAGAAACCTAAACCTGTTCTTAAGCAAATCCTCCACAACCTTCGATATTGCCCTACAAGAGGCTCAATACTGACCCTTGTATACAATCCACGGGCGCGAATAAACATTTCCCCAGCAAAGTCACACCCGTGACTAGGGACATGTCCATGTGATGAGCAACCCTTGTAGGTCCTCTCGACCCATAAGGAGAAAACCCTCTTGTAGGATCCTTACGACTTACAGAGGAACATACACTTAGGAATCCTCACGATCCCTAAGGAGAAAATACACCTGCAAGATCCTCACGACTTGTAGGGAGAAATACCTTTGTGAGACCCTTACGGCTCACGAAGTCAAAAGCCTTGGTCGATAGGACCCTTAACCCTGTTTACTAAGCCACATTTGTTCAATATCGACAGAAGCAAATGATGATTCGCTCCTGGCAAAATCCCAGTTGCAGCGGTGCTGATGCCGAAATCGGTGTCCAAAATCCAAGCTTGCGGCAAAAAAGCTAGCAAGCCACACATGCCTACAAAATAGCCGAAATGATGGGGCAACTTGCAATAAAAAGCAGCAAGTAAAAATGTATGCATAAAAAAATAGCCGAAATGATGGGGCAACTCGCAATAAAAAGCAGCGAGTAAAAAGAAAAATAGCCGAAATGATTGGGCACCGCGAAAAATAGCCGAAATGATTGGGCAATCGCGATTTTCGCGATATAAAAAGCTGAAATGATAGAGCATCGCGGGAAAAGAAATAAAATAAAAATAAAATATATGCCCTACAGGTGATGCTACATCAATCCCTGTATACAATCCAGGGGCGCAAACAAAGAAGGAGTCGCACTCTTCCTCCCCAGGTTTCATTAGAAGAAGAAGCCGAATCTCGACGGGCCACAAATAACCTAGAGATCATCTCAACACTCGTCTCGTAACAACGAACACAACTTCAAGCTAAGCGGGACAGCGGCAACTCCCAGTTCCATGGTTCGGTGGTATACATATCGCCAGCAGTCAAACCTCCATCCCGTGAAATGCGGATACAATCAGCAAAATTCCTGGTCACGTGGAACGCGGATAATGTCACTCTTTGACCCCGTGGAAAACGTCCAGAGCGGATCCTGGTCCTCGCAGAGCACGGCAGTGAACCCGTGTGAAGCATCCAGAGCGGAGCCTAGTCCTCGCCTAACGCGGCAGTGAACCCGTGTGAAGCATCTAGTGCAAAATTCCTGGTCACGTGGAACGCGGATAATGTCACTCTTTGACCCCGTGGAAAACGTCCAGAGCGGATCCTGGTCCTCGCAGAGCACGGCAGTGAACCCGTGTGAAGCATCCAGAGCGGAGCCTAGTCCTCGCCGAGCATGGCAGTGAACCCGTGTGAAGCATCTAGTGCAAAATTCCTGGTCACGTGGAACGCGGATAATGTCACTCTTTGACCCCGTGGAAAACGTCCAGAGCGGAGCCAAGTCCTCGCCTAATGTGGCAGTGAACCCGTGTGAAGCATCTAGTGCAAAATTCCTGGTCACGTGGAACGCGGATAATGTCACTCTTTGACCCCGTGGAAAACGTCCAGAGCGGAGCCTAGTCCTCGCCTAACGCGGCAGTGAACCCGTGTGAAGCATCTAGTGCAAAATTCCTGGTCACGTGGAACGCGGATAATGTCACTCTTTGACCCCGTGTGAAGCATCCAGAGCGGAGCCTAGTCCTCGCCTAACGCGGCAGTGAACCCGTGTGAAGCATCTAGTGCAAAATTCCTGGTCACGTGGAACGCGGATAATGTCACTCTTTGACCCCGTGGAAAACGTCCAGAGCGGAGCCTAGTCCACGCCTAACGCGGCAGTGAACCCGTGTGAAGCATCTAGTGCAAAATTCCTGGTCACGTGGAACGCGGATAATGTCACTCTTTGACCCCGTGGAAAATGTCCAGAGCGGATCCTGGTCCTCGCAGAGCACGGCAGTGAACCCATGTGAAGCATCCAGAGCGGAGCCTGGTCCTCGCCAAGCACGGCAGTGAACCCGTGTGAAGCATCCAGAGCAAATACCGGACTGTGGAGTCCTTAAAATCCACGGACTATGATGTCCTTAACCTCGACCGTGATGTCTTAAAACTAACGATCAACCACCCCGATTCCCTACGGATTCTGCCTTGGTCTAAGGGTACATCTCTTCACTCCTTTGATGCCCGGCGTTGTAATTCCTCAACGTCTTCAAAGAGGTGACGGGTCCCTGCAACCAAACACCGGACTGTGGAGTCCCTAAACCCACGGACTATGAGGTCCTTAACCTTGACCGTGATGTCTTAAAACTAACAGCGGACTGTGGAGTCCTTAAATCCACGGACTATGAGGTCCTTAACCTTGACCGTGACGTCTTTAAACTACGATACCTTGATAGACCTCTGACTCCGTGAAACACGGATAAGGATGATCACATCCGGCACTTGCAGGCACTCACGACCTGTAAGGAAGAAAAACTCTCTTGTGAGATCCTTACGACTCTCAAGGGAAAACCCGCTTAAAAGATCCTCACGATCTCTAAGAAGAACTCACACCTATAGGATCCTCTCGACCTGTAGGGAGAAAAACTCTTTATGAAACCCTCGTGGCTCATAAAATGCAAAAGTCTTGGGAAGCAGATCTTAACCCTGAGTCCTGAGCCATTGCTGTCCTGCAAGGAGATCAGGATAGAATATTCGCAGAATACATTCAATGAAACGGAAACACATCATTGAGAAGAAAAATGTATCCTTTATTCATAAACCAAAATGGGTACGAAGTACAATTCATGAAAGAAACAAAAAGAAAATACTCTCATCCATGAGTATGTACAAAAAGGAAGAAAAAGATACAAATGTTTCAGGCCGGCGGGCGATTCAGCAACTTGGTCAGCTCATCCTGCTTTTGTTGGACCACGGCTTCATGACGCAAGATCTCCAAAAGACGAGCCTCCGCTTGAGCTTGCTGAGCCTGATACGAAGCGAGCCGGGCTTCAAGCTCTTTCTCAGTGGCCTTATGAGCCTCGACCCTCTCACGAGTGAACATGGCAGCTTTATCGAGAGCCACCACCTCTTTGATGGACTCCTGAAGCACCCGCCAGAGTTCATACGCTTTGTTGGCTTTGGCTGTAAGATTGGCTTGAAGCTCGCCCAGCGCCTTGGAGGCTAGCTCCCTCTCCGAGAACTTGTGACCGAGCCTCTTCTCACATGACGTCATGTTTGCCGCGCACCGTGCTATCAGAGCCCGTAACTCCGCCTTTGCAGCCACGGCCTCCGAGGAAAGGTGAGAACATTCGAGGGCGTGCAGGCAAGCCTCCACCAGCCGACAGAACTCCAACCAGACTCGCACCACCTCTTCGCTGTGGTAGATGGCAAGAAAAGGAAGAGAACCGTTAGCCTCGGCAGCGAATGCTTCAGCCGTGGTCGTGCTGCCAGCACGAAGCTCCTCGATCAGAGACGACAAGGAGACGAGGCTTAATTGAGCCAAGCGTTCTGAAGCCCGCAAGGCATAAGGGCCGGGGGGCATCACGATGCGCAACTCCAACGCCGTGGAGACTGGCAGAGCTGTTCAAATTTGGAAGACGTCAACAAAATTCTTATGCAAAGAACGAGTGAGAGTGCAATGAAATGTCACTCACCGACAGTCGTGCAAGTAGGAGCTGAAGGCTCCCCTGGCCCTTCGAGAATCTCGACCACGTCATCGGCTTCCAGAACTGTAGAAAACGTCAATGTCAGTACGCAAAATAACGACGATGCTATGAGAAGGGATGGACGACACCAACCTTGCCCAGACGAGAGGACAATGCGCTGAGGGGAGATCGCCTGCGGAGCTGCCATCTCCAATAAACGCTGAAATGACTGTCGAGGCGACAGATCCGCGATCGTGGCCGCCAAACCGCGCAATTCTGGGAAAGATAAAAGAGTTCAGACTATGAAGGGGTTGCTAAATTAAAACGCAGAGGGATACCTTCAACACTCCTCCCATTCTGAGCCGGGGGGATAGCAGCTTCAACGGTCTCCGTCGTGACCTCAGGCTCCAACAAAGGGAGAGTAGTCCCGACTACCTCGCTCCCAGCCTTTGGGCCGCCCTCAGTAAGAGTCATTGGGGCGGCGGCCTCCAAAAGAGCCTCCCCCAGAGGGGCAAGCACTCCCTGGTCAAGAACCGCCGCTGGAAGTTCCACCGTGAGAGGAGCAGCCTCGTCAGCCCCCTCCACATCCAGCAAGGCTTCATTGAGAATTTCGGCGGGCTTTAGCTTTAATAGGCCCGTAGGGAGCTCCCCCAGCGTCGAAGATTCTGCACGATTCAAATAAGAATAATGATACATATGCACAGGCATAAATAATCGGAAAGACTACAAAGGAAGCACAACGTACCTATACGCAAAGAAGCCCTCAATATGGCTTCTTCAAGCCGCTGCTCCTTCTCAAGGAGGTGGGCTCGCCGGGGTTCAAGGGTAGACTCATGACCGCCGGTCCACAAAGAGAGTGCATCGGCTGCGTCTTCAGAAGCGGCCTGCTTCAAAGCCCTTTCCCCCCATTCCTCCAAAGGGCCGATAAATCGCCGCCGAATCCACGAAGGGTCTTCGTAAAAAATTACAGCGGGATAAGACTTCTTCGGAACCTTGGCGTTATGAGATGCGTATTTTGAGCGCCGTATGGCCTCGGCCAACTGTGCAGCCTCCTCATCAGCTGAACTCGGGAAGAGAAGTCCAGCGTCTGACCCTTGCAGGGCCAATGGTTCGTCTTCAAGGATAGGCTCAGACTCCACCACAGAATCAAGCGGGGCAGTAGCCGCTTTCCTCCGCCGTTTAGACCCAGAGCCGGTCGCTGAGGATGACCGCTTCCTCCCTCGCGAAGCCTTAGGGCGGCGCTGGCCCACATCGCCCTCAGCGCCCTCATCCCTGTTACTCTCGCTCGGTGCCACAACCGAGGACGACATCGCCATTGTCGACGCCACGGGGGGCGGTGTCGCCAACGGCAAGGGTGCTACTACTGGGGCCCGTTTACCTCGCGATCGAGAACCCAAGGGCATACCAGCTATTGGAGTAAGGTCTACCCCGGACTCCCCCGGAATGAGTGCGGTGCCAATCTCCCTCAAAGGAAAGAGGACTGGAACCCTCGGTCGTAGCTTAGCCCCAGGAACCAGAGGAGGGGTATCGTGGCCGAGAAGCACCCTCCTTTCCTCAACAATGATTGGGCTGACCCGATGAAGATACCAACCCGTAAACGCGCCTACGCATCGGGGCATGTACTCGGCTTTAGGGACCATGAAATAAGAGCCGGTATTCAGCCTCATGAAATGATGAGCGGCATCGCGAACAGCATCGAGCGAAGGGATCGGGGCAACTATAAAAGCCTCGAAAGGAACGCCCTGGTCGTATCCTAGCTGTCGGGCAAATCGATGCGGATTGTACCGCATGAAAAGAGCTGCACTGTCCTGGCGAAACACCAAGTAGCCCGGTCTAATTGCATACAAATGCGCGGCCTCCCGGGGCTTCAAAGAAGGTGCGTTGTCTTTCTACTGGTCCCAGAGTTGTTGAACGGGACCCGAAGGAGTAGACAAGACCCGATCAGTAAAAACCAACCCGCCGGCGGTGGCATGAGGAGAAATCAGCACCCGAATAGCCCCGAATTGAGTCGGGTCGGCGGCAGAAGCATCCACTAATCGCATAAGTCGAGGAAAAGGGTAGGCATCGTAAAATGAGGGCCTCTGATGCATGGCGAAATCCCCCAATACGTGCATTTCGATCCAGGACGTGAAATAATGAAGCGAAAAGTTTACCACATCCACCCCAGGCGTAGAGGTATTAGCTGCGGTGCCCAATCCATTATAGAGGTGCGCCAAGGCCGGGATGCCGATGGCCAACCGCGTCCCCTCAGCAATACGATGAGCCGGGTAGATGACCGAGGCTCTCAAGAAGCGGCGATGCATGGGAATAACGAACCAACTAAGCCAAACACTGACAAACCCCACGAAGAATGTTTCCTCATCCATACCGGGTGCTGCAACGGACTCAAAAGGCATCGGCGATACGATGGGAATATAATATTGTGGCAGGTCCGATTCAGCGGTCGGTAGCTTCTTCGGACCAAACCCAAAAGGGTCTTTGATGTTAGCAAACTTCGGAGCAGTCTTCGATATGATATCCTCACGAAGGAAGCAGGAAATGAAGCTTTTAAAAGTAACACCCTGCTCCTCAGATTCAGTGAACAATCGATCAAAAATACCCAGCGCCTTGATCAAGCTGGGGCGCTTGTGGCGAACGGCGTTCTCAACAGACAAGCCGTCAGCCGGTGCAGACTCGGGCTCAAAGACATACTCATCAGGAGGCAACAACTCCTCATACAGTGCACCCCTGATCGGCAATCCTGAGATTTCATAAAATTCCGCAAGAGAGATCGAGACCTCACGATCTCCTAGGATGAAAGTGTTGGTAGGGAGATTCCATTGGTTTAAAAACGCCTTAACCCACCAGGCATGCGGGGACTTATAATGGAATAGTGACGCGTATATGGCCTGATAAAGCCCGACTTTCTGCAACCGCGCACGATGGGCAGAAAGGATGTAGCGAGCCCAGAGAAGGTAGCCCGTAGGATGCCGGGGAGTGAGCCCTATCTTATAAATTTTCCCCCACGGGTGGGCCTCACCCTGGCAGATACGCCGCCCCAAGATGTCTATGGCCGGGATCGGATGGTTCGGAATACCAGTCGTCGAAGGCTCGAGCCTCCCCGTTGGAGTCCAGTTGGGCATTTCCACAGCAAAAACTGTCCTTGGAGGATCCATCGGTAAGAATGGGAAAGTGGGCTCCGTCGGCACCGCGCAAAGAAAGCTCCGGCGACCCTGAATAATCTGACTATACCAAGATCCCCATTGAAGAAGGTTGGTGCAGTTCGGGTCATGGGCCCGAATCATCGCCATCGCCTCCTCATCAGATGGTGACTGAGGAAAAGCAGCCTCCGAGCGAGAAAAGGGAAAGCGTGGAACAGAAGCCATTGCACCTGAAATCCAGTAAAGGAAGACCGTTAAAAGAAAAGTTAGCAATATATATTCATGCACGAACATGAAGACTAGTTGAAGAAAACAACAGCAAAGTTTCCTGGGACCATTGGCTACAAAACACATGGGCCCCACAGAATCCGGATGACGGCTCATTAATAATGAGACCAAATAGTTACAATAAAACAAAGGGAATATCCCCATTTAATAAAGAATGATGACCATGCACATTTCCCCAACAGGATCTGTCTCGGGCTCTACAATGAATCCAACAAGATCAAAGGAATTAAATTCCCACAGAAGACATCATTACAAAACCCCCATTTCATTAACTGCAGAAGAACAACCTCGGGCCAAGAGACCCCAGGAAGCCTCCGCATGAAGAAATCAAGTCCTTCATTGGAATTAAAATTCCTTATTAAGAGAAGGGAATTAAATTCCCAGAAACATTTTTGATGGAATTAAATTCCATGGAGTTGAAACGCCATCATCATCTCCCCAAAGATCATCTAAACCCTAAAAGATCTACAGTTTGAAGGTTAAGCGGTTCTTATGGGAAAACATAAAAAAAAGGGGTAAAAACCCTTGTTTTGGATTTAAAATCCAGCGGAATGTGAAGGTCCATCGTTTGTCCAAGAACATTACCTGAGGAAAAGAAATCTTTTCGAACAGAGTTAAACTCTGAAAATTGTTTCAAGGCAGAGAACTAAGCTCTGGAAGCGAGAATTAAATTCTCAGAAAAAGTTCTCAGAAGAAGAAGATGAGCAAAGTGAAGGCTCCTATGAAGAGACAGAGGTATTTATAGAAGGCAATGGAAACGTTTCATCTCCCCAAATCCCTAAAGGAATCCAACGGTCGCAAGAGGTGACAGCGTTGCACTCACGTGCTGACACGTGAGAACAACGCTGTGGGGGCATTTGTTTCCTGATTTAAAATCAGGAAAGCTTATGGAAAAAGCTTGAGAAGAGGGTCACGTGCTTACACGTGACCAGCAGTCACGTGTTGGCACGTGACACCCAAAAGTACCGGCAAAGCAAGTTCAGCTTCCTGACTACATCAAAGAAAAAGGGCTTAAGAAAGGGTCACGTGTTCCCACATGACCAGGGTCACGTGTCAGCACGTGACATTTTAAAGCGGATTCAAAGGCACATCGGTTCCCTGATCAAGTCAAGGGAAAAGAGTCCAGACCAGGGTCACGTGCTCACACGTGACCAGGGGTCACGTGATGGCACGTGACGGTTGAGCAACAACCAGAAGACAGCGCAAAAAGAAAGAAGAAGGCTCATTCCAAAGGGGGTCACGTGCCCACACGTGACCATGGGTCACGTGGTCACACGTGACCGGCTTTCAAAGCCCATTTTGTCAACAGAATTAAATTCTGAAAGAGATTCAAATCTTTCCAAAGGAAAGCGACTATCTGGAACCAATCGAATTAAAGATTCAGAGGTGATGAAATATCATCTATCTATGGGAAAATCTCGGATTTGGAAAGATTTCCCCTTTAAATCTAACCGAAGCAACAAAGGAGAATCCCGGGACTTGAAATCCAATGGTGAATAAAATTCACCTAATAATCCAAAGGTCCAGAACGAATGATTGATGCAAATCAAATCTCTCAATGAAGATTCGTCAAAAACTAATTGACTCGGCTGCTTCTCCTATAAATAGGAGCCAAGAGACACAAAAAAAATATATACACGCAGAGGGAAGAAAGGGAGAGAGAGCTTTGATACTTCGAGGAACTTGGATCTTCTGCAAAAGAAAACCCTAGGTAAGAAAGGGAAGGCTCCTTGAAGGAAAAGAGAATTTAATTCTCAACAGAGTTTAACTCTGATATATAAAACAGAAGAACATATTTCTTCTCTCTTTGATAGAGGATCTGCAAAGTGCACATCTCCCCTTGAGGTTGAGAATTTAATTCTCAATGGGTCGAGATCCTGCCATGCAGATCCAAAACATAGAGAGGGAATTGAAGCACGAGAATTTAATTCTCACAGAACTATAGGAATTTAATTCCTTTGAAATAAAACCAGGTCTTGACCCTGTGTTATGGGAATTTAATTCCTTCAGAACAAAAAGAAACAGGGTTTAACCCTAATTAAGAACCTAGTTCTGTTGGAACAGCGGGGATTTAATTCCCTTGATCATAATTTAACAAGAGAGTGGGAATTTAATTCCTTAAAAGCTTTTATTAGGGTTTAACCCTATTTGGTTCTTCACATGTATGAGGAATTCAATTCCTACAGAAAATTCAGAGTCCAACTCTATTCAGAATATAAACCTTTAAGAGAAAGTAGGAATTTAATTCCTCTGAAATTACTGTCAGGGTTTAACCCTACGAGGAATTTAATTCCTGGAAAAGATTAACAGATCCTCTAAACAATATACATAGAGGCAGGGTCACGAGTCACCACGTGACCCCCCCAGGAGATCTACAGAAAACCCCTTTGAGGCAGCACCCCACGTGACCCACGTGACCCTTGACAGAAGCTGTAATACACAGGCATTCGAATGCCCATCACGTTATGGCACGTGATGCTCTGAAAGACGCGATAATCTCAGCAGAATAAATGAAGGGAGGGCGCTCTCACGTGCTGCCACGTGACCCCTCTTGCCTTAGTGTTTAACACTAAATTGAAACTCTCGAACCCAGTGTTAAAACACTGTTGGGCCTTAGTGTTCAACACTAATCAAAAAGCTTTATTTGCAGTGTTCAACACTGATCTGTTTTAGTGTCTAACACTAATTTGAAAAACCTTGTTGCTGGTGTTTAACACCGATTATCTTTTAGTGTTAAACACTAACTTGTCAACCTCATTCCCAGTGTTCAACACTGATTGCTCTGTAGTGTTTAACACTAGGCTTTGGCCCAATTGGCTAAATGGATGGAGGCAAAGCCTCTCCTGATTGGACTTAGCCCAAGATGGCCATAAGTCCTCAATTTGTGATTAACTGGGCCAATGGGCTCATAACATAATTAATCGGTCTTGATCCCAAATTAGGTCAAAGACTATTTAAGCCATTCCGGTTCTAGGGTACATCTC
This sequence comes from Agapanthus africanus, assembly GCA_030015575.1. Lineage (NCBI taxonomy): Eukaryota > Viridiplantae > Streptophyta > Magnoliopsida > Asparagales > Amaryllidaceae > Agapanthus > Agapanthus africanus. Next base: position 492,425,097 of record CM057350.1, on the reverse strand, counting down.
TTCACTCCTTTGATACTTGGTATTGTAATCCCTCAATGTCTTCAAAGAGGTGACGGGTCCCGACGACCACACATTGATATGGACTGCGGGATCCTTAAACCCGTGTCTAATGCAAAATTCTTGGTTACGTGGAACGTGGATAATGTCACTCTTTGACCCCGCGGAAAATGTCCAGAGCGGATCCTGGTCCTCGCAGAGCACGGCAGTGAACCCGTGTGAAGCATCCAGAGCGGAGCCTAGTCCTCGCCGAGCGCGGCAGTGAACCCGTGCGAAGCATCTAGTGCAAAATTCCTGGTTACGTGGAATACGGATAACGTCACTCTTTGACCCCGCGGAAAACGTCCAGAGCGGAGCCTGGTCCTCGCTAAGCACGGCAGTGGACCCGTGTGAAGCACCCAGAGCACATACTGGACCGCAACGTCCTTAAACTACCCATGGACCGCAACGTCCTTAAACTACCCATGGACCGCAACGTCCTTAAACTAGAACAATAGAGCCCCGTAGGCTCTTTTGTCGGATCTAAACGGTCCCGTTTAAGTTGATCTTAGCCTCAAAGAGGGCTAACGTATCCTTAAACCTTCAAACAGACTGGACTATGAATCCCCCCAATTAACTCCGGCTCGAGGGTACATCTCTGAACTCCTCTGACATCTGTCGTTGTAATCCTTCAACGTCGTCAGAGAGGTGATGGGTCCCGACGGCCATACATACGATGGACCACTATAGAGCCCAAACGCTCCTTTGTCGGATCTAAACAATCCCGTTAAGTTGATCTTAGTCTCAAAGTTAGACTAACGTATCCTTAACAAACGTTTGAGTTGATCTTAGCCTCAAGTATGGCTGACGTATCCTCAAACCAAACCCCCAAACCCCAAATCTAAGATAATACGGATTTGGACTAGTCCACGCCCTACGGGCGACGACATAACTCAGTCTCCGTAAACAGTCCACGGGCAAAAAAATACAAAACAAACACCCACGACACGAAGTGACCATCTGGAGAAGGAGAAAGTTGTTACCGCAATGCGGTAGCGTAATTAACTGCAGGGGCTTGCACCTGCAGGGAAGAGCGTCCCCACAATCAAAAACCCCTCAAACGAGGGGGAATCTGACGAAGTCTGCTACATCGGACGCATCCGTCTAAACCTTCGATACATGGTGCCACAAATCAACTTGGCATCTTCGGAGAGGTGGACGGATAGCACCAATTAGCATCTGCCCCGAATCTCAGGCGAGGCATTCCATGTCGCGGCCGCCATTCGGAGGGGAACAGATTCTGGCACGCCCGGTGGGACCTTTTCCTCTTTCCACTCCACACTTCGTGTGTCGTGATTCGAGAACCAATCGCGGTTTGCTAATGGTTGCCCTTGGGTTTCAAGATACTAAGAATTGGCGTCTCGCTTATTGCAGAAAGCAAAGGATCGATGGCTTCTACTTCCGTGAAATTCTCCAACTGCTCAGACTGCAATTGCAACCAACGCTCTGCCTCGCCAGGAGGTATAGCCTACGGACCCCAAGCTGCTTCGCTATTCACAATGCCCGTGGAACAGGTCACTCGCGCCACCACAGGATTGTTCTTTAGGACCATGCTCCCGCCGACAAACTTCACCGCTCCAGTGCTGACAACGGAAGCTCTCAAGAAGTCGGTCTTTGATCGTCTTACCCCTGTCGCGGCTCCTCTCAACGAGTCGCCCAACGTCAACGCCTCGGTCTTCTCTAGATTGGGCCAGAAATCCTGCGAACTCATCATGAGGCCTACAATCTCAGGGAAGGCTGCTTCTAAGAAGGTGGCCGCTCCTGCCCCCGAAGTCGTCAAGGCAGCTTCTCCGGCCAAAAGGTCGGTCTTTACAAGATTGACGGCTTCAATTCCCGCTCCTGCTGCCCAAAGGACATCGGTCTTTGACAGGCTAATACCAACAGCGACCCCCCACCCAGACAGGGGGCAAGACGAAACCATTCTTACCGCTGACCCTACGCCGTCCGCTCGACACGCTCAACGTCGCCATTGGCGCCGAGTGAGGAAGGCTGGGGGCAACTCCCCCTCCGGGTTGACTCCATCAGCCCCGGTGGCAGAAGTTAATGCTGCTGTTCCAACTGGGAACAGCTTCGAAATGCTAAATAAGGTGCGAAGGAATTCTCCTACTGCAGTGCTGAAGAGGTCTCCTCCCCCATTAAAAAAGGTTGTGGAAATAAAACCCGAACAGCCCCGATCTCCTCAACGGCTGTCTTCTAAAATCTATAAAGTTTGGCGGCAGGCCCGAGACTCGATCATCGATCCAAACTTCTCCCGCCAGCACAAGAAGCTGAAAATCCAACCGGAAGCTGGTCACCAGGCTAAACCCCAAAGGGCTGTTGATCAACTGGCTCATAAAAGGAGGAGGCCAGAGAAGACCCCCCAGCATGCAACGACGGCTAAAAGCACTGAGCCCAGACTCCCTAAGTCTGGGGGCATGGTGGTGCACACTGTCTACATGGCCTCTGGAAAGGAGGAAAGCCGCACTTCTACGGGCCACCGACCGCTAACCCGATCCGTGACGAAGGCCCAGGAGCAGCAACAAAAGCTTCAGGAAATGATGAATGCTATGGCCACACTTACCGGGCCAAAAGAAAACCCAGAAACGTCCTCAGACGCGCGCCAGGAGGAAGAAACCGACGCTGAATTCCTTCGCCGGATACTGGAGAAAAAGGACAAAGAGGCTGCTGAACAGGCAGCCAACATACAACGTATGGCCCTTCTCTTCCAAGATATGATAGGAATGATGATCCAGCAGGACCTACCCGCCGAGGATCCCCCAATCGTTCTTGAAGACGACCGAGGAGAAACGTCAAATCCACCACCAGCCCTCTCAACGGCCAAGGAGGAGGCAATCTCTAAGGCTGACTTGGTTGACTACATAGCCCAGCAAATCCGGGTTCATCACGCGACTGAGGCAGCTGGTCAAGTCGTGAAAACGGGGCGACCGTATCCGAGCTGGTACGACCAAATCAAATACCCGCCAGGCTATACGATACCAAAATTCCACGTGTACAAGGGGACCGGCAACCCCCATCAACATCATCGTGGGCCAGTAGTAACCCAAATTCCCTCCTATACTTTGGAGAACATACCGCGCGCGGAAAACAGCAAAGCAGACGCGTTGGCTAAACTTGCTAAAGAACTGGCTGACGAGAACCTCGATGACGTCAGAATCGTGGTACAAAGCCGTCGAGTGCTCGCCCCGGCAGAAATATCTCCGGAATCATGCGAAGAGAAGGGAGCGACTGAGCAGACGACCCTACAAATAAAAGACCATGAGAAGGCCGAAGACTGGAGGGAAGTCTTCATAGACTACTTTAAGTCCCACCGAATGCCCAAAGAGGCGTCCTCAAGACATCAGCTCATGAAACGAGCTTTATCTTTCGCTTTCGTCAACGATATTCTATACAAAAGATCGTTTGATTCTCTATGGCTGAGATGCTTAGGACCCGACGAAGCAGAAAGAGTCATTCAGGAAGTGCATGACGGACTTTGCGGTTCTCACCAAGCAGGCCCAAAGATGAAGTTAAAAATTAAACGGATGGGTTACTACTGGCCCACGATGATCCAGGACTGCCTCGAGTATGCGAAGCAATGCCACTCATGCCAGATTCATGGAGACTTCATCCACCAACATCCGAATCCACTGCACCCAACGCTGGCTAGTTGGCCATTCGAAATGTGGGGGACTGACATAGTCGGCCCCATCGAGCCAGGATCATCCCGGGGACACCGTTTTATCCTGGCGACGACTGATTACTTCTCCAAATGGGCAGAAGCAGTACCACTGAGGGAAGTGAAGACGGAGAATATCCTCCATTTCTTCAAGATGCACGTCATCTATCGGTTCGGAACTCCATGGTGGATTATCTCCGATAATGGGCCGGCCTACCGAAGCCATAAGATTAGCCGCTTCGCACAGCAGCACAATATAGACTGGAGATATTCTTCGGTTTACAATCCACGAGCTAACGGTCTGGCCGAGGCCTTCAATAAGACCTTGACGAAGATCATAAAAAAGACCGTTTCCAGGAATAAGAGAGACTGGCACGAAAGGCTGCAAGAAGCCCTTTGAGCTTATCGAACTACATTCAAGACGGTCACGAACACAACGCCGTACGCGTTGGTATTTGGGACGGAAGCAGTGCTCCCCCTCGAGATAGAGTTACCCTCTCTGCGAGTAGCAGTCCACCACGAGCTGACGAACGAAGAAAATGCTCACCTTCGGCTTGAGGAGCTTGATGCCCTCGACGAAACCCGGCTCATAGCGCAACAACATCTACAGTCCTACAAAGCAAAGATGACGCGCTCGTACGAAAGATTGACCAGGCCGAGGACATTCCGCCAAGGCGAACTCGTACTAGTGGTCAAAAGACCTATGATCCCCAATCGTGCCAAGCGAGGAAAATTTGAGCCAAACTATGAAGGCCCGTACATCATAGACAAGGTCTACCAGGGTGGAGCCTACCTACTCATGGACATGCACGGTGAAAGGCCTTTCAGGCCGATAAACGGCCGCTTCTTAAAGAAATACTACGCTTAATAAGCCACAGCCTGGGTCAATGATAGATGACGACGACTATGTCCGCTCACTATCTTCCTAGGCTCAAACTTTACAAGCAGCAGCCGGCCTTCCTCATAGCGACGGACCGAAACGTCCTTAAACTAACGACGGACCGAAACGTCCCTAAACTAACGATGGACCGAAATGTCCTTAAACTAACGACGGACCGAAACGTCCTTAAAACTATCAACGGACCGAAACGTCCTTAAACTAACGACGGACCGAAACGTCCCTAAAACTACTACTGCAGCATCTTCAGGCTGACGAGATAAAAAGAAGAGAAAGAAAAAAATAAAAAAAATATATATGAAAAAGAATAAAAAAAAAAGAGACGGTATGTCCATAAGCAAAATGGGCACGGATGAAAACCCGAAAGGGCTCCGTGAGTAAAAACAGCAGGGCTACCGGCAAGCGTTCGTGAAAACCCGAAAGGGCGCGACCTTGTAAAAAAAAAGTGAAAAGGAAAAAAAAAACGGTATGTCCGTAAGCAAAATGGGCATGGATGAAAACCCGAAAGGGCTCCGTGAGTAAAAACAGCAGGACTACCGGCGAGTGTTTGTGAAAACCCGAAAGGGCGCAACCTCGTTAAAAGACACTTGTAGGGTCCTCTCGACCTTGTAAGGAGAAACCACCTGCGTGAGATCCTTACGACTCACAAAGGAGCAACACACTTAGGGATCCTCACGATTCCTAAGGAGAAAATACACTTACGAGATCCTCACGACTCGTAAGGAGAATTCTCTTATGGGACCCTCACGGCTCATGAGATTTGAAAGTCTTAAGTTACAGAAACCTAAACCTGTTCTTAAGCAAATCCTCCACAACCTTCGATATTGCCCTACAAGAGGCTCAATACTGACCCTTGTATACAATCCACGGGCGCGAATAAACATTTCCCCAGCAAAGTCACACCCGTGACTAGGGACATGTCCATGTGATGAGCAACCCTTGTAGGTCCTCTCGACCCATAAGGAGAAAACCCTCTTGTAGGATCCTTACGACTTACAGAGGAACATACACTTAGGAATCCTCACGATCCCTAAGGAGAAAATACACCTGCAAGATCCTCACGACTTGTAGGGAGAAATACCTTTGTGAGACCCTTACGGCTCACGAAGTCAAAAGCCTTGGTCGACAGGACCCTTAACCCTGTTTACTAAGCCACATTTGTTCAATATCGACAGAAGCAAATGATGATTCGCTCCTGGCAAAATCCCAGTTGCAGCGGTGCTGATGCCGAAATCGGTGTCCAAAATCCAAGCTTGCGGCAAAAAAGCTAGCAAGCCACACATGCCTACAAAATAGCCGAAATGATGGGGCAACTTGCAATAAAAAGCAGCAAGTAAAAATGTATGCATAAAAAAATAGCCGAAATGATGGGGCAACTCGCAATAAAAAGCAGCGAGTAAAAAGAAAAATAGCCGAAATAATTGGGCACCGCGAAAAATAGCCGAAATGATTGGGCAATCGCGATTTTCGCGATATAAAAAGCTGAAATGATAGAGCATCGCGGGAAAAGAAATAAAATAAAAATAAAATATATGCCCTACAGGTGATGCTACATCAATCCCTGTATACAATCCAGGGGCGCAAACAAAGAAGGAGTCGCACTCTTCCTCCCCAGGTTTCATTAGAAGAAGAAGCCGAATCTCGACGGGCCACAAATAACCTAGAGATCATCTCAACACTCGTCTCGTAACAACGAACACAACTTCAAGCTAAGCGGGACAGCGGCAACTCCCAGTTCCATGGCTCGGTGGTTTACATATCGCCAGCAGTCAAACCTCCATCCCGTGAAATGCGGATACAATCAGCAAAATTCCTGGTCACGTGGAACGCGGATAATGTCACTCTTTGACCCCGTGGAAAATGTCCAGAGCGGATCCTGGTCCTCGCAGAGCACGGCAGTGAACCCGTGTGAAGCATCCAGAGCGGAGCCTAGTCCTCGCCTAACGCGGCAGTGAACCCGTGTGAAGCATCTAGTGCAAAATTCCTGGTCACGTGGAACGCGGATAATGTCACTCTTTGACCCCGTGGAAAACGTCCAGAGCGGATCCTGGTCCTCGCAGAGCACGGCAGTGAACCCGTGTGAAGCATCCAGAGCGGAGCCTAGTCCTCGCCGAGCACGGCAGTGAACCCGTGTGAAGCATCTAGTGCAAAATTCCTGGTCACGTGGAACGCGGATAATGTCACTCTTTGACCCCGTGGAAAACGTCCACAGCGGAGCCTAGTCCTCGCCTAACGTGGCAGTGAACCCGTGTGAAGCATCTAGTGCAAAATTCCTGGTCACGTGGAACGCGGATAATGTCACTCTTTGACCCCGTGGAAAACGTCCAGAGCGGAGCCTAGTCCTCGCCTAACGCGGCAGTGAACCCGTGTGAAGCATCTAGTGCAAAATTCCTGGTCACGTGGAACGCGGATAATGTCACTCTTTGACCCCGTGTGAAGCATCCAGAGCGGAGCCTAGTCCTCGCCTAACGCGGCAGTGAACCCGTGTGAAGCATCTAGTGCAAAATTCCTGGTCACGTGGAACGCGGATAATGTCACTCTTTGACCCCGTGGAAAACGTCCAGAGCGGAGCCTAGTCCTCGCCAAACGCGGCAGTGAACCCGTGTGAAGCATCTAGTGCAAAATTCCTGGTCACGTGGAACACGGATAATGTCACTCTTTGACCCCGTGGAAAACGTCCAGAGCGGATCCTGGTCCTCGCAGAGCACGGCAGTGAACCCATGTGAAGCATCCAGAGCGGAGCCTGGTCCTCGCCAAGCACGGCAGTGAACCCGTGTGAAGCATCCAGAGCAAATACCGGACTGTGGAGTCCTTAAAATCCACGGACTATGATGTCCTTAACCTCGACCGTGATGTCTTAAAACTAACGATCAACCACCCCGATTCCCTACGGATTCTGCCTTGGTCTAAGGGTACATCTCTTCACTCCTTTGATGCCCGGCGTTGTAATTCCTCAACGTCTTCAAAGAGGTGACGGGTCCCTGCAACCAAACACCGGACTGTGGAGTCCCTAAACCCACGGACTATGAGGTCCTTAACCTTGACCGTGATGTCTTAAAACTAACAGCGGACTGTGGAGTCCTTAAATCCACGGACTATGAGGTCCTTAACCTTGACCGTGACGTCTTTAAACTACGATACCTTGATAGACCCCTGACTCCGTGAAACACGGATAAGGATGATCACATCCGGCACTTGCAGGCACTCACGACCTGTAAGGAAGAAAAACTCTCTTGTGAGATCCTTATGACTCTCAAGGGAAAACCCGCTTAAAAGATCCTCACGATCTCTAAGAAGAACTCACACCTATAGAATCCTCTCGACCAGTAGGGAGAAAAACTCTTTATGAAACCCTCGTGGCTCATAAAATGCAAAAGTCTTGGGAAGCAGATCTTAACCCTGAGTCCTGAGCCATTGCTGTCCTGCAAGGAGATCAGGATAGAATATTCGCAGAATACATTCAATGAAACGGAAACACATCATTGAGAAGAAAAATGTATCCTTTATTCATAAACCAAAATGGGTACGAAGTACAATTCATGAAAGAAACAAAAAGAAAATACTCTCATCCATGAGTATGTACAAAAAGGAAGAAAAAGATACAAATGTTTCAGGCCGGCGGGCGATTCAGCAACTTGGTCAGCTCATCCTGCTTTTGTTGGACCACGGCTTCATGACGCAAGATCTCCAAAAGACGAGCCTTCGCTTGAGCTTGCTGAGCCTGATACGAAGCGAGCCGGGCTTCAAGCTCTTTCTCAGTGGCCTTATGAGCCTCGACCCTCTCACGAGTGAACATGGCAGCTTTATCGAGAGCCACCACCTCTTTGATGGACTCCTGAAGCACCCGCCAGAGTTCATACGCTTTGTTGGCTTTGGCTGTAAGATTGGCTTGAAGCTCGCCCAGCGCCTTGGAGGCTAGCTCCCTCTCCGAGAACTTGCGACCGAGCCTCTTCTCACATGACGTCATGTTTGCCGCGCACCGTGCTATCAGCCCCCGTAACTCCGCCTTTGCAGCCACGGCCTCCGAGGAAAGGTGAGAACATTCGAGGGCGTGCAGGCAAGCCTCCACCCGCCGGCAGAACTCCAACCAGACTCGCACCACCTCTTCGCTGTGGTAGATGGCAAGAAAAGGAAGAGAATCGTTAGCCTCGGCAGCGAATGCTTCAGCCGTGGTCGTGCTGCCAGCACGAAGCTCCTCGATCAGAGACGACAAGGAGACGAGGCTTAATTGAGCCAAGCGTTCTGAAGCCCGCAAGGCATAAGGGCCGGGGGGCATCACGATGCGCAACTCCAACGCCGTGGAGACTGGCAGAGCTGTTCAAATTTGGAAGACGTCAACAAAATTCTTAAGCAAAGAACGAGTGAGAGTGCAATGAAATGTCACTCACCGACAGTCGTGCAAGTAGGAGCTGAAGGCTCCCCTGGCCCTTCGAGAATCTCGACCTCGTCATCGGCTTCCAGAACTGTAGAAAACGTCAATGTCAGTACGCAAAATAACGACGATGCTATGAGAAGGGATGGACGACACCAACCTTGCCCAGACGAGAGGACAATGCGCTGAGGGGAGATCGCCTGCGGAGCTGCCATCTCCAATAAACGCTGAAATGACTGTCGAGGCGACAGATCCGCGATCGTGGCCGCCAAACCGCGCAATTCTGGGAAAGATAAAAGAGTTCAGACTATGAAGGGGTTGCTAAATTAAAACGCAGAGGGATACTTTCAACACTCCTCCCATTCTGAGCCGGGGGGATAGCAGCTTCAACGGTCTCCGTCGTGACCTCAGGCTCCAACAAAGGGAGAGTAGTCCCGACTACCTCGCTCCCAGCCTTTGGGCCGCCCTCAGTAAGAGTCATTGGGGCGGCGGCCTCCAAAGGAGCCTCCCCCAGAGGGGCAAGCACTCCCTGGTCAAGAACCGCCGCTGGAAGTTCCACCGTGAGAGGAGCAGCCTCGTCAGCCCCCTCCACATCCAGCAAGGCTTCATTGAGAATTTCGGCGGGCTTTAGCTTTAATAGGCCCGTAGGGAGCTCCCCCAGCGTCGAAGATTCTGCACGATTCAAATAAGAATAATGATACATATGCACAGGCATAAATAATCGGAAAGACTACAAAGGAAGCACAACGTACCTATACGCAAAGAAGCCCTCAATATGGCTTCTTCAAGCCGCTGCTCCTTCTCAAGGAGGTGGGCTCGCCGGGGTTCAAGGGTAGACTCATGACCGCCGGTCAACAAAGAGAGTGCATCAGCTGCGTCTTCTGAAGCGGCCTGCTTCAAAGCCCTTTCCCCCAATTCCTCCAAAGGGCCGATAAATCGCCGCCGAATCCACGAAGGGTCTTCGTAAAAAATTACAGCGGGATAAGACTTCTTCGGAACCTTGGCGTTATGAGACGCGTCTTTTGAGCGCCGTATGGCCTCGGCCAACTGTGCAGCCTCCTCATCAGCTGAACTCGGGAAGAGAAGTCCAGCGTCTGACCCTTGCAGGGCCAATGGTTCGTCTTCAAGGATAGGCTCAGACTCCACCACAGAATCAAGCGGGGCAGTAGCCGCTTTCCTCCGCCGTTTAGACCCAGAGCCGGTCGCTGAGGATGACCGCTTCCTCCCTCGTGAAGCCTTAGGGCGGCGCTGGCCCACATCGCCCTCAGCGCCCTCATCCCTGTTACTCTCGCTCGGTGCCACAACCGAGGACGACATCGCCATTGTCGACGCCACGGGGGGCGGTGTCGCCACCGGCAAGGGTGCTACTACTGGGGCCCGTTTACCTCGCGATCGAGAACCCAAGGGCATACCAGCTATTGGAGTAAGGTCTACCCCGGACTCCCCCGGAATGAGCGCGGTGCCAATCTCCCTTAAAGGAAAGCGGACTGGAACCCTCGGTCGTAGCTTAGCCCCAGGAACCAGAGGAGGGGTATCGTGGCCGAGAAGCACCCTCCTTTCCTCAAGAATGATTGGGCTGACCCGATGAAGATACCAACCCGTAAACGCGCCCACGCATCGGGGCATGTACTCGGCTTCAAGGACCATGAAATAAGAGCCGGTATTCAGCCTCATGAAATGATGAGCGGCATCGCGAACAGCATCGAGCGAAGGGATCGGGGCAACTATAAAAGCCTCGAAAGGAACGCCCTGGTCGTATCCTAGCTGTCGGGCAAATCGATGCGGATTGTACCGCATGAAAAGAGCTGCACTGTCCTGGCGAAACACCAAGTAGCCCGGTCTAATTGCATACAAATGCGCGGCCTCCCGGGGCTTCAAAGAAGGTGCGTTGTCTTTCGACTGGTCCCAGAGTTGTTGAACGGGACCCGAAGGAGTAGACAAGACCCGATCAGTAAAAACCAACCCGCCGGCGGTGGCATGAGGAGAAATCAGCACCCGAATAGCCCCGAATTGAGTCGGGTCGGCGGCAGAAGCATCCACTAATCGCATAAGTCGAGGAAAAGGGTAGGCATCGTAAAATGAGGGCCTCTGATGCATGGCGAAAGCCCCCAATACGTGCATTTCGATCCAGGACGTGAAATAATGAAGCGAAAAGTTTACCACATCCACCCCAGGCGTAGAGGTATTAGCTGCGGTGCACAATCCATTATAGAGGTGCGCCAAGGCCGGGATGCCGATGGCCAACCGCGTCCCCTCAGCAATACGATGAGCCGGGTAGATGACCGAGGCTCTCATGAAGCGGCGATGCATGGGAATAACGAACCAACTAAGCCAAACACTGACAAACCCCACGAAGAATGTTTCCTCATCCATACCGGGTGCTGCAACGGACTCAAAAGGCATCGGCGATACGATGGGAATATAATATTGTGGCAGGTCCGATTCAGCGGTCGGTAGCTTCTTCGGACCAAACCCAAAGGGGTCTTTGATGTTAGCAAACTTCGGAGCAGTCTTCGATATGATATCCTCACGAAGGAAGCAGGAAATGAAGCTTTTAAAAGTAACACCCTGCTCCTCAGATTCAGTGAACAATCGATCAAAAATACCCAGCGCCTTGATTAAGCTCGGGCGCTTGTGGCGAACGGCGTTCTCAACAGACAAGCCGTCAGCCGGTGCAGACTCGGGCTCAAAGACATACTCATCAGGAGGCAACAACTCCTCATACAGTGCACCCCTGATCGGCAATCCTGAGATTTCATAAAATTCTGCAAGAGAGATCGAGACCTCACGATCTCCTAGGATGAAAGTGTTGGTAGGGAGATTCCATTGGTTTAAAAACGCCTTAACCCACCAGGCATGCGGGGACTTATAATGGAATAGTGACGCGTATATGGCCTGATAAAGCCCGACTTTCTGCAACCGCGCACGATGGGCAGAAAGGATGTAGCGAGCCCAGAGAAGGTAGCCCGTAGGATGCCGGGGAGTGAGCCCTATCTTATAAATTTTCCCCCACGGGTGGGCCTCACCCTGGCAGATACGCCGCCCCAAGATGTCTATGGCCGGGATCGGATGGTTCGGAATACCAGTCGTCGAAGGCTCGAGCCTCCCCGTTGGAGTCCAGTTGGGCATTTCCACAGCAAAAACTGTCCTTGGAGGATCCATCGGTAAGAATGGGAAAGTGGGCTCCGTCGGCACCGCGCAAAGAAAGCTCCGGCGACCCTGAATAATCTGACTATACCAAGATCCCCATTGAAGAAGGTTGGTGCAGTTCGGGTCATGGGCCCGAATCATCGCCATCGCCTCCTCATCAGATGGTGACTGAGGAAAAGCAGCCTCCGAGCGAGAAAAGGGAAAGCGTGGAACAGAAGCCATTGCACCTGAAATCCAGTAAAGGAAGACCGTTAAAAGAAAAGTTAGCAATATATATTCATGCACGAACATGAAGACTAGTTGAAGAAAACAACAGCAAAGTTTCCTGGGACCATTGGCTACAAAACACATGGGCCCCACAGAATCCGGATGACGGCTCATTAATAATGAGACCAAATAGTTACAATAAAACAAAGGGAATATCCCCATTTAATAAAGAATGATGACCATGCACATTTCCCCCAACAGGATCTGTCTCGGGCTCTACAATGAATCCAACAAGATCAAAGGAATTAAATTCCCACAGAAGACATCATTACAAAACCCCCATTTCATTAACTGCAGAAGAACAACCTCGGGCCAAGAGACCCCAGGAAGCCTCCGCATGAAGAAATCAAGTCCTTCATTGGAATTAAAATTCCTTATTAAGAGAAGGGAATTAAATTCCCAGAAACATTTTTGATGGAATTAAATTCCATGGAGTTGAAACGCCATCATCATCTCCCCAAAGATCATCTAAACCCTAAAAGATCTACAGTTTGAAGGTTAAGCGGTTCTTATGGGAAAACATAAAAAAAGAGGGGTAAAAACCCTTGTTTTGGATTTAAAATCCAGCGGAATGTGAAGGTCCATCGTTTGTCCAAGAACATTACCTGAGGAAAAGAAATCTTTTCGAACAGAGTTAAACTCTGAAAATTGTTTCAAGGCAGAGAACTAAGCTCTGGAAGCGAGAATTAAATTCTCAGAAAAAGTTCTCAGAAGAAGAAGATGAGCAAAGTGAAGGCTCCTATGAAGAGACAGAGGTATTTATAGAAGGCAATGGAAACGTTTCATCTCCCCAAATCCCTAAAGGAATCCAACGGTCGCAAGAGGTGACAGCGTTGCACTCACGTGCTGACACGTGAGAACAACGCTGTGGAGGCATTTGTTTCCTGATTTAAAATCAGGAAAGCTTATGGAAAAAGCTTGAGAAGATGGTCACGTGCTTACACGTGACCAGCAGTCACGTGTTGGCACGTGACACCCAAAAGTACCGGCAAAGCAAGTTCAGCTTCCTGACTACATCAAAGAAAAAGGGCTTAAGAAAGGGTCACGTGTTCCCACGTGACCAGGGTCACGTGTCAGCACGTGACATTTTAAAGCGGATTCAAAGGCACATCGGTTCCCTGATCAAGTCAAGGGAAAAGAGTCCAGACCAGGGTCACGTGCTCACACGTGACCAGGGGTCACGTGATGGCACGTGACGGTTGAGCAACAACCAGAAGACAGCGCAAAAAGAAAGAAGAAGGCTCATTCCAAAGGGGGTCACGTGCCCAAACGTGACCATGGGTCACGTGGTCACACGTGACCGGCTTTCAAAGCCCATTTTGTCAACAGAATTAAATTCTGAAAGAGATTCAAATCTTTCCAAAGGAAAGCGACTATCTGGAACCAATCGAATTAAAGATTCAGAGGTGATGAAATATCATCTATCTATGGGAAAATCTCGGGTTTGGAAAGATTTCCCCTTTAAATCTAACCGAAGCAACAAAGGAGAATCCCGGGACTTGAAATCCAATGGTGAATAAAATTCACCTAATAATCCAAAGGTCCAGAACGAATGATGGATGCAAATCAAATCTCTCAATGAAGATTCATCAAAAACTAATTGACTCGGCTGCTTCTCCTATAAATAGGAGCCAAGAGACAAAAAAAAAATATATACACGCAGAGGGAAGAAAGGGAGAGAGAGCTTTGATACTTCGAGGAACTTGGATCTTCTGCAAAAGAAAACCCTAGGTAAGAAAGGGAAGGCTCCTTGAAGGAAAAGAGAATTTAATTCTCAACAGAGTTTAACTCTGATATATAAAACAGAAGAACATATTTCTTCTCTCTTTGATAGAGGATCTGCAAAGTGCACATCTTCCCTTGAGGTTGAGAATTTAATTCTCAATGGGTCGAGATCCTGCCATGCAGATCCAAAACATAGAGAGGGAATTGAAGCACGAGAATTTAATTCTCACAGAACTATAGGAATTTAATTCCTTTGAAATAAAACCAGGTCTTGACCCTGTGTTATGGGAATTTAATTCCTTCAGAACAAAAAGAAACAGGGTTTAACCCTAATTAAGAACCTAGTTCTGTTGGAACAGCGGGGATTTAATTCCCTTGATCATAATTTAACAAGAGAGTGGGAATTTAATTCCTTAAAAGCTTTTATTAGGGTTTAACCCTATTTGGTTCTTCACATGTATGAGGAATTCAATTCCTACAGAAAATTCAGAGTCCAACTCTATTCAGAATATAAACCTTTAAGAGAAAGTAGGAATTTAATTCCTCTGAAATTACTGTCAGGGTTTAACCCTACGAGGAATTTAATTCCTGGAAAAGATTAACAGATCCTCTAAACAATATACATAGAGGCAGGGTCACGTGTCACCACGTGACCCCCCCAAAAGATCTACAGAAAGCCCCTTTGAGGCAGCACCCCACGTGACCCACGTGACCCTTGACAGAAGCTTTAATACATAGGCATTTGAATGCCCATCACGTGATGGCACGTGATGCTCTGAAAGACGCGATAATCTCAGCAGAATAAATGAAGGGAGGGCGCTCTCACGTGCTGCCACGTGACCCCTCTTGCCTTAGTGTTTAACACTAAATTGAAACTCTCGAACCCAGTGTTAAAACACTGTTGGGCCTTAGTGTTCAACACTAATCAAAAAGCTTTATTTGCAGTGTTCAACACTGATCTGTTTTAGTGTTTAACACTAATTTGAAAAGCCTTGTTGCTGGTGTTTAACACCGATTATCTTTTAGTGTTAAACACTAACTCGTTAACCTCATTCCCAGTGTTCAACACTGATTGCTCTGTAGTGTTTAACACTAGGCTTTGGCCCAATTGGCTAAATGGATGGAGGCAAAGCCTCTCCTGATTGGACTTAGCCCAAGATGGCCATAAGTCCTCAATTTGTGATTAACTGGGCCAATGGGCTCATAACATAATTAATCGGTCTTGATCCCAAATTAGGTCAAAGACTATTTAAGCCATTCCGGTTCTAGGGTACATCTCTTCACTCCTTTGATACTTGGCATTGTAATCCCTCAATGTCTTCAAAGAGGTGACGGGTCCCGACGACCACACATTGATATGGACTGTGGGGTCCTTAAACCCGTGTTTAATGCAAAATTCCTGGTTACGTGGAACGCGGATAATGTCACTCTTTGACCCCGTGGAAAACGTCCAGAGCGGAGCCTGGTCCTCGCAGAGCACGGCAGTGAACCCGTGTGAAGCATCCAGAGCACATAATGGACTGTGGGGTCCTTAAACCCATGGACTACGACGTCCTTAACCTTGACCGAGATGTCTTAAAACTAACAATGGACTGTGGGGTCCTTAATCCCATGGACTACGACGTCCTTAACCTTGACCGAGATGTCTTAAAACTAACAATGGACTGTGGGGTCCTTAAACCCATGGACTACGACGTCCTTAACCTTGACCGAGATGTCTTAAAACTAACAATGGACCGCAACGTCCTTAAACTACCCATGGACCGCAACGTCCTTAAACTACCCATGGACCGCAATGTCCTTAAACTAGAACAATAGAGCCCCGTAGGCTCTTTTGTCGGATCTAAACGGTCCCGTTTAAGTTGATCCTAGCCTCAAAGAGGGCTAACGTATCCTTAAACCTTCAAACAGACTGGACTATGAATCCCCCCAATTAACTCTGGCTCGAGGGTACATCTCTGAACTCCTCTGACATCTGTCGTTGTAATCCTTCAATGTCGTCAGAGAGGTGATGGGTCCTGACGGCCATACATACGATGTACCACTATGTCCCTAAACTGGAACAATAGAGCCCAAACGCTCCTTTGTCGGATCTAAACGATCCCATTAAGTTGATCTTAGTCTCAAAGTTAGACCAACGTATCCTTAACAAACGTTTGAGTTGATCTTTGCCTCAAGTATGGCTGACGTATCCTCAAACCAAACCCCCAAACCCCAAATCTAAGATAATACGGATTTGGACTAGTCCACGCCCTACGGGTGACGACATAACTCAGTCTCCGTAAACAGTCCACGGGCAACAAAATACAAAACAAACACCCACGACACGAAGTGACCATCTGGAGAAGGAGAAAGTTGTTACCGCAATGCGGTAGCGTAATTAACTGCAAGGGCTTGCGCCTGCAGGGAAGAGCGTCCCCACAATCAAAAACCCCTCAAACGAGGGGGAATCTGACGAAGTCTGCTACATCGGACGCATCCGTCTAAACCTTCGATACATGGTGCCACAAATCAACTTGGCATCTTCGGAGAGGTGGACGGATAGCACCAATTAGCATCTGCCCCGAATCTCAGGCGAGGCATTCCATGTCGCGGCCGTCCATTCGGAGGGGAACATGAGTTTCTAGTGATGTCGTTCGGGCTCACCAATGCCCCAGCAGCTTTTTATGGATATGATGAACCGCATTTTCAGGCCATTCCTTGATCAGTTTATTATTGTATTCATTGATGATATTCTTGTTTATTCTTGCACGAGCAGCATTTGCGTATCATATTGCAGACCTTGAAGGAACATCAGCTGTTCGCTAAATTCTCCAAGTGTGCTTTCTGGCTGGATAGTGTGGATTTCTTAAGCCATGTAGTCACGAAAGATGGTATACGTGTGGACCCAAAGAAGATCGAAGCAGTACAATACTGGCCCAGACCTGTATCAGTTACAGAGGTTCGCAGTTTCTTGGGTCTGGCCAGTTACTATCGACATTTTGTGCAGGATTTTTCTCGGATCGCTGCACCGCTTATTAGTTATATGTATGCCCTAGAGGCCATTGCTATACATAGGATGTATATTGTAGTGGATGCTGGGACATATATAGGGAGGACTTTCTTGCTCGACATGATAGTATGCTATCTGGTTGATCTTTACCTTAACGTGTACATTGATTGTCTCTCTGTTACATATTGGTAAAGCCCTTAGGATGTGTACTTGACTACCTGGACTATGATGCGGATCATACTAGTGGGGACAGGGTAGTCCATAAGTACATCCTTCAAGGTCCCTAGTCGTGGGTGTATCGAGACGGGGCATCGTGTTAGTTATATGTATGCCCTAGAGGCCATTACTATACATAGGATGTATATTGTAGTGGATGCTTGGACATATATAGGGAGGACTTTCTTGCTCGACATGATAGTATGCTATCTGGTTGCTCTTTACCTTAACGTGTACACTGATAGTCTCTCTGTTACATGTTGGTAAAGCCCTTAGGATGTGTGCTTGACTACCTGGACTATGATGCGGATCATACTAGTGGGGACATGGTAGTCCATAAGTACATCCTTCAAAGTCCCTAGTCGTGGGTGTATCGAGACGGGGCATCGATATACCAGAGTAGACTAGCGTATACCTTCTCGACCCATACAGATGGGCGATGGATGATCCCATATCCATTGGTGTTTGACATCGGAGATGATATACGGGTGCTCAGTGGAGACTGGGTACACTGGACGGACTCGCCAAGAACTCCCAGATGGTATTATACCTCACGTCAGATGGCAGTTCTCTGGTGACACTGGTACAGAGTAGTCTGTTGACCCGAGATCGTCATAGAGTCTTGTGTGGTTCCCACTGTGCTTTGATTTCCATCTTACCATGTCCAAGAGGGCGTGCAAAACGGTGGTTTTTGGGTACAGTCCCGAGTCACATGGAGGCAATGAGTGATAGGAGGGGATTCGTCTCTCCCGGTATAGGGAGTTGATGTTGCGCTGTGTTCGATTGGCTATAACAGGAAATCCCTGGCCAGGGTTGCTGAGATTTACTGGTAAGTGTTACCAGTAGTTTCTCGAACAGTTATAGACCTCATATCGACACGACTTATCGAGCTATTGGGGTCTGACGTTTACCACCCCTAGGCAAGATATGCGACATATCAGACGATCAGACCGGACTGTACGGTAGTGTTACTGGTTGGATTCACTGGAGTGTGAGCGGGCTTGCTCGTCGATCTTCAGATCGCTCAATACCCGGGTGGCCGTTATGTTTAGCAGACCGCTTGCGGCTTGTGGGTGTTTGATATGATCATCGCCTGCTGCCGGCGTATTGACGAGTCTTTAGAGTCCTACACAGAGGTTTCCTGGCTCAAGCGAAACGAAATAGGAGCGCATATGAGATATGTGCGGGACCGAGAATAATGCGTGTATGTGATACCGTATTCCATTCTCGCGATGAATGTATCGATTAGGTTATATGCGATATACCCTAGTTATCGAATCAAAGGTTGATTCGATAAGCCGATACATAGGATACTAGTCGGTTATATGCGATATGACCGGATCGTTAAATCAAGTGTTGATTTAATGATTTAATGTATAATTATATATTTGATATATTACTTTGCATTAACTAGTATCGGTTCACTTTAAATGGATTTTCTCGTTCGGATGTGCACATTGTATATTCGATATAGTTTTGTGCACATGCTTGTATCATGTATGATGATATATGATAGGTAGGGTTTGTGTAAAGAGTTAATACCTTGGTTAAATAAATGGTTAAGGTTTTTATTCATTTATTCATGCAATTATCTTTTAATTTGGATTAAAAGAAAAAGTGAAAAGAAAATAAAAAGGTTGCTTTCTTACATGAAGCTTCTTGTAGCTTCATGCAACTTTGACTTATGTAACCTTTTTGTCTTCTTATTAAAACCCTAACCATTCATCTAACTTGAGTTAACTCTCTACATCTAACCTTGGTTTAAGTTATGATAAGTATAATTCTTTTTCTATTATTAAATAACTTATCATATCATTATCTTCTTCTTCTTCATCTTCAACCTTGAAGAAACCTTCACTTCATCAATGGTGGATTGATGAAATGAGTGAGAAATCCAATTCTAAAGTCTACCCACTTCCTATTTCTTCATCCTCTACCTCTTGCCAAGTAGTAGAGTGTGTTTCCTTCACAAGTTTTCATGGCTTGGTGAAGGTGGAGCTTGATTTAGTGATGCTTCGACGTAGATCATCTTCGACACGTCGTCGATGACCTAGCCCGCTTCTTCTCCGATGAAGCCGACGCAAGAGCCCGGATTTCGATTTGGACAGCGAGGATACTTCGTTGCGGAGCTATGGAGGTAGAGAACCGGATCTACAAAGGTTGTATTTCCGTTCACTTAGTTAAAGTAGTTAACTAGTTGCTTTTTCGCCTAGACATCTAGCCAACGATCCGTAGTCGGGTTTCTCGGCACATAGATTTTTTGAAATTGGCATGATCGATGCCTTGTGAGACCTCTTGAGAGTGCCTAGGAACCCTACACATCGATATACCAGCGTAGACTAGCGTATACCTTCTCGACCCATACAGATGGGCGATGGATGATCCCATATCCATTGGTGTTTGACATCAGAGATGATATACGGGTGCTCAGTGGAGACTGGGTACACTGGACGGACTCGCCGAGAACTCCCAGATGGTATTATACCTTACGTCAGATGGCAGTTCTCTGGTGACACTGGTACAGAGTAGTCTGTTGACCCGAGATCGTCATAGAGTCTTGTGTGGTTCCCACTGTGCTTTGATTTCCATCTTACCACGTCCAAGAAGGCGTGCAAAACGGTGGTTTTTGGGTACAGTCCCGAATCACATGGAGGCAATGAGCGATAGGAGGGGATTCGTCTCTCCCGGTATAGGGAGTTGATGTTGCGCTGTGTTCGATTGGCTATAACCGGAAATCCCTGGCCAGGGTTGCTGAGATTTACTGGTAAGTGTTACCAGTAGTTTCTTGAATTGTTATAGACCTCATATCGACACGACTTATCGAGCTATTGGGGTCTGACGTTTACCACCCCTAGGCAGGATATGCGACATATCAGACGATCAGACCGGACTGTACGGTAAGTGTTACTGGTTGGATTCACAGGAGTGTGAGCGGGCTTGCTCGTCGATCTTCTGATCGCTCAATACCCGGGTGGCCGTTACGTTTAGCAGACCGCTTGCGGCTTGCGGGTGTTTGATATGATCATCACCTGCTGCCGGCGTATTGACGAGTCTTTAGAGTTCTACACAGAGGTTTCCTGGTTCAAGCGAAACGAAATAGGAGCGCATATGAGATATGTGCAGGACCGAGAATAATGCGTGTATGTGATACCGTATTCCATTCTCGCGATGAATGTATCGAAAGGTTGTATGCGATATAACCTAGTTATCGAATCAAGGGTTGGTTCGGTAAGCCGATACATAGGATACTAGTCGGTTATATGTGATATGACCAGATCGTTAAATCAAGTATTGATTTAATGATTTAATGTATAATTATATATTTGATATATTACTTTGCATTAACTAGTATTGGTTCATTTTAAATGGAT
The DNA here is from genome assembly GCA_030015575.1 of Agapanthus africanus. Lineage (NCBI taxonomy): Eukaryota > Viridiplantae > Streptophyta > Magnoliopsida > Asparagales > Amaryllidaceae > Agapanthus > Agapanthus africanus. Next base: position 492,404,415 of record CM057350.1, on the reverse strand, counting down.
ATTCTCACTCGGATGTACACATTGTATATGTGATATACTTTTGTGCACTTGATTGTATCATGTTTGATGATACATGCTTATATGGTTAAGTGTAAAGAACTAAACCATGGTTAAAATGATGATTAGGGTTTTGCTTATTCATTTATTTATTTATTTATTCATTTTGGAAAATGAAAAGCATAAAGAGAAAATGGTTGCTAACTTTGTTTGTATTATGAAGCTTCATGAAGCTTTGACTTAGTGACCATTTTGTCTCATGCTTAACCCTAACCATTCCACTTAACCATGATTCATTCTCTACACTTAACTATGGTTAGAATATGATAAGTATTGATTTTCTTTTCCATTTTAGATTAACTTATCATAACATTTTTCATCTTCTTCTTCTTCTTCTTCAAGAAGAAAACCTAGACTTCATCAATGGTGATTGATGAAAAAGAGTGAGAAATCCAATTCTAAAGTCTACCCACTTCCTATTTCTTCATCCTCTACCTCTTACCAAGTAGTATAGGGTGTTTCCTTCACAAGTTTTCATGGCTTGGTGAAGGTGGAGCTTGATCTAGTGATGCCTCGACGTAGATCATCTTCGGCATCGTCGTCGATGACCTAGCCCGCTTTTTCTCCGATGAAGCCGATGCTAGAGTCATGGTTCGATTTGGACAGCGGAGAGGACTTCATTGCAGAGCTATGGAGGTGGAGAACCGGATCTACAAAGGTTGTATTTCCGTATACTCGTAGTTAAGTTGTTAACTAGTTTAGTTTTCGCCTAGACATCTAGTTAACAATCCGTAGTCTAGGGTTTCTCGGCACCCATAATTTTTGAAATTGGCATGGTTGATGCCTTGTGAGATCTCTTGAGAGTACCTAGGAACCCTATAGTGGTATCAGAGCCTAGCTAGAGCCTTAGGCGATGCGTAGACAAAGTTTGAAACCCGAAACCCTAAAATTTCTCGCTCTCTGGACTTTTTCTGAAAAAGTGGTTTTTTCCAGATTAAAAATTCTTAAAAAATTCAGCAGGGAATTCTAAGAATTACGGTGCAAAAATTACCCAAAGATGCCTCTAAAGTGCGGCGGAACCGCGGCAGAAGCAAGGCTTCTGCGGCGGTTCCGCGGCCGTATTGTCACATTGCCACATAAGTTTTGCACAGTAATTCCTCATTTCTGGTGTTGGATTTTCTGGGAGTTTTTAATATTTATTCAAGAGTTGAATAATCTGGGATGTTTTGGAGCTTCGATGATTCGATCGGGTTTATCAGACTTTGTCTATTTGGCTTTCCGGATAATTTTTGAATATGTTAAAAAGTTCGACCGGATATAAATACCCAACTTTTCCCCTGCCGGAAAATTTCCAAGTGTTGGATTTGTCTGAGGTTTAAAGACGTTCTAAGTAGTGCAAGTAACGCGATGGTCCCTCTAGAAGACAACAAACCTTAACTCGATTATGTGACCGTCTTGAACTGCCCTTTGAACCTTAGGGTTTGGGGCAGTACGGCGTGCCACATGTGAGGCGTTGGCTTGACCCTTCTACGGCTGGACCGTTGGTACTGTGGCACGAACTGAATGTTTTTAGACTTATTTCATGTGTTGATCTGTATCGGGAAAACTTGGGTGTTTGAATGTTCGATCGGAAAGTTTAACATTTTCTAATTATCTGGAATGTGATACAATAATTGGAATTCACAAGTAGTTATGAGATAACTGAATGAATGTTATAAATCTAGCGGTTTAGTCTCACTTGATCGGTTGCCACGGAATTTTGATGTGATCAAAAGTCCGTCGCAATCACGTAGCGTACGCGGATACTCGCCGGGTAAACTTAATAGACAGTCTCGCTCCATAGCCCCGACCAAGTGACTGTAGGAGAACCCCGTCGCCGAAAGCATCCGTACGGGTGCTCGCGGCAGCGGTGTTCCGCCTTGGTGCACTTTGTCGACGGCGTCGGGGGTGCGGCCGTCTACTGAAGTTTGCGACGAGCATTCGATCAGGATGTCGGGAATCTTGTTGAATTGCCCGACTTGACATTGAAAAGAGTTTTCGATAATGAGACTAAAATGCAGGGTTTATAATTGTTAGGCATGCGATGTCTAAGGAATTCATTTGATTAGGCATGCGATGTCTAAAGAGGTTGCGGATTCCAACTGTTGTAGTTTTACACTTTCTTTTCTGTGACCGTAAGTGTAATATGTGATATCGCCGGTTTCGTTGTTATATGTCAACGACAATTGGGATGCACATATTTACTTACGTTGATGACATGTGATGTTATGTGTTGCTGGATATGTTATATTGGATCGTCGTGTTTGAATAGCCGGGGTTTTTTTTATGTGAGATGAGTGTTTTTCATTTTCATTCATGTAAAAACTTGTATATAATATTCTTTTATTGGGGCACTTCCAGGTTGCGGAAGATGTTACCCTTTGTATATTATTTACTTTTCCGCACTAGGTTAGACCCAAGGAGGGGAGCACAAGTAACCGGGTTCTGGAGTCCAGTGGGAGACCAACTCGAGGTGTCGAGTCCGGGTCTCCTAACTCTAGAATTGGTAGGGTTACTTGCCGCTCTCGTAGGGGTCTAGGGGTGTGGGTTTGGCTATTCATCACGACCGTGGAATCCGTGTTTTATACTGGCTCGTATTGAAAACACGGACGTCCTAGTATATCCAATATTTCATATGTTTCTTCTGCTGCGATATCTGTGATGTGATCATGTGATGTTCTGTGATAGATACAGTATATAGTATATATGATATATTATATAGGCGTTACTTATGTTTTACACCCGCGCTAGCCCTGCCCCGCTCTGCCGTTAGTTACCTAACCTAACGGTGCACGAGGGGACATCGAGGCGAATGCGGATGGCATAAGTGTACGTCGTATTTATCTGTGATGTTTAGGTACTTAAATGATGGGACTTCATTAATGAGATTAATGAAATAAAAGAAACCTAAAGATGTTGTAGAATTGAATTTCAAAATTAAAACAGGTAGCTACAGTTCTTGCTTTGCACAGCGGTATATATGATATATCCTGCACCTTATTCGATAAGGAAAGGACCGAGATCCCTTCACCGGGAGTGACTCCTTTAGCAATAACTGGCAGATGCTACACCCCTCGGTTTGTCTTTTGATTGCTTTTAAGAGTTTTTGCTTTGCACAGTGATATATATGATATATCCTGCACCTCATTCGACGAGGAAAGGACCGACGATCCCTTCACCGGGAGTGACTCCTTTAGCAAAACTAGAAAAGCCTAAAAAACATTCCATTTTTATTATCATTTGATTCTACAACGATATCAAGTTCATTACGCAATAGGTTTTCAGAAAAACCTGTCGTAGCCCTCCGTCATTTCAGATAAATAGTAGTTAGTATTCGTGCTGCGTTGGTTGGCCTTTGTCAAGGCGCGGTGTGCGGTAGCTAACTGGTGCTTATCTGCTTATGCATATGATGCAGATTGGATTAGGGTAGTCGTGCGACCTTGTTGGCCTTTGTCAAGGGCCGTGCGGGTGGGTTTAATTCAATCAGAAAATGACGGGTTGAACTTGACTAGCATCCTATGGTTTGTTGGCCTTTGTCAAGGTCATAGGAGGTTAGGGGCAAAATATTATCGGGAATTTCAAGCGTTGAAATTTGCAATAAGATTGCATACCTTCTATGAGATAGTTGGATCCCGATACCCGCTGCGAGTAAGAGTTACTCCTGGGAGAGTTTTATACATTACAATTAGCCGATCAAGTAGGTGTCTAGAAAGGTGTCAACGAGGTTACGCCTCTGGGAAAACGAGGTTTACATTAATTAGGTTCGTGCGAAAGCACGGGGGACCTCCCTCAAAGTACCGACACTGGCCTGGCTGAAAGATTGGCGAACTTGTAGTGTGTAATTAATCCCGGCTAGTCTTTCCTTTTAGGGTTTGAAGGAAGATTTGATAAAAAGCAGTGGGAGCCATCCTGATTAGATAAAATAATAACCAATCTATTCTTGCAAGAGCGCACGCTGAGTGTTTTCTTCTCTCTCTCTCCAGGTAGCGACCATATCATGCCTTAATCAAGATAATAATACGGATATTTGACCGAACCCGTTTGTTATACTGAGCTGGGGAACGTTGGTCCCGCTCCAACTTATAATTGTTATAAGACAGAGCAGGAAATTGGGGAATACCAGATTTCCCGTGCCACCCAAACGAATAGAGTGCATGCTGATGCATCATCTTCGGGTGTCTTCATTACAAAGAACTGTTTCTCCGTATCCTTTACGTCCTGGGTATGTGATACCAGATCAGGATCCCAGATATGTAATATGTTACATAGGGCTACAGAAAGGTAGAGGACTGAGAACGGGTGATAAGTTTCATGAGGCAGAAAACGGGGCAAGAGTTGCAGCCAAGTCTGTTGGTCACTGTCATCCTGTATTACCAATACATTGATTCTGAACGAATGTTATTAGATACCGAACCTGATATACAAAATCATATCAGTCTCTTTATCAGTAAAGAAATGATAAAATTTTGTATTGATGGATAATGTTTTGAACATTTCCTATATCAAAAGTTGATCGGTTCAGGCACGTTATCTAAAAGCATTGATGTTCTAAATCAAACTACAGTTCTTAGTATACTGAACACACACAAGAGGAAGAGTTCAGAAATGAACGGATCCTTCTTGAGGTATTGTAGACTAGGTCATATCAATGCGACCCGACTAGCTGAAGTTACATTTAGATGCATATTTAAATCAGTTTGAATTTACATCTTGTGAAACTTGCCAGTCATGTCACAAAGATATAATGACACCAGCTCTGTTTATTGGAAACAGAGAAAGAGTTAGTAAACTCTTGGGATGATACAAGTTGATGTATGTAAGGTCCCCTGTCTTCACATGCCAAGACCGGTTCTTTGTACTTCATTACATTCTCTGATGATCTTTCAAGATTCAGACCTATGTTCCTGTTGAAACACAAGTCCGAACCTTTTGAGATATTCACAGAATATAAGTTAGAAGTAGAGAACCAATACGGGTATAAGTATTATGTCCTTTGATGAGATCAAGGAGGAGAATACTTGAGCACGAAATTCTTGGACTTTTCTAAAGGAGAATGAGATTCTCTCTCAGCATTACTCCTCCGTATACACCATAGCACGATGGTATATCGGGGCGGAGCAATAACACCCTATGTGATAAGGTGTGCTCTATGATGAGTACTACTGAGTTACCCATTTCCTTTTGGGAGTTATGCACTTGAGAAGCTGCATACCTATTGAATAGGGTTCCAATCAAATCAGTTGCCTACCACTCCATATGAGATATGGTATGGGAAGAGCCCATGTCTTAAGCTAGTTAAGATTTGGGGATGTCCGGCCTATGTCTAAAAGCAAAATCCGGACAAGCTCGAGGCAAGATCTGTTATGTAGAACTGGAAATGTTCCAGCTATACAAACTGCAGCTGATGATTTGATAGAACCAAAGGATTCAATAGTTACCAACGAACCTCAGCCTCTCCGCCGATCTAGTAGGGTTCCTCACCCACCTGAGAGATACTTCGGTTACTCTATGACAGTGAGAGAGAAGATTGCATCATGAGATGATGACCCAACTAGTTTCGAGCAGGCCATCAGGAGTGGGACTCTGTAAGAATGGCTGGATGCTTAGCGATCTGAGATGGAATCCTTATACACCAACAAAGTATGGACTTTGGTTGCTATATCTGAAGGGTTAAATCCCCATCAGGAGTAAGTATATCTTAAGAAGATTACTTGGTGTACTTGGAAAAGTTGAGACTTTCAAAGCTAGACTTGCTAAAGCTTTTCGTCATCGACCAGGCGTAGATAATGATGAAACCTTTTCAAGTGGCTTAGCTTAAGTCCATCCAGATCCTACTTGCCACGGATACATACCATGACTACGATATCTGGCGGTTGGGTGCCATGACTGCTTTTCTAAATGATGTTTTAGAAGAGAACGTCTATAAGTACACAGCCAGAGGGCTTCGTAGACAGTGGGAGCAGCGGAAACGTGTACAAGATGCTTTATATGATAAAGCAGGTATCGCGGAGTTGGAACATCTGTTTTGATGTAGTAGTCAAATAGTTTGACTTCATCAAAATGGTAGATGAACCTTGTATATACAAAAAGGTAGTAGGGAGTGTGGTGATCTTCGTAGAGTACGTGGATGACATACTCATGATAGGGAAGGAGTTTCCTATGCTACGCTCGATCAATCTCCGCTTATCACAATGATTCTCCATATGGGATCAAAGTGATACCTCCTAAACCCTGGATTTTTGGATCTATGAGATAGATCTAAATGGATGTCAGGATTCTCACTAGTTGTAGTGAGATGGTATCAACCGATCCTGGGGAGAATCACTGGAAGGGTTCCAGGGTGATAAGGACGACTGAAAGTCAGTCGCAGGCATTGTCTTTACCCTCAGTAAAAGGACGGTATGTTGGAAGAGTTCCAAGCTAGATACCGTGGCATACTAGACGATAAAGGCAGGATACATCGCTACTTAAGATGCTACCAAAGAGGCAGTCTGGGTGTATATTGGTTCATGAGATGAACTACGTTCCAACCATTGTGAGACAATGGAGTTGTGGCTTATGCCAAGGAACGCCGGTCCCATCAGTGATCCAGACATATTCTAAGGCAGTATCACCTGATCATGGAGATGGTTGATCTCTAAGGGATCGAGGCAAGGAGAGTTGACTCAGAGGACAACACGGCGGATCTACTCACGAAGGCCTATTCCCAGAGAGAGACTTTTATGGGATGGTTGAGTATGAGATACTACAACCACTGCTACAGATGGCCCTAGTGCAAGTGGGAGATTGTTAGTTATATGTATGCCCTAGAGGCCATTGCTATACATAGGATGTATATTGTAGTGGATGCTGGGACATATATAGGGAGGACTTTCTTGCTCGACATGATAGTATGCTATCTGGTTGATCTTTACCTTAACGTGTACACTGATTGTCTCTCTGTTACATGTTGGTAAAGCCCTTAGGATGTGTACTTGACTACCTGGACTATGATGCGGATCATACTAATGGGGACAGGGTAGTCCATAAGTACATCCTTCAAGGTCCCTAGTCGTGGGTGTATCGAGACGGGGCATCGATATACCAGCGTAGACTAGCGTATACCTTCTCGACCCATACAGATGGGCGATGGATGATCCCATATCCATTGGTGTTTTACATCAGAGATGATATACGGGTGCTCAGTGGAGACTGGGTACACTGGACGGACTCGCCGAGAACTCCCAGATGGTATTATACCTTACGTCAGATGGCAGTTCTCTGGTGACACTGGTACAGAGTAGTCTGTTGACCCGAGATCGTCATAGAGTCTTGTGTGGTTCCCACTGTGCTTTGATTTCCATCTTACCACGTCCAAGAGGGCGTGCAAAATGGTGGTTTTTGGGTACAGTCCCGAATCACATGGAGGCAATGAGCGATAGGAGGGGATTCGTCTCTCCCGGTATAGGGAGTTGATGTTGCGCTGTGTTCGATTGGCTATAACTGGAAATCCCTGGCCAGGGTTGCTGAGATTTACTGGTAAGTGTTACCAGTAGTTTCTCGAATTGTTATAGACCTCATATCGACACGACTTATCGAGCTATTGGGGTCTGACGTTTACCACCCCTAGGCAGGATATGCGACATATCAGACGATCAGACCGGACTGTACGGTAAGTGTTACTGGTTGGATTCACAGGAGTGTGAGCGGGCTTGCTCGTCGATCTTCTGATCGCTCAATACCCGGGTGGCCGTTACGTTTAGCAGACCGCTTGCGGCTTGCGGGTGTTTGATATGATCATCACCTGCTGCCGGCGTATTGACGAGTCTTTAGAGTCCTACACAGAGGTTTCCTGGCTCAAGCGAAACGAAATAGGAGCGCATATGAGATATGTGCAGGACCGAGAATAATGCGTGTATGTGATACCGTATTCCATTCTCGCGATGAATGTATCGAAAGGTTGTATGCGATATAACCTAGTTATCGAATCAAGGGTTGGTTCGGTAAGCCGATACATAGGATACTAGTCGGTTATATGCGATATGACCGGATCGTTAAATCAAGTGTTGATTTAATGATTTAATGTATAATTATATATTTGATATATTACTTTGCATTAACTAGTATTGGTTCATTTTAAATGGATATTCTCACTCGGATGTACACATTGTATATGTGATATACTTTTGTGCACTTGATTGTATCATGTTTGATGATACATGCTTATATGGTTAAGTGTAAAGAACTAAACCATGGTTAAAATGATGATTAGGGTTTTGCTTATTCATTTATTTATTTATTTATTCATTTTGGAAAATGAAAAGCATAAAGAGAAAATGGTTGCTAACTTTGTTTGTATTATGAAGCTTCATGAAGCTTTGACTTAGTGACCATTTTGTCTCATGCTTAACCCTAACCATTCCACTTAACCATGATTCATTCTCTACACTTAACTATGGTTAGAATATGATAAGTATTGATTTTCTTTTCCATTTTGGATTAACTTATCATAACATTTTTCATCTTCTTCTTCTTCTTCTTCAAGAAGAAAACCTAGACTTCATCAATGGTGATTGATGAAAAAGAGTGAGAAATCCAATTCTAAAGTCTACCCACTTCCTATTTCTTCATCCTCTACCTCTTGCCAAGTAGTATAGGGTGTTTCCTTCACAAGTTTTCATGGCTTGGTGAAGGTGGAGCTTGATCTAGTGATGCCTCGACGTAGATCATCTTCGGCATCGTCGTCGATGACCTAGCCCGCTTTTTCTCCGATGAAGCCGATGCTAGAGTCATGGTTCAATTTGGACAGCGGAGAGGACTTCATTGCGGAGCTATGGAGGTGGAGAACCGGATCTACAAAGGTTGTATTTCCGTATACTCGTAGTTAAGTTGTTAACTAGTTTAGTTTTCGCCTAGACATCTAGTTAACAATCCGTAGTCTAGGGTTTCTCGGCACCCATAATTTTTGAAATTGGCATGGTTGATGCCTTGTGAGACCTCTTGAGAGTGCCTAGGAACCCTACACCGCTGATCGGGTTGACCAGGAAGGTGATTCCATTTCTTTGGACAGAGGCGTGTGAACAAAGTTTCCAGCAGTTGAAGACTCGCTTGACGACTGCACCAGTCTTATCTTTACCTTCTGGGTCAGGTGGTTTTGTTGTTTATTATGACGCCTCTCGAGTGAGTTTAAGTTGTATGTTAATGCAGCACGGTAGGGTTGTCGCTTATGCTTCTCAACAGCTGAAGAGGCACGAGCAGAACTACCCTAGCATGATTTAGAGATGGCTGCTGTGGTATTCGCACTGAAGATTTGGAGGCATTACTTGTACGGTGAATCGTGCCGGATATTCACAGACCACAAGAGCTTGAAATATATTTTTCAGCAGCGGGATCTGAATCTGAGGCAGCGTCGATGGATGGAACTAGTGAAGGATTACGATCGTAAGATTCTGTATCATCCAGGCAAAGCGAATGTTATAGCAGATGCTTTGAGTCGGAGGGCTGGAGGTAGCTTATCTCATTTGTGCACTATGCAGAGACAGTTTTCGGCAGATTGGCAAATTCTGTGTGATAGCCGTATACAGTTTGAGTTCACATCGACAGGAGGACAGTTGGCTCATGTTCGCACCCGTCCTCAGTTATTGGATCGTATTCGAGAGACACAGCCCACGGATGCTCGCTTGTCGAAGATCATGGATCAGGTTAGACAGGGTAGAGAGTCTGAGTTCGGGATAGATGACCGTGGAGTATTACATTTTGGGACACGTCTTTGTGTGCCGGATTCGAAAGGACTGAGACGTGAGATCTTAGAGGAGGCCCATCGGTCAGCATATAGTATTCATCCTGGTTCCACCAAGATGTATCATGACTTGAAGGATGCCTATTGGTGGAAAGGAATGAAGAGAGATGTCGCGGAGTTTGTTTCGAGATGCTTGACTTGTCAGTAAGTCAAAGCCGAGCACCAGAGGCCGGTAGGAGAGTTGCAGCCTTTACCTATTCCGGAGTGGAAATGGGAGCAGATCTCCATGGATTTCGTTGTGGGTCTACCCAGGACTAGCAGAGGGTATGATTCTATCTGGGTGATTGTGGATAGATTAACAAACACCGCTCACTTTCTTCCGGTGAAGACGACTTATGGATACACACAGTATGCTCAGGTCTATATTAATGAGATCGTACGATTGCATGGAGTTCCGACGTGCATAGTATCCTACAGGGGTACGCAGTTCACCAGCCAGCTATGGCAGATACTCCAAGAGGCTCTAGGTACCCGACTGAGTTTTAGTACAGCTTTTCACCCGCAGACAGATGGTCAGTCAGAGCGGACCATACAGACTCTAGAGGATATGCTTCGAGCTTGCAGTCTTGATTTCGGTGGCAGTTGGGATCGTCACTTACCTTTGATAGAATTCTCTTATAACAACAGTTTTCAGGAGACGATCCAGATGGCACCCTTTGAAGTTTTGTATAGGAGAAAGTTTCGATCACCCGTTTGCTGGACGGAACTTAGCGAGAGTAGCATTTTAGGACCGCAGATAGTACAGGAGACTACAGAAAAGATCCAGTTGATACGGGACAGAATGAGAGCGGCCCAGTGCAGACAGAAATCATATGCCGATCGACGCCGTCGTAGACTCGAGTTTGATGTGGGAGATCATGTGTTCTTTCGTGTATCTCCGATGAAGGGTGTGATGCGTTTCGGGAAAAAGGGAAAGCTCAGCCCTAGATATATCGGACCCTATGAGATTCTGGAGAGAGTGGGTGTTGTAGCTTATCATTTAGCACTTCCACCGAGTTTTCCCGATATGCATCCGGTGTTTCACGTGTCTATGCTTCGCAAGTATCTTCACGATCCTTCTCACACGATCCAGCATCAGACCGTACAGCTTAAACAGGATTTATCCTACACAGTGCAGCCAGTAGTTATTCTGGACCGGTAGGCAAAGAAACTGAGATCAAGGGTACTTCCGTCTGTAAAGGTTCTTTGGCGAGAAATGAATCGCGAGGAGATCACTTGGGAGGCCGAAGATGCGATGCGGTGCGGAAGAAATTTCCACATCTTTTTGAAGGTATGTATAGTTAAGTTTTAAATTCGGGGACCGAATTTTCTTAAGGGGGGATATTGTAACATTTTAAAAAATTTAGATAATAAATTAATTTAATTAATTAAAAAATAAAATTTTAATTTAAAAAGTTAGTGAAACAAAATAAGACACTTTCATAAGTAGTGTGAAACTAATTAAATTGAAATTTTAAGTATGTAACATTAAGGAATTTCAAGGGTTCTGGTGAAAAGTTTAGCTTCATGTGTAATATAATATAGTATGAGGGGTTATGTGAAAAGGTTAGTTTCTTTATGCAAATTAGAATTGTTTAAGGGTTGTTATGCAAAAAGGGGTAGGAATTGGTTAAGCTTAATTTAAACCCTTGGTGTATCATAACACCATGAAGACACCTCCTTCTTGCATATACACCTCATGCATACACCTCACCCTTTGCATGAAAACCCCACCATTTTCCTTGCTACACCACCTACTTGCATGAAACTACCACCTCCTTTTTGGTGACACCTCCTCCTACATCTCATAGCTCACTCCCCTTACCTTTTACACACTTGTTCAGTTCATAGAAAACCAAAATTTGATCAAAACATAGAAAAGAAAAGCAAAGAGAAAACTTAGAACAACAAAGAAAATAAAAGAAAAGAGAAGTGAAGAGAAGAGCTAAATTCTAAGGATTTTCCTCACCCTCAATCTAGGAACTAGGAGCTTGTGCATCTTGGAGGAAGATCTTCCAGCAATCCTCTGTAGGTATAATCTTTAAACACTGTAGGATTTTAGTTCTGTAACTGTTTTAGTTTAGAGATCAAATATCGGTAAATATCGTATTTTTACAAGTTTAGGCTCTGTCTGGAATCTGCTATAGTTTAGATGAAAATTAACCTAACCAAACAATTACATTATCTTATAAACTAGACCTAGAATAAACCATAGGAAGACGAACCCCATTGCTCGGATTTTGGCCAGCGACAAGAAGGAAAAATCCGATCTCGCTGGATTTCTTGGGGAGTTGGGTTCTGTGGTTTTTAGGGTAGGTCTATATATGTGGATTAATCTGTTTGGTATTGTTTATTTAAATTAAATTTTCAGTATGGGAAATCTGGAAGCTAATATCTGAAAAGGGATCAAAATTGTAAAATACGACACGGGTGTTTCGTAACGCGTTTTCAGTTTTCTATTACGAACAGCGATTGGTTAAAATCCAGTTAGTATAAGTGTTAGATAGTTGCAATAGTCATACTTAGTATAGCTAATACATAAAACTTATATTTTTATGTTTTCGCTATAACGGAGTTTAGCCGTTTCTTATACAAGTTAATGTCGATATTAGATTCGAGTACGGGAACTTCGGAAGCAGCAAGGAAAGAAAAGGGATTGGTGATTTCTAAGTAGTATACGACATATTCCGGTGAGTAGACTAAACATCTACCGAGGGATTTTGTATGGATGGCGTGATACGCCCGTAGTTAAGTTTAAATAAAAATGCCTTTACATATAAATGTTGATCATATGCATTCATATATATATATATATATATATATATATATATATATATATATATATACATCGTCATGTTAATAATTGTTAGAACACTGCACAATTATCGACGAGTCATGCTGCACATGCACGTACCTACATGTTACACTACACCTCGTCGATATTAACATGTCACCTACACACTTAGTATTTGTTATGTTAAATACGATTCCTACTATACCTTTAGCATCAAAAATGGTAATTACTTTGCATAAATGATATCATGTTTCATATTCAAGTGTTAGTATTTCTATATAAGATGCATTGGATTATTGAGGATTTATGGATTTGAATTTTTATATACTATTGAATAGATTCAGTAGTTTTCATGTTGATATGAGATGTCCACCATGAGATGTTGTTTTTATGATTTGGTTTTATTCCGGACCGAGTGGAGGAGCTATACGGTCACGGATTTTCACGTTATCCAGACTGAGTGGGGGATCTATACAGTCGGATTCATGGTGGACCCGGTCGAGACGGAGGGGCAGGAAAGCCGCATTTGAGACGGGAAGCCTAGCGAGGATACTCGATACCGGAGACAGTTGTGAAACACGGCGGATATCCAGGTGATACCGACCGTTGTTATGGATTACAGTATCATTTGAGAAACGATGCCTCATGGAAACAGAAGATTTGTGTCGATGTTGGACACGGAAAAAGAATAAACCTTATTGGAATTAATTGATGAGATTTCCTTCTTGAATTTATACTTAGTAGTTCATGTTCATATTTCCACATGTTATCATGCATTATATTCATTCTTGTTGATGTTAGCTCTAGTTCGTCATACTTACATTATCAGCCGATATATGTTAGTTTTATTCACTGAGTTGGCAACTCACCCCCGTTGTGCCATAGTTCCTTGCAGGAGTCGTGTGGACGCATAGCAGCAGTGCAAATCCATTCGTCAGCTTTTACCGCTCTTTTTGCTAGGTGGGTTACATATGTAGTAACCTCCTATTTTGGACATGTATATTTTGGATCTAGTATTACTCCATCAAACCATATATATTTGACTTAGAACGCGATGTGGTTATATGTATATTATTTTGACTTATGAAATCGTTTAGCTGTGTTAAGTTATAGTTCTTTTACTTATACGTGAGATTCTTCATTTCGAGTGTCGTATTATTATTGTGTATTGATTTTCGCTGTTGGCTTTGTTTTGCTCCCAACTAGGGATGCAACCTATTCATACACCCTATAACTATTTTATTAATAATTAAAAAAGGAGTACTGTCGAAGTTTTAAACCCAGTTGTGTAAATTTTTATTATTTAAAAACCTTTCGGCATGCTACTTCATTCTTTTACTTAAAAACCAAAATTGTCTAAATTCCGCAAAAAGGGTTTTGATCTTGGTTTTTGGCTTACTCAGATTGTGTCGATATCTTTAGATATTATACAATCTAAGTGCCGGTCACATCCAAACTTTAGGTCGTGACATAAGCGATAGAATTTTGCTATCGAACCTAGTTCTTTTGGAGATGCATGGTTTTGATGTAATTCTTGGAATAGAATGGTTGGCATCTCATCATGCATCCTTGGACTGCTTTAATAAAAAGATCATGTTTTCCATACCAGGAGAATCAGAGTTCAGTTTTGTAGAAAAAAGTATTGTCCCTCTTCCATATATAATTTTGGCTATGCAAGCTTATACGCTTATGAAGAAAGGATGTGAAGGTTTCCTAGCTTATGTAGTTGATACGGAGAAGGAAGGAACAAAACTCGAGAACATTCGTATAGTTCGAAAGTTTCCTGAAGTATTCCCGGAAGAGCTTCCTGGGTTACCACCAGATCGGGAGGTCGAATTCACTATTGATTTAGCTCTCGATACTACACCAATATCCAAAGCTCCTTATAGGATGGTCCCTGCGGAACTTAAGGAGTTAAAGACTCAGCTGCAAGAACTACTCGATAAGGGTTTCATTCGGCCGAGTGTATCACCTATGGGTGCTCCTGTCTTATTCATGAAGAAGAAAGATGGATCCATGCGGCTTTGCATCGACTATCGGGAACTTAATAAAGTGACGATCAAGAATAAGTATCCGCTACCGAGGATTGATGATTTGTTCGATCAGTTACAAGGTGTAGGGTGTTTTTCGTCACCCTATTAAGATGGGAATGCACGCGCTTATCAGGCGTATTGCAGATTCTCCCTGTCTAGGGTAGGCCGGGGTTTATTGATTGTAGGGATCCGAATCTCCAGCAGCCGCGGACTAAGATGCCGCTAATTACCCTTTGCCTTTAGAGCGAAGGAACCTTCGATTGACGGGTCAAACTGATCATGCGAACTCATTGTGCAGTGTGAGTATGTGTGTGTCTTGATAGGGACTTAGATGTATCGGGGGTCCCACTATTCGGATAGCGGGCTGGGGGTCACGGGGGCTAGCAGCCCCCTTGTGGGGTGCGGGGCAGCTCCCTGTTAGAAATTTTTCTAACGGGAGACGTGTTTTTAGTGTGGAGTGTGAGAGAAAAAGAGATTTGAGGAGCGTCCTAAGGATGTGTGAGTGGCGCGTGGGCGCTGGGCGCCCGCGGGTCACATGAGTGGCGCATGCGCGCTGGGCACCCGCGGGTTACGTGCCAGACGCATGGGCACTGCCTGCCCGCGGGTCACGTACCTTACGCGTAGGTGCCGGGCGTCCGCGGGTCAAGTTCCAGGAGCGTGGGCGCCGAGCGCCTGCGGTTCACATCAGTGGCGCCCGGGCGCCGGTCTCCCATAGGTCTTATGCCCTGCTCATGGGCGCTGGGCGCCAGCGGATCACGTGTGCGGCACGCAACCTCTAGAAACACCGTCGGAGAAAGGGGCTTAGCCTCTGGGCTGGGAGTTGAACTCCCGAGGGGTTTTGGAGTTGAACTCCTAAACAGAAATTAGGTATAGATTTGGAGTTAAACTCCTAAAAGATTGGGATTTGGAGTTAAACTCCTATGTAAGAAACTGGATGTGGATTTGGAGTTAAACTTCTAAAAGGCTTGGACTCAGAGTTAAACTCCTAAAAGGTCTGGATGTGGAGTTAAACTCCTTTGACGATTTGGATCTTGAAGTTGAACTCCTTGAAAATCTTCGGAGATGATCAAAAGGGACCCCTTTCTTCTCCCTTGAGCCCTGGATTTTCTCTTGAGCCTTGGATCTTCCCAAAGTGGGATTTTGGAGAAGGATCTTCTTCTTCCTCCTCTCTATTGGCTGGATCTTGGAGAAAATGGGGGGAGACTTAAAAATCTTCCCTTTTAGAGATTTGATGGGAGATCCGAGCTCCTCTTCAAGAGTTTTATGATGAAAAACTATTTCTTTTTGGAAAAGGAAGAGTTAAACTCTTGATTTAATTCAAAAAAAAGAAGGTTTAAAACCTTGAGGAAGGAGAAGGGGGCATATAAATCTAGAATTTTTGAGAGAATGAAAGTTATTGATTTTCTCATCATGTTTGCCTTTTATAGGTTACATACTTTACATATAGCCCCTTGGACATTTCTAAATGGCACTCGTGACTCCCCATGCCTCATGTGCTTATTTCTATTTGCACATAAGCCACGGGGTTTACAAAATTTTAGTTTTTTTTGGCCTATTTTTCATACATTTATTTCGAAATATTGCATTTAAACTAATTTACTGCCTCCTTTTTGGCATGGAGCCGGCCCCTTCCATGCTTGGTCTTGACTTGGGCTTGGGCCCACTTGGCTTGAGTTTGGGCCCGCTTTCTTGGGCTTAGACCCACTTGACCGGGGGTTGACCGATTTTGACTTGGTCAATTGGGGTGTGATTTTTGCCCCCAACAAAGTGTCCCCCATCAATAAATGCACACCGCGTGTATGTATTGTGTGCAGGAAATTGATAGATCTTGTTCTATATAGAGATTGATTTGATTTGGTCCCCTGTGGAGTATCAATGCTGCCCATTTTAGCGACGTGGACGATTAGTGAAGCCATTTTTGCGACTTGGACGGTCGATGCTGCCATTTTTGTGACTTAGACGGTCGGTGATGCCATTTTTGTGACTTGGACGGTCGGTGCTGCCCTTTTTGCGACTTGGATGATCGGTGATGCCATTTTTACGATTTGGACGGTCGGTGCTTCCATTTTTGTGACTTGGATGGTCGGTGATGCCATTTTTGCAGTTTGGACGGTCGGTGCTGCCTTTTTTGGACTTGGACGGTCTGTGCTGTCCTTTTTGCGATTTGGACGGTTGGTGATTCCATTTTTGCTACTTGGACGGTCGGTGCTTCCATTTTTGCGACTTGGACGGTCGGTGCTGCCTTTTTTACGACTTGGACGATTGGTGCTGCTATTTTTGTGACTTGCTCCGCTCCTTGCGGTGTTGGGATTTGATTTGACTTGCTCTACTTTCTGCGGTGTCGGGGTTGAAGTTGACTTGTTCTGCTTCTTGCGGTGTTAGGATTGATTTGTTTCCGAAGTGGATCTTGATTCCACCGAGGAGGTGATTGGTTGACTTGTTTGATTTGATTTGTTTTGAGAGTTCCTTACCCATCCAGCGGGACTTTTGAATTTGAGAGGAACTTGGAGTTTGGATTTTGTTTAGCATCAGCATTGCTGCACTGGAATAATGCCAGAAGCAACTCATCATTTGCCTCAGGAGGACTTGGGATTTGGTTTTTGGGTCGGTATTAGCATCACTAACACTAAAGCATAGTGCCAGGAGCGACTCATCATTTGCTTTTCGGAAAACTTGGGGTTTGATTTTTGGGTCGGCATCACCACCGCAAATACTGAAGTGTAGTGTCAGGAGCGACTCATCATTTGTCGTTGTCCATTGGGGAGCGATGGCTTAGGAGACATGTTTAAATCCATGTCATCTATGACTTTTCAATTTTATGAGTCGTAAGGGTCTCATACAAGCATTTTCTCCCGACGAGTCGAAAGGATCTCACAGGTGTATTTTCTCTCGACGAGTCAAAAGTTTCAAAAATGTCAACAGCATATAGAAAGCATGAACTGGTTAATCTGAAAAATAAAATAACAAATAAAAAAATATAGAATTTAGATTGTGGGAATTCTATATAAACCCACATCCATCCATTTCTCTCATCACACAATAAAAAAGAAGAAGAAATAGGAAGAAAATTGTGAAGGGTGAAAAGAGAGGAAGAAGAAGGAGAAGGAGCATGTGAAGAAATTTTGGGGAAAACCCCAAGTGCAAATCAATTGTAAGTAAATTTTTTATCCTTTTAAGATTTTTTAAAATCAAAATATTTATGTCTAAAATTGTAAGTATTTCATGTTTTAATAAAAAAATTTATTAAATAATTTTCCTACTTCGTTTTCCTAATTATTTATTTTTACCCAGTTTCCTTTGTAATTATCAGTATTTTTAATAAATATTATTCCCGATAATTTCCTATAAAAATTTACTATATTTTTCCCTTTTCCTGATAATTCTAATTTTCCTAACCCTGATCTAGATATCTCTATCTTTATTTTCTTTTATCCAAAACACTAACCCACAACCCTAACCCAAGCTTAAACCCACCCCTAACACCATGGCTCCGCCCATCTCTCTCACTCCCCCTTCTCATTTCCTCCCCTCTCTTTTTCTCTCCTGACTTTTTCTTCCTCCTATCGTAACGTTCCCCCAAGAGACCCGTGCTTGCCCCTTTTCTCCTCGCAACACCCCCGCAATTCCCTCAACATCTCCCCTCATCGACCGTTCTCTCCCCCCTCTCTAAATCTCTATCTTATTTCTCCTCTCTCTCCCTTTCCTAACCGTCGGTGACCCCTATGCTAACACCCAGTCACCTCCTCCCATCGCCATCGTTGCCAACGAGCATCCCTCATTACCACCACCATCCACCACTCGAAGCACTGCTACCGCCGGCCACCTTCTCTCGAAGACCCCGAGCTCCATCTCCCCTCATCACCGACCCAGCACCACCGAAGACCTCGCCTTCACCACGCACACGCATCGTCTCCATCGCGACACCTAGCTGAGTTCCCCTTTCTTCTCACCCAACTCAAGAATCTACTGTCACGCCCCGCTTCCGGTGTACGGGGAAGGAGACGTAACTGGCCCGCAACGTATTTACTCAGAAGTAAATACGTTAAGCATAAATAAGCAATATACTAAAATGTACATAAGAATTGACAAGAGATATAAATAAACATCAACTTTTTATTAATAAACATTCTTTACATACAACTGAAAAGTAAATACAATACTGGAAAGCGATGCCTAAACAATGGCATATGAACTGAAAGTAAAGTAAGTACAAGTAGATTTAGAACTCTGGATCTTCAGCGATCTGCTCCAAGTACTCCTAGCTGGGCTCGGTCTTCTGAGAGTCGGGTCCTCCTGACGAACATTCCAAAGAAGAAAGAGACAGGAATGTCGTCAGCGAACTAGCGCTCGGTAAGTCCCAAAAGATAGAGTAGAATAGACAAGTAGAGTGAATAGAACTGGTAATATTTATATTTGTTATACTAATATAGTTGTTTGTAGCTTGGTACAGAATATATCAGTGTATGCGAGAGGAGTCCAACTATCCCGTAGACTAAGGTAACCTGTACTACAAGGCTCCGTCAAACCCCATAGGACAACGGCAACAGAGGTATATTTACGTCTTTTAGTGACCATCTCGTGCCACTTTTAACACATTCCGTACCATTCTACCCCTTTAAAACCCCGTAATGTATATTATATTGTTTTGTAGATATAAGACTTGCCGAAACCATGATATAAATTGTTCATGTAAATGAATAAGGATGTGAACGGATAGTCATGTAGCCAAGTCAATATATATCCATAGTTCGGTCAAATCAAGTCATGATGATATCTGATAGTATTCTGGTATTCATGTTGTATTGGAGTTATATTTGGATTGTGTTCATGTTTAGATTATATTCAGATTAGACTGAGACTCAGATTAAGTCATACACTTAAACAGAATTGGATTCCTGAATTAGGTTTTGGAGTTATCGGTAACTGCTGTACATGGACAGCAGGATTTTTGTCTTTTTTCAAGACAATTACCATTTGATAACCCCGTTTTAGCTGTCTACCTTAAATAGGCAAGCACCCATTTTCTCCGGCTCTCTGAGGCTTAAGAGAATTGGTCCCGCTTAAATCTATATTTACTAGGGTCCTTATTGTAATTTAATATAACTTGAGGGGGTTTTATGAAAAATAGTTTTAGGATACTTTCAAAATAAACCTCAAATATTTTTTTATGTTATTTAGAATTGTCATGGATATGAATTTTATATAATAAGGTATATGTATATATTGAATAGTTCAAGGTATTTTAGTGTAAACTTGACTTGAATGGATTCTTGATGGTATTTTCATGAAACTTGTAATTCTTTTCTTTTGTTTAGAAAAACATGGAATTTATTATATATTTAAAATAGATGGTTTGATAATATTTATATATAATTATTAAAAATAAAATTTATTTATTAAATAGAAAATCACGTTTTTCTTAAAAATTGTATTAAAATTCCATCGAGATCGTATGCTCCGTGAGAAGGTCTGCATCTCGCCCTACTAATCCGATGGATGTGCGATAACCCGCACCAACTGAATCGGATTCCCCAAAAGTGTGTTGTAGAGATACAATCGTAAGGAATTTAAATAACACAATTTAAAGAATACGGTTTTTAATAGTTTATGGTATTTTGATGTAAAATTCGTATTTGCTACAAAATTGTTGTTCAAGGAAATCGTGCTATGTCAAGATGTGTATATGTGAGAGGTAGGTCATTATCTCATGAGATTTGTCTAAAGGTAATATAAGCATAAAGATTAAAAGATGTCGTATGTAAAGTTTATGGTATTTAAACGTAAATGTGTAATAAAAGTTGTTTTATATGGAATTTTGGAATGAAACTTGTTTATAATTATTGTTTAATGTTTAACAAACAAAGTATAATGATTTAGATAATTAGTTCTTAAGAAAAGTTGTTATTTTAAAATGTTTTAGAAATGAATGTCGGTATAACTCCACTTACATACATCATTGAAAAGAAGAAATTTTGAGATGTGAAAAGAAGAGAAGAGAGGGGACTTACAAGCTTAAAGAAGAGAGGGGAGGTTGAGGGAAATTTTGGTGGCTTCGAGGAGTCGCGGGATCGCCGGAATCGTCTTGAATCCTTACCGGAAACTTGACCTAGTGCTAACTCCACTTGTACTCTTTTTTGACTTGGAAAATTTTGAGGATTTTTGACAATAAATTTCAGAATGAAAAGGGCTAGGGTATGATGTTGTATTTATAGGGTAGAATTAGGGTTTAGGGATTGAAGAGAGAATTAAAATTTGGATTTAAAGCCTATTTTTAATTCCCTGGTTAATTGCACGGAAAAAAAACATAATAGGAGTAATGGGGGTAGGGGAAGAGTCACTTGTGCAATGTTTGGGGGCATTTGCTACGGGGAAGCCCGACGCCACCGACCCAATGAAGCATCTCACCGACCATGTTTGAGAGGTTGGGCTCTGGATTGGTGCCACGTGTCCTCGGCTGTGTGCACAATATTTTACATGTGTTTGATTTTCTGACTTTTCATTTCTTACGTGTATTGCACGTGTAAACTTTTGGACTTCCAAAAATTTTTAAATAAAAATAAGTAAAAATAATATGTGGCTGGGAGGATTTGAACACAAGGGCTACGTCACAGCGGTGCAAGGCTTTACCAATGAGCTACAAGTGCTTTCTTACTGTTCTTAAACAAGAATAACTTTTAAGTTGTGCTCAGGCTAAGGTACTCATTTCTGTACTTTAAAAAGAAAATTTTGTACAGAAAGTTCATGGTCGTTACATTCTACCCTCCTTATGAAAATTTCGTCCTCGAAATTTATAGAAGGAAGTTGTAACAGATTCAAAAAAAGTTTGATGACAGTTATGATGAAAGAACTACTGAAAGTGCATGAGAAAATATGTTTGAAAGAACGAAAGGATGCAAGAGTAGTTTTGAAGATAGTTGCGAGCACGAAATAAATTAGAATTGGATTGTTAAGAATGGTACAAAGATAGAAATGATAATCGAATAAAAATTAGGGAAGTATATGAGTTATCAGAGGAGATAATTATATGATAGAGCATAGCTGAACTAAGAGAAAGAGAATCAAAGGCAGAACTCCAAGTCACTCAAGCAGAGTACGACGTTGTAATTATGTTGCAGTTCATAATTACAATCACTCAACTCCATTCAAGTCATCCAAATCTTACCATCAGAGTCAAGGTGATTAAGTTTAAGAAACAATCAAGAAAAATCAAAGGAAGGTCAAGAGTTTGTAATTTCGTCGAGACAAGATCATTAGGGAAAACAAGAAATATTCAAAGAAATACAATCATGTTGCAGGAGTTACAGTCTACCTTCCTTAAAAGAATTTCGTCCGCGAAATTCTCTCAAGTTGTGACATGAAGTATTATGACGCTCCAGTGTCAAACAGTGCAAGTGCAGAAATAGTGGCTACTAATATAGTGCTTAAGTCGTGTGGGGTTGGTTTTAGATACAAGGAAAAATATAGAGGTATACAAGGATTTGAAAAGATGATAGAATTGGGAATTACCAGTAATAACTTGGACAGAGGTTCCGGCTTCTCCAACCGGTATCGTGAATGTCTGGCCTCCGGGCATTTTTCTCTGTACCTGCTGGTACATTTCAAACTGACGAGGTAAAGGTGGTCCTCACGAAGGTGGTGCAGGAGCTGAGGTGCGACGATGTAAGCAAGCTCCGATGGCGTGAGTGGATGCGCCACAAGCTAAGCACAAGT
Organism: Agapanthus africanus; assembly: GCA_030015575.1. Lineage (NCBI taxonomy): Eukaryota > Viridiplantae > Streptophyta > Magnoliopsida > Asparagales > Amaryllidaceae > Agapanthus > Agapanthus africanus. Next base: position 492,382,085 of record CM057350.1, on the reverse strand, counting down.
CATTCGCATGCCTGCAGTCCTTTAATTCATGTCTGAGTTTCTTACAATAATAGCAAATCTTTGATGACAGTGTCATTTCCTTCTTCTTGATATAATCATGAGCTGCCCTCAAAGCTGCCTTAGTGCGAACTAGTCCTTGATGAAGGAGAGCAATTTGCTCCTGCTGTCCTTCAACTAGACTCCCGGTTGTTTCAAGAAACGCCATGGATCTTATCAGTAGGTCCTCAACGGTAGTGGGTGGTGGTGGTGTAGGTGATCGAGTGTTGCCATTCACGTTGGTGCTCATGTTGTTGGAAGAATCCATAACCTTGATAGAAAAATTAGGGTTAGGATAGATTCAAGAAATTAGGAATGTAAAGAATGTCTAGTTGCCGATTCTTATAATTCTTGTGACATATTACTTAGGTTTCCATACAAAACTGACCTGCATGGTAAGGTTTCATGCAGAACTGACCTGCATGGGCCGCCAACAAAACCTGTCACGCCCCGCTTCCCGGTGTACGGGGAAGGAGACGTGACTGGCCCGCAATGTATTTACTCAGAAGTAAACACATTAAGCATAAATAAGCAATATACTAAAATGTACACAAGAATTGACAAGAGATATAAATAAACAACAACTTTTTATTGATAAACATTCTTTACATACAACTGAAAAGTAAATACAATACTGGAAAGCGATGCCTAAACAATGGCATATGAACTGAAAGTAAAGTACAAGTAGATTTAGAACTCTGGATCTTCAGTGATCTTCTCCAAGTGCTCCTTGTTTCCCCAATTAGAGCAAAACTCTGTTCAAAATTCAAAATTTAAATTAAGGCAGCGCCTCACGTGCAAAGCACGAGAGCGCCTGCGCCAAGAGCGCCAGCGCTAAGAGTCAAAGACTCTGAGGCAGCGCCTCACGTGCAAAGCATGAGAGCGCTAGCGCCAGTGCTAAGAGTCAAAGACTCTGAGACAGCGCCTCACGTGCAAAGCATGAGAGCACTAGCGCCAAGAGCGCCATCGCCAAAAGTCAAAGACTCTAAGGCAGCGCCTCACGTACAAAGCACGAGAGCGCCAGCGCTAAGAATCAAAGATTCTGAGGCAGCGCCTCATGTGCAAAGCATGAGAGCGTTCGCGCCAAGAGCGCAAGCGCCAAGAGTTAAAGACTCTAAGGCAGCGCCTCACGTGCAAAGCACGAGAGCGCCCAGCGCTAGAACTAAATGTTCTCCACCCTTGGATCAAAGATCCAACGAAGATGAATAAATCATAAAAAATTACAGAATCAAATTCTGTTGAGGAAATACTCCTCGAATCTTTCCAAACAAGAAAGATTGTGCTCTGTAAATCAGAGCACCGTTGGATCAAAGATCCAATGGTGATTAAAAAATCACCAAGATACAGAATAAGTTCTGTATGGGAAAATACTTTCCCAATCTTGTTAATAACAAGAAAACTATTTTCTGTAAAACAGAAGCCCTTGGATCAAAGATCCAACGGTGGGAAACATTCCCCAGATCAATCAGAAATCTCTCAATGAGAGATTTCCTTAACTGATTCAACAAATCAGCCTCCCCTATAAAAAGAACCCAAGACTTCAAGTCTTGCATAGAAGAACCCCCCCCCCTAAACTTCAAGTTCTCAGAAAAGAAAAAGAGAAGAGCAAGCACTAAGAAGAAGAAATTTTCTTCAAGCTAAATGATAATAAGTGAGATCATAACATCTCCTCAATTTTTTTAAAGTTTAACTCTCACATCATAAGAACTCGGTTCTTTTTCTAGATCATAGATCTATAAGACCAAGTCTTTCAAAAAAAAACTGAAGAGATCAAAGCATCTCCTCAAAAAAAGAAGAACTCAGTTCTTAGATCCATGAGACAAAGTCTCTTATAAACTGAGAGTTTAATTCTCAGAGCACCGAACCAATCAGAGCTGCCAAAGAAGCGCCTTAGCGCTCCAATTTAAAAGAAGCACTTTAAGCGCTCCAAATCTGGCGCTCAGCGCCAAGGGCGCCACGTGCTCCTCATGTGGGCGCTATTTTAAAAGAAGCGTTTTAAGTGCTCCAAGTCTGGCGCTCAGCGCCGAGCGCGCCACATCCTCCTCACGCGGACGCTATTTTATAAGAAACGCCTTAGCGCTCCAAATCTGGCGCTCAGTGCCAAGCGCTCCACGTGTTCCCCATGTGGGCGCTATCTCAGAGGAAGCGCCTTAGCGCTCCAAGTCTGGCGCTCATCGCCAAGCGCTTTGTACATAAAGCGCTCTGTACATAAAGGTTCTGTACATAAAGCGCTCTGCGCTACAAAGAGTGTTCAACACTTAATAAAAGAAAAAAAGAAAAAGGGGTGTCGGAACCTGTTTCCCCAATCAGAGCAAAGCTCTGTTTTGAAATTCAAAATCTAAAAATTGAAGCAACGCTTCAGATTCAGCGCTAGGCACGCTGCGCGCCACGTTTCAAATACAGATGCGCTAGCGCCAGGCGCACTGCGCCCTAGGCAGCGCGCCCCCAATCAGAGCAAAGCTCTATTTTAAAATTCAAAATTCAAAATTTGAAGCAACGCTTCAGATCCAGCGCTAGGTGCGCTGTGCGCCACGTGTCAAACACGGATGCGCTAGCGCAGGTTGTGCTGCGGTCTGCGCTGTGCGCCATGTGTCAAACGTAGGTGCGCTAGCGTAAAGTGCGCTGCGCTCTGAGCAGCGCACCACGTGCAAAGCACGGGTGCGCCAGCGCTGGAATTAAAAATTCCCCACCGTTAGATCAAAAGATCTAATAATGATAAATCATTAATTAATCAGAATAAAATTCTTTTATGGAAAGATCTTTCCAATCTTGTTAAAAACAAGAAGATTGCCTTCTGTAAAACAGAAGCCATGGGATCAAAGATCCAACGGTGGGGAAACATCCCCAAATCAATCAGAGAAAGATCTCTTCAACTGATTTAACAAATCAATTTTCCCTATATAAAGGCCCTAAGACTTCAAGTCTGATAGAGAAAAAAAAACCCTACAAATTTTGAGAAAATTCAAAGAAAGAAAAGCAAGCTTTTAGCAAAAGAAGATCATTTCTTCAAGGTAAAGAGCATGAGCAATGAATACAGAGATGAAATCATCTCATGAAAAGAAGAACTATCTTCTAAAAAAGATTATAGATCTAAAAAAGACCAAGGTCTTTCATAAAAGAGATCAAAATATTTCTTCAAACAATAAATAAGTATTTACTTCATTCACAGATCATTGATCTACAAAAGCAAAGAACTATTGTTCTTGAATCTTGAGGCAAAGCCTCCTTTAAACAGAACATAAACTTGTTCTCTGATCATAAAAATTGATCAAATGCGCTTTGCGCTATTGAAATGCGCTTTGCGCTATTGAAAAGTGCCTTGCACTCATGAACTGCGCTTCTGCGCTCTCTGGACCGGCGCTCTGCGCCAAAACGCGCCACGTGTCAACCACGTATGCAACTTGCGCTCTGCGCTTCTGAAATAGCTCACTGCGCTTATCATCTGGTGCAAAGCGCCAAACACGCCACGTGTCACTCACGTGTGCGCTACTCATGCAGAAGCGCAATGCGCTCATCATCTGGCGCTCAGCGCCAAGCGCACCACCTGTCACTCACGTGTGCGCTACTCAGCAGAAGCGCAATGCGCTCATAAACTGGCGCTCAGCGCTAAGCGCGACACGTGTCCTTTTCGTGTGCACTACTTGGCAGAAGCGCAATGCGCTCTTTAATTGGCGCAAAACGCCTGGCGCGCTACGTGGCGTGCTGTCAGCACACACATTGTTCTGATGAATGCTATACATTCATTACAAGACAAAAAGATGTCAGGATCCAATGCTCAGCATTATTAAAAAGGCCAAGCCCAAATAAAGGCTCAACAGCCCAGAACAATAAAATGTTAAACATTTACTGGACTTAGCCCAAATATTGGCCATAAGTCCTCAACTTATATTAAACTGAGCTCATCTGCTCATGAATATTCAACAGATCTTAGTCCTAAATTGGACTACAGATCTTTCAACCAACTTACACCGGTTTGAGAGTACATCTCTTTACTCCTCTGATATTTGTCGTTGTAATCCTTCAACGTCTTCAGAGAGATGACGGGTCCCAACAACCACACATTTCTCGGACTGTGGGGTCCCTTTAAACCCACGGACTATGATGTCCTTAACCTCGGACTGTGGGGTCCCTTTAAACCCATGGACTATGATGTCCTTAACCTGGACCGAGATGTCCCTAAACTAACATTGGACCACTATGTCCTTGAACTGGTATTGGACCACCATGTCCTTAAACTGGTAATCGACTGCAAAGTCCCTAAACTAAACAATTGAGTCCAAATGCTCTCTTGTTGGATCTAAACGATCCCGTTAAGTTGATCTTAGTCTGAAATAAGACTAACGTATTCTTAACAAACGTTTAAGTTGATCTTAGTCTCAAATGAGAATAACGTATCCTTAAACCAACCCAAAACCCAAATCTAAGAAATTACGGATTTGGACTAATCCACGCCCTACGGGCGACAACATAAATTAGTCTCCGTATACAATCCACGGGCAACCAAAATACAAAACAAACACACAAGACACGAAGTGACCATCTGGAGAAGGAGAAAGTGGTTACCGCGATGCGGTAGCATAATTAACTGCAGGGGCTTGCGCCTGCAGGGAAAAGCATCCCCACAATCAAAAACCGCTCAACGAGGGGGAATCTGATGAAGTTTGCTATATCGGCCGCATCCGTTTAAACCTTCGATACATGGTGCCATAAATCAACTTGACATTTTCGGAGAGGTGGACGGATAGCACCAATTAGCATCTGCCCTCGGAATTCAGGCCCCGACGTCCTAACATCCCGGTCGCATCTTTCGGCGGAGAACCGATTCTGGCACGCCCGGTGGGACCTTTTCCTCTTTCCACTCCATACTTCGTGTGTCGTGTTCGCGAACGAATCGCGGTTTGCTATGGTTGCCTGTGGATTCGACGTACTAAGATTTGGTGTCTTGCTCCGTGTAGAAAATAGAAGATTAATGGCTTCAAACCGCACTCATTGCAACAATGCCCGTTCCACCTCATCTGGAGGTGTGACCTACGGCCCTCAAGCGACCTCCCTGTTTACAATGACGGTGGACCAAGTGACTCAGGCTACCACTGGTCTATTCTTCGGGACCATGCTCCCGCTGATGAGCTTCAACGCTGTTGTACCATCACAAGAAGTTCCCAAGAGGTCGGTCTTTGATCGACTTACTACTACTGTTGCACCTCTCAACGGGTCGCCCAATGCCACTGCCTCAGTTTTTAATAGACTGGGCCAGAGCTCCAACGGGCCCATGAACAAGCCTGCAATACCTGAAGCGGCCATCCCAAAATGGATAGCCATCCCTGCTCCTGAAGTCGTCAAAGCGGCTTCTCCTGCCAAGGAGTCGGTCTTCGCAAGACTGACTGTTTCGGCTTTCGCCCCAAACGAAGTCGTTAAAACTTCTCCTCCTGAGCGAAAGTCTGCTTTTGATAGGTTGGCTGTACCCACTCAACGGACATCGGTCTTCAAGAGGCTAATACCAGCAGCACCTGACCAGAACAGAGGCATGACGAAGCCATAGCTGAACCAATCCCAGCAGCTCTACACGCTCGACGTCGCCACTGGCGCCGAGTAAGGAAAACTGGAGGCAGTTCCCCCTCTGGTCTAACTCTACCAGCCCCAACGATGGAGATCGATGCTGCTGTTCCAACCGGGAACAGTTTTGAACTGCTGAACAAGGTGCGCAGGAACTCTCCTACCGCCGTACTGAAAAGATCTCCTCCACCCGTGGAGAATGTTACAGAAACAAAGCCGGAGCAGCCCCCTCAGCGGCTGTCCTCCAAAATTTACAAAGTCTGGCAACAGGTTCAGGACTCAGTAATTGATCAAGATTACTCTCGCCGACAGAAAAAGGTGAAGATTCAGCAGGAAGAGAACCGTCCTATCAAGCCACAAAGGACGACAACTGTTTGGGTGCCCACTGCAACGGCCCCCTCAACGTCAACTGCTCAAAAGAGAAGGAGGCCAAAGAAAGCCCCTGTGACTATGGTAAACCACAAAAACGCTGAGCCCAAACGCCCCAGGTCTGGGGGCATAATGGTGCATACCGTTTATATGGCTTCCGGAAAAGAGGAAAGCCGTGCTTCCACGGGTCACCGACCGCTCACCCGATCCATGACAAAAGCCCAGGAGCAGCAACAGAAGCTTCAGGAAATGCTAACGAAAATGGTCGCGCTCACCGGGCTAAAAGAAAGCCCTGAGATGTCGTCAGAGCAGCGTCATGAACAAGAAACATACGCTGACTTCCTTCGCAGAGTCCTCGAAAAGAAGGACAAAGAAACAGCAGAAAAAGTGGCTAATATAAAACGAAAGGCCCTTCTATTCCAAGATATGGTGGGCATGATGATCCAGCCGGACCCTCCAGCTGAAGACCCTCCGATCATTATTGAAGATGACAGAGGGGAGACATCGAACCCTCCTCCGGCTCTTTCAGCAGCCAAAGAGGAAACCATTTCCAAGGCCGCTCTGGATGACTACATTGCTCAGCAAATATGAGCTCACAAGGCAAATGAAGCGGCCGGCCAAGTTGTTAAAACTGGGCGACCCTATCAAGGCTGGTATGACCAAATAAAGTATTCGCTGGGATATACGATCCCTAAATTTCATGTATACAAAGGGACGGGCAATCCCCACCAGCATGTCGCCCAGTTTAGGGCTCTTTGCGGCAACACCGGGGGTGATGATTAACTTTTGCTCTGTCAATTCGTCGGCAGCTTGTCGGAGACGGCGTTCGAGTGGTATTCAGAGCTTCCAAACGATTCAGTCAAAACCTTTGCGGAAATGGAGCTACTATTCACCCAGCATTTCGCGAGTGCTAGTGAACGCATCCCAATAATGGCATTGATCAATGCCAGGGTGAAACCTGGAGAAACATGGGTCCAATACGCCATACGGTGGCAAAATTTATGGTCAAAGTGCGAGCAGCGCATTGAAGAAGCGCCTGCGGTTGGCATGTTTGTGGGTACTCTCGACCCTCAGGCGACCATTTCCCAATTCATGATGTATTTCAAGCCGACCACGTTCCAGACCTTGATTGACAAGCTGGCCCAAATGGACCAGATGGGTCATGGACCGTCTCCTTCAAAGACAGATCCTCGAAATGAAAAGGGAAAAGGAAAAGCAGCTTTCGTTGCCAATACTCAACAACAGCCGAGCAACTTAAAGCCGGTTGTTCTCCAAAACAGCGTGCGTCCACGCCCATCCCTCGAGGAGAGACTGGGACGCCCTTATTCGTTTCCCCAAGACAAAACAAGGAGATTATTTGAGCTAGCGGTGCGCAACAGGCTCATCAATCTCCCGAATCCAAAACGACCGTTGCAACCCGGCGAGGCTAATAGTCCCAATTATTGCCCTTACCATCAAACGGTAAGCCATCCAATTGAAGATTGCTTCGTCTTTAAAGGCTAGATTGAAGATCAATACCAACAGGGCAAATTTGCCCTGTCCGAGAATTGGAAGGTGAACCCACCACAGCCACACACTCCCAGGAAGACGGATATACCGGGGGCATCATGTTCTTTCGTAGAAGAGGCTCCATGGGAGGTCGTTCAGCCAAGATGAAAAGAATGCTGAAGGATCTCCAAACATGCCCGGCGATCAGGTGGAAAAATCCACTGAAACCTGAGATCATTGAGGGAATACTGAAACCGAGCCCAACTCCAAAGACTGGTGGTAATAGCCAAAGCACTCACACCCAGCTGTCAAAGTCTTCTAAGAAGAAAACCAAGAAGACCGTGAAACCTCATGACAAACGCACGGACCTGTAAAAGCAGATTGACGCGCTGGAAGAATATAATCAAAAGGTGTGGACCCCAGTCACACTCCGAGAATTTCTCAGCCACGTTCTTGAGGGCGGAGATGATGATAATGGAGAAGACTCGTCGGATGAACTTGAAGATTATGTTGCAAGCTACCATGTGATCTCTCACTCATCAATAGACGATGAAGAAGCCCCCTATGCAGAGAATCTGAGGGCAAATCCTGAGCCGGAACTTCTAGGACCATCAGACGAAATGATTGATGCATTCCTGAATGAAGTCCGTCTTAAAAGCAAAGCTGATCGAGAGCGTGAGATGGCCATATTTGAAAAGGCCAAACGCCGGCGACTGGACGAAAGGGTTAAAACACTTCCACCAGATCAAAGCACTTCATCTACCGCGAATAAAAGAAGGTTCAAGACGAGAAAAAGGTTCACCAAAGCCATATCGATGGGAATGAAGCTCCCCTCTTTCAGAGGAAATTCTCCCGCCGATATACATCTTGATGAAGCGGACGTACATCTTAACTTCTGCTTATATCATCAGAAGATTGCACACCCCACTGAAGGATGCAACACCTTTAAAAATTGGTGGCAAGGATACGTTGCTCACCGGCAGCACTTCAAGAGGGTGAAGCGTGAAGCTCGTCGACAGCAGAAAAATGCGACAGACGAATGAGAAAGAGCTGCCGACAACTGTCACATGGTTGATAGCAGGGGATCGCAAGTTCTCACCTTCGCGAGTGATTCTGAAGAAGAAATTACTCTCAGTCCTCTCTTCAAGGAATCCACCTCGAGAAAAGAAGAAGAAACGAAGAGCCGTGAGAACATTCCACTACACAATCGCACGCTACCTGAAAAGGATCTCGAACCCGCAAATAAAGGATCAAGCAAAAAGGATAAGGGGAAGGGAAAAGCGACCTTCGTCGCCAACGTTCGACAACAACCGAGTAGCCCGAGACCGGTTGCTCGTCGAAGCAACAAGCCGCAATCCCTCGATGAGAAGCTGAAACGTCCTTACTCATTTCCCAGGGATAAAACAAGGAAACTGTTCGAACTGGCAGTGCGCAACGAGCTCATCATGCTGCCAGATCCAAAACATCTGTCGCAACCAGGTGACGTTAACAATCCTAACTATTGTCCATACCACAGAGTAATGGGTCACCCACTCGAAGATTGCTTCGTCTTCAAAGGCTGGGTTGAGGATGAATACAAACAGGGCAAATGCGCGTTGTCTGACAACTGGAAGATGAACCCACCACAACCACATGCTCAGAAAAAGATAGACACGCCGGGGGCATCATGCTCTTTTATAGGGGAAGCTCCATGAGAAATTGTTCTTTCGGCAAAAACTAAAAGAATGCTGAAAGATTTTCAAACATGTCCAACCTATGAACAATGGACCGAAAAGTCCGTAAACTAGAAACTCGCCTCAAATATGGCGACGCTAGACCGAAACGTCGTTAAACTAACAATGGACCACTATGTCCTAAAACTAGCTGTTGACCGAAACGTCGATAAACTACTGTGGGTTACAGCATCCCAAAGCTGATAAAAAAAAGAAAGAATAAAAAAACGGTATGTCCATAAGCAAAATGGGCACGGATGAAAACCCGAAAGGGCTCCGTGAGTAAAAACAGCAGGGCTACCGGCGAGTTTTGTGAAAACCCGAAAGGGCGCAACCTCGTTAAAATAAAAAAAAAAAAAAGAAAACGGTATGTCCATAAGCAAAGGGGCACGGATAAAAACCCGAAAGGGCTCCGTGAGTAAAAACAGCAGGGCTACCGGCGAGTTTTGTGAAAACCCAAAAGGGCGCAATCTCATTAAAAGACACTTGCAAGATTTTCTCGACTTTGTAAGGAGAAACCACCTGCGTGAGATCCTTACGAATCATAAGGGAGCAACACACTTAGGGATCCCCACGATCCCTAGGGAGAAAACACACTTACGAGATCCTCACGACTCGTAAGGAGAACCCTCTTATGAGGCCCTCACGGCTCATAAGATTTGAAAGTCTTAAGCTACAGGGATCTGAACCTGTTCTTAAGCCATCACAACCTCCAGCATTTCCCTACAAGCGGTTCAATATTGACCTTTGTATACAATCCACGGGCGTAAATAAACATTTCCCTAACAAAGTCATATCCGTGACCAGGGATATGTTTACACAGCAAACAAACACTTGTAAGTCCTATCGACTTATAAGGAGAAAACACTCTTGTAAGATCCTTACGACTTATAAGAGAACATACACTTAGGAATCCTCACGATTCCCAAGGAGAAAATGCACCTATGAGATCTTCACGACTTGTAGGGAGAAATACCTTTATGAGACCCTTACGGCTCATGAAGTTAAAAAGCCTTAGTCGACGGGATCTTAACCCTGTTTGCTAAGCCACCTTTGTTCGACATCGACAGAGGCAAATGATGATTCGCTCCTGGCAATGTCCCAGTGGTAGCGATGCTGATGCTTAAATCGGTATCAAATTTCAAGTCGTTTCACGGCAAATGATGATTCGCTCCTGGCAATATTCCAATCGTAGCGATACTGATGCTGAGATTGGCACCAGACTCCAAGTTCCACACTCGCAATAAAAAGCAGCGAGTAAAAAGAAAAATAGCCGAAATGATTGGGCAACTCGTAATAAAAAGCAGCGAGTAAAAAAATATAGCCGAAATGATTGGGCAACTCACAATAAAAAACAGCGAGTAAAAATAAAAAATAGCCGAAATGATTGGGCACCGCGAAAAATAGCCGAAATGATTAGGCAATCGCGACTTTCGCGATATTAAAAGCTGAAATGATAGAGCATCACGAAAAGAAAGAAATAAAAAAATGAAATGAAATGAAACTTTTTGCCCTACAGGTGAGATCACGTCGATCCCTGTATACAATTCAGGGGCACAAACAAAAAGGGAACCATACCTTCCCACCAGGCTCCATCAGAAGAAGAGCCAAGTCTCGACGGCCACATCTACAGCCTGAAGACCCACAACGGCGTTCCTTCGCAGTCCAGCAGGATGCAGATGCAACATCAACGAAAGACCTCACGGTCGAAACAAAGCGGAGCGACGGCAAAATCCCAGCTCCACCTCGACGTTCGTCTCGATACAGCAGACGTGATGTCACCCCAGCATTTTTTCCCTCAGCAGGATGCAGACGCAACGTCAACGAAGGACCTCACGGTCGAAACAAAGCGGAGTGATGGAAAAATCCTAGCTCCACCTCAGCATTCGTCTCATTACAGCAGACGCAATGTCACCCCAGGGTCAAAACAATGGAGCCACGGCAGAGTCCCTAGTTCCAAATCTCGACGGTTCACAGACAACCTAGAGACCACCTCAGCACTCATCTCGATACAGCAGACGAGATGTCAACGACGGCGTTCCTTCGCAGTCTAGCAGGATGCAGATGCAACGTCAACAAAAGACCTCATGGTCAAAATAAAGCGGAGTGACGGCAAAACCCCAGCTCCACCTCATCATTCGTCTCGATACAGCAGATGTAATGTCAACAACGGCATTCCTTCGCAGTCCAGCAGGATGCAGATGCAACGTCAACAAAAGACCTCACGGTCGAAACAAAACGGAGCGACGGCAAAATCCCAGCTCCACCTCAGCATTCGTCTCGATACAGCAGACGTAATGTCAACAACGGCGTTCCTTCACAGTCCAGCAGGACGCTGACGCAACGTCAACGAAAGACCGCACGGTCGAAACAAAGCAGAGTGATGGCAAAATCCCAACTCCACCTCAGCATTCGTCTTGTTACAGCAGACGTAATGTCAACAACGGCGTCCTTCCTCCAACAAGATTTGGGCATGCCAAAGCAAACGAAGCGAAGGCCAAATCCCTAGATTCAGGGTCTTGACGACGAGATGTCACCATAGCGTTCTTCCTCCAGCAGGATTCAGATGCGACAATCAAACAACGGAGCCACAGCAAAATCCCTAGTTCCAAATCTCGACGGTTCACCAACAACCTAGAGACCACCTCGACGTTCGTCTCGATAGAACAGACGCTATACCAGCAAACGAAGCGAAGGCCAAATTCCCAGCTTCAGGGTCTTGACGGTAACTCATATAAAACCTGAAAGGCCATCGGAGATCATTCCACATAGAATGGTCACCACCTCGACGTTCGTTTCGATACAGCAGACAAGATGTCACCACAACATCCTTCCTCCAACAGGATTTGGACATGCCAAAGCAAACGAAGCGAAGGCCATACTCCTAGCTTCAGGGTCTTAACGGTAACTCATATAAAACCTGAAAGGCCACCGGAGATCATCCCACATAGAATAGTCACCACCTCGACGTTCGTTTCAATACAACAGACGAGATGTCACCACAACGTTCTTCCTCCAGCAGGATTCTGATGCGATAATCAAACAACGGAGCCACGGCAAAATCCCTAGTTCCAAACCTCGACGGTTCACCAACAACCTAGAGACAACCGCGACATTCGTCTCGATACAGCAGACACAATGCCAGCAAACGAAGCGAAGGCCAAATTCCTAGCTTCAGAGTCTTGACAGCAACTTATATAAAACCTGAAAGACTATCGGAGATCATCCCACGTCAGCGCGGAGTGGTTATGACTCATCGGGGCTCTCCAAAATGAGCCTAATCTCAAGTAAAAAAGCGGCATGGCAAAATTCCTAGCGCTTTCTCTTCCGACGGTCAAACTGCCTAGGAAAATTGCTTGAAGACGTCTTGTCCAGCCCCCGAAGGGATCAGAGACACGACAGTCGCAAGGTTACTCGAACAACAAGATTGCCTATCGAGGGATACATGAGCCAACGCGATGGGACGACGAGCAAAACCCTAGTACCACAGACCCTAACGGACCTCTGTCGTAAAGAGCAAAGGTTAACTGTAACGTTAGGATATCCTTGCGAGGACTCCTCGATTTGTCTCGACTCGTAGGGAAAAGCCTTAGGCAGCGGAGATTAAAAAAAACCTGTTTCCTAAGCACTGGGGCCCTGCAAGTCAGTCCAAGATGGATTCTTGCATACGATTCATGGACCACACTCTCCAAAGTCGAATCTCGACAAGGAGGGAAACAACCACTTACGAGTCCTCTCGACTTGTAAAAATTCTCTTGTGAGATCCCTACGACTCTTAAGAGAAACCACACTTGGGAATCCTCACGATTCCTAAGGAGAAAATACACCTACGAGATCCTCTCGACTCGTAGGTAGAAAAGTCTTTATGAGACCCTCACGGCTCATGAAATTGAAAAGTCTTAGGCAGCAGATCTGAACCTGCTTCCTAAGCCATCACTATCTCTCGAAGAATTCAAGACAGAATGCTCTCTATCTTCTACAAGCTACGCTTACTAAGGTAACATGCCGGCAACACAGAAAAGAAAAGAAAGCGACAGTGAGGAAAATATTCTATTCACATTCAGTTGAGTGTTCAAGGCATACCCATTCATGCATGTGCGAAAAAGTTTGATGTATAAAATAAACACACAGAAATGAACATGCTTACTATTCATACTTCAGAAAATGCCTACATCGAAGAAAACAGAAAATAAAAACATAATTGGAATGTTTACAAAGGCACGACATCAAATCCAGGGCATGGATTAAGAAACTCAAAAGTAAGGCCATCTAAAATGTTCCAGGCCTTTCGAACCATCCTAGTATACTTTCTTTCGCGATCACAAGTGTCGGGATCCTCCCTGATGTCCTCCACCCTCCGATAGGCCGCAAGTATTGCCGCCTGTTGAAAAGCCTGATGTAGAAGATCAACGAGATTATCTCGCCTGCTCTTTGAGATTAGGCTCATCAGATACACCGAGTGCACCTTGTCTTCGGCATCATCCAATGCCCTAAGAGGCATGCCGGCACAGAATAGGGGAAGTGCTCCCCAGATTGCTCCCACGCTAAGCTTCAAGAGAGAGGAACGTCGAGGAAGAAGTCGACCATTGTATGCACCAAAGCGACCCATGATTTCGGCACATTGAGAATTTGTAAAATCCTGGTTTTGAGAACGTCCGAGTGAGCGGATGTCTCCGTAAGAGATAATCTCATCAAGATCATACAAATGAGCAGCCATAACGTCTGAAAAAGAAAATCAATGGGAGTTAGTGGACAGACTGATTAGAAAAGCTTATTGAAACAGATACAGGATTTACACAACTCTTGATGTCCCCATGGAGAAAACAAATTCTAATCATGACAACTAACAAATTCGAATTTTCGAGAAATCCTAAAAAAGGAATCTCATTTAATAAGCGACCCTTCGGGCCAAGGAGTCAGACTCCTCGAGAGCAATGCTCTGCAAACAGGAGTGACACTTGTCAAAGTCAATTATGAGGGGAATTTAAAGAAATTCCCTGAGAATGCTAAGAGCCATGCCCTGCGAAGAAGATGAAGTAACCCATCAGGAACCCTAAAAGCAAAGCTTTTAATCCATGAATAAAACTCTTAAGAGTTTTTCATCAAAGATTAACAAATCAACGCGATTTGAGAGAGCAAAACTCTGTAAATGGGTAAAACCTTAAAAACATTTTGAGATCTATGATCTGAAGAGAGCAATGCTTTATTAATGAAACCCTAAAAAGGTTTTCTTTAGATCAAAGATCTATAAAGAGCAAGGCTCTGTTAATGGGTAAAACCCTAGTTTATTAAAAGTTTTAAACTTTACCTAAGTTTTGACAGAGTCTTTACTCTTAAAAAAGTTCTTAAACTGAAGAGCAATGCTCTGAATAAAAGTTCTCAAAGAAGAAGATGAAAATCATCTATGGGACCAAAGGTCCTATTTATAGGCATTGAAACGCCTCTTCAACTTCTGAGTTGATCCAAGGGCACAGATGCTGCCACCGCTGCACTCACGTGTGGTCCACGTGAGCGCAAAGATGGGGGAACATTTGTTTCCCCAATCAGAGCAAAGCTCTGTTTTGAAATTCAAAATCTAAAAATTGAAGCAACGCTTCACATTCAGCGCTAGGCGCGTTGCGCGCCACGTGTCAAACACAGATGCGCTAGCGCCAGGCGCACTGCGCCCTAGGCAGCACGCCCCCAATCAGAGCAAAGCTCTGTTTTAAAATTTAAAATTCAAAAATTAAAGCAACGCTTCAGATCCAGTGCTAGGCGCACTGCGCGCCACGTGTCAAACACGGGTGCACTAGCGCAGGTTGCGCTGCGCGCCACGTGTCAAACGTAGGTGCGCTAGCGCAAAGTGCGCTGCGCTCTGAGCAGCGCACCACGTGCAAACCACGGGTGCGCCAGCGCTGGAATTAAAAATTCCCCACCGTTAGATCAAAAGATCTAATAATGATAAATCATTAATTAATCAGAATAAAATTCTGTTATGGAAAGATCTTTCCAATCTTGTTAAAAACAAGAAAATTGCTTTCTGTAAAACAGAAGCCCTAGGATCAAAGATCCAACGGTGGAGAAACATCCCCAAATCAATCAGAGAAAGATCTCTTCAACTGATTTAACAAATCAATTTTCCCTATATAAAGGCCCTAAGACTTCAAGTCTGATAGAGAAAAAAACCCTACAAATTTTGAGAAAATTCAAATAAAGAAAAGCAAGCTTTTAGCAAAACAAAATCATTTCTTCAAGGTAAAGAGCATGAGCAATGAACACAGAGATGAAATCATCTCATGAAAAGAAGAACTATCTTCTAAAAAAGATCATAGATCTAAAAAAGACTAAGGTCTTTCATAAAAGAGATCAAAATATCTCATCAAACAATAAAGAAGTATTTACTTCATTCACAGATCATTGATCTACAAAGGCAAAGAACTATTGTTCTTGAATCTTGAGGCAAAGCCTCCTTTAAACAGAACATAAACTTGTTCTCTGATCATAAAAATTGATCAAATGCGCTTTGCGTTATTGAAATGCGCTTTGCGCTATTGAAAAGTGCCTTGCACTCATGAACTGCGCTTCTGCGCTCTCTGGACCGGCGCTCTGCGCCAAAATGCGCCACGTGTCAACCACGTATGCAACTTGCGCTCTGCGCTTCTGAAATAGCGCACTGCGCTCATCATCTGGCGCAAAGCGCCAAACACGCCACGTGTCAGTCACGTGTGCGCAACTCATGCAGAAGCGCAATGCGCTCATCATCTGGCACTCAGCGCCAAGCGCGCCACGTGTCACTCACATGTACGCTACTCAGCAGAAGAGCAATGCGCTCATAAACTGGCGCTTAGCGCTAAGCGCGACACGTGTCCTTTTCATGTGCGCTACTTGGCAGAAGCGCAATGCGCTCTTTAATTGGCGCAAAATGCCTGGCGCGCCACGTGGCGCGCTGTCAGCACACACATTATTCTGATGAATGCTATACATTCATTACAAGACAAAAAGATGTCAGGATCCAATGCTCAACATTATTAAAAAGGCCAAGCCCAAATAAAGGCTCAACGGCTCAGAACAATAAAATGTTAAACATTTACTGGACTTAGCCCAAATATTGGCCATAAGTCCTCAACTTATATTGAACTGAGCTCATCTGCTCATGAATATTCAATAGATCTTAGTCCCAAATTGGACTACAGATCTTTCAACCAACTTACACCGGTTTGAGGGTATATCTCTTTACTCCTCTGATATTTGTCGTTGTAATCCTTCAACGTCTTCAGAGAGGTGACGGGTCCCAACAACCACACATTTCTCGGACTGTGGGGTCCCTTTAAACCCATGGACTATGATGTCCTTCACCTCGGACTGTGGGGTCCCTTTAAACCCATGGACTATGATGTCCTTAACCTGGACCGAGATGTCCCTAAACTAATATTGGACCACTATGTCCTTGAACTGGTATTGGACCATCATGTCCTTAAACTGTTAATCGACCGTAAAGTCCCTAAACTAAACAATTGAGTCCAAATGCTCTCTTGTTGGATCTAAACGATCCCATTAAGTTGATCCTAGTCTGAAATAAGACTAACGTATCCTTAACAAACGTTTAAGTTGATCTTAGTCTCAAATGAGACTAACGTATCCTTAAACCAACCCAAAACCTAAATCTAAGAAAATACAGATTTGGACTAATCCACGCCCTACGGGAGACAACATAAATTAGTCTCCGTATATAATCCACGGGCAACCAAAAAACAAAACAAACACACACGACACGAAGTGACCATCTGGAGAAGGAGAAAGTGGTTACCGTGATGCAGTAGCGTAATTAACTGCAGGGGCTTGCGCCAGCAGGGAAAAGCGTCCCCACAATCAAAAACCCCTCAACAAGGGGGAATCTGACGAAGTCTGCTACATCGGCCGCATCCGTTTAAACCTTCGATACATGGTGCCATGAATCAACTTAGCATCTTCGGAGAGGTGGACGGATAGCACCAATTAGTATCTGCCCTCGGAATTCATGCCCCGACGTCCTAACGTCCCGGTCGCATCTTTCGGCGGAGAATAGAACCCAAATTAATGCTCAGCATTATTGAACAAAAAGGGACCGAGCCCAAACAAGTGTACAACACTTTAATCAAAACTGAGCGGGCTGAGCCCAAATTGGCCACGAGTCCCTAACTCAGACCAACCGAGCCCATGTGCTCACAATTTCCCTAATTGGTCTTAGTCCCAAACCAGACTACAGATCTCCCAACCAACATCGGTTCAAGGGTACATCTCTTCATTCCTCTGATATGTGTCGTTGTAATTCTTCAACGTCTTCAGAGAGGTGACGGGTCCCGACAACCAGACATTCCGTGGACTATGATGTCCTTAAACTTATGGACCGCAATGTCCCTAAACTAAAATGATAGAGTCCAAACACTCTTTCGTCAGATCTAAATGATCCCAAAACCCTGTTGAGTAGATCTTAGTCTAAAATTATACTAACGTATTCTCAACAAACATTTGAGTTGACCTTAGTTCAAGACAAGACTAACGGTCCTTAAACCAACCCAAACCCAAATCTAAGAAAATACGGATTTGGATTAATCCACGCCCTACGGGCGACAACATAAATTAGTCTCAGTATACAATCTATGGGCAACTAAAATGAAAATAAAAACACACGACATGAAGTGACTGTAACACCCGAGTTCATTTATACCAATTCCAGTTCTCGTATTTTCTTTATTCGTGATATTTCTTGATTTAGCGTATCTTGGGTGCGAATGGTATTTTACACTTTATATTGCATTCGACCCGACCCGCTTGCTTGAACCTGTTTGACTCTTATTTAAAAATTATCTTGACTTGTTGCATGGACTAGTACATCTCATGATTTAGTATATACTGATATTTTGTCTAGTATCGCATCTTTTGCATATAACAATTTAAATCACGAAAAATAATTTAAAATTGCATTTCATAGCCTGCTTGATACCCCTAACCCTGTGGTAGCGTCCTTGCATCGTGTTCTCGTACCGTTCAGTGAAACGGACGTGTTTGGATGGCTACACGCACGTACGTGCGTCCGTTCTTGGGGGTATGCATTTCTGTTACATAATCTTTCATTTTAATTTTTGGAACTTGCTAATAATTTCCATATTTCAAATCCAAAATTTTAGACCCGACCCGGGCATGTTTTGGACTAAATTTGTATTTACCAGAAAATCCAATTTTTATTTCATCTAATATCTTTATTAAAATTTAACAGTTTAAAATATTTATAACTTACAGAATCTTTTTAAATTAAAATCTAAACCTTAATAACAACCCCTTTCTCTCTCTCTCTCTCTCTTCTCTGCATATATATATTTATATATGTTTTATTTATTTATTTTTCTTTCCTTATTTAATACACAGCCTCTTCTTTTTCTTCTTTCTTCTTTCTTTTTCTTGATCTTGTTTCTTGATTCCGGTGATCACCGCTGGAACCGTGCTCGTCGCTGAAGATTCGAGTGATCCAGTGAACATACCTAACTTGCGTGATCACCCTCATGCGTTGTTTGGAACCGTTCCGTGTGCTGTGCGCGCGCCGCGACATTTCGCCGACGAAGGACGTTCCGTACACATCCGTTCTTGTTCCGTCTAGGCAAGTTTATCTTGCTACATGCTATATAATTCATTTTATACCTATTTAAATAAATACCATACCTATAGTTTAAATCTAGTACCCCATGTTTAATTTTATAACGTTTCGATGTTCCGTTTGCATCCGTTTATATCATTTTAAATCTAGATCATGAAAACTTATCTTGTGACATACTAGTTTACATTATACTGCATCCATATCATTTAAAATATATATCGTCGTAATATTTATTATTATTATCTTTAATTAGTTTATAATCTGCATTTTATAATGTTATACATTTGAAAATATTATAGTTTACGCATGAAACGTCGTCGCAAAGCGGATACGACAAATCTGAAATTTACTGTATACCTTACCTTATAAAATTCATTATAAATCATATAAAAATCATTAGTATACGTTCTTTAGTTCGTTACAAAGCTAACTCAGAGTACTATAACTCTATGAAATATTTACTTGCAAAATAAATTGTTTAAATAATGTAAAATGCAAATGATTATGTCTCTAAACTGCTGTCCAGGGAAATTCCAGCAGCAAACTTTCAACTTCGAATATTCATAGCTTTTTGTAGGGACAACCTGAGATACTTATACTTATAAAAATGAAAATCTTATTGAATTATATTTGTTTTGGTATAAGACACGTCTCTTTTGGAGAACGTTTGTTATTTTTAAGCTATTTTACAAATCAGGGTGACGCTGAATTTCTGAACGGAACTTTCTTGTGCATGGTTAATCAATACCACTTTTATAGTAATTAATCGCTTTGAATATGCTATCCATACTAATATTATGATATCATATTTATATCACATATTGCTTAGTTGTACATCCCACATTACCATTTTATAGTTTTATAACTTTTCGGATACCCGTTTGCATCCATCGCATTTAAAATACATATAATTGCATCCATAGATCACATTACTACATAATATTGTGATATTAACACTCCATGTTTAATAAATTGCATCCTAATTAATATTGGAACTATAAATGTAACCCTAATCGATAACTGTGCATCCATATCCTTGAAATTATATCTATTTGCATACCATATCACATTATTCCATTTTGTTGTTATATCAGTACCCCATACTTGTTTTGTGTACCCATACTGATTATAGTTTGATTATGAGCACCCACGTGATACTTGTGCATCCTGACACGACTTGCTACACATATTACCTGACCCGACATGGTACCGTACACTACTTGACTCGACCTGATGTACCACGGCTTGACCCGTTACTTGATTTCGTGTCTAATGCCAACAAACCTGACATGTAGTCCTCACAGACCGTTCCTGTTGTCTATCCAAACAAACCTGCTCTTACCTGATCCTGTGTTGGCATTAGTTCTTGATTACTGAATACCTGACTTGAACACATAACCTTAGGGGTATGGGGAAATCAAAAGTGTAAACTAAAGTGTAACTTAAAAGGGTATTACTTGATCCGTGGTCCCGGCGGGTAACGGGACAGAGCCATTCGTGACTCTTACATCTTGATCCGTGGTCCCGGGGGTAACGGGGCAGAGCCATTTATGACTCTTACATCTTGATCCGTGGTCCCGGGGGGTAACGGGACAGAGCCATTCGTGACTCTTACATCTTGATCCGTGGTCCCGGGTAACGGGACAGAACCACTCTTGGTTCATATATTCCTGATCCATGGTCCCGGGGGGTAACAGGATATATCCTTTGAGTTACATGGAGAATTACATTAATTGATTTCAAACAAACTTTAGAGTAGACAACCCAGTAGCACAGTTTAGATTGATCACTGCACGTCACATACACTGATACACTTCACTGTTATACATCCCTGTTGACTTATTACTATTTATGATTCATGCATGCATATCTCGTGTATCCTGTTCATTTATTATTGCTTGATGTTATGACGCGCTGATGTCTAGGTTTTGCATGGCCTGGATCCTCTACCTTTGTTGCAGACTGATCAGGAGTTTTGCCGCTGTTAGATCGAGCGGTAGGGATCATGTCGGTATCCAGTCTTACTTTCCAGGTGTTTATTTGATCTTTTGCTTCCGCATACTATAGCATTTCTTGACTCTTTTACTCTGGCTTATGGACATGTACTAGATAGTTAGTTTATTTTCCTGTTCTTGATATCTCTATAGCCGTAATATGACTGTGGAAGGATTTTTCCTAACCACAGGTAGCATGGTTGGCTATGTCACGTGCCTATTTTAGCGTACTCTGGGAAGCGGGGCGTGACATGGTTCTTTTGGTATCAGAGCCATTGGATATAGGTTAATCGGGTTGATTCTTTGTAGTTGGGTATTGGACCCAATACACGAATCAGAATACTCGTGATTAGGAACATGTCCTGCCACCTTGATTATCGTGATTGTTGAATCATATCCTTCTCTTGATCCTTTGTTTGGGCGATATGCAAACCACTTTGCATTTCGACCTGAAATCCTTTTGGTTCTCTATTGTTTCTCCCTGTTTCTTGATTCTGATACTTGGATTTGGGCGACTTGGGTGGAGTTATGTAATTGTGCCCATGAACTGCAACATGGTTACAATACGGTACTCTATCTAAGTAACTTGGAGTCCTGGTCTTGATTCACTTCCATGTTCCATGATCGTTGTACTACCTTGTCCCTCCCGGTTTCATTGCTTACCAGTTATTGTTTCATCGCCAGCTTGAATCATGTTTACCGTGGTTAACCCTCTTCAGTATCTTGACTTCGGATGAAGTCATCTTGGTATCTTACTCGTTCTTGTTTTTCCCCGCGTTAGGATTATTCAATCCTGGTGCATTTCCTTGTTTGTTGTTGTCTTGGGAATGGGATTCCGCGGCACTTTTCACGCTCTTGTTGATTGTACGGAAGAGAAAGTGATTCTCCGGATTCCCGGACATTCGGAGGTTGTTTTGCTGGAGGAAGCAGTTCTGTCGGGCCAGTCGAGTTTAGGGCTAGGCCGACGAACAATGTTCTTTCGTCGATGGAAGTGGGTAAGAAAGAAGCGCCGGCAATATTCGAGAGTTTCATGGACGTGTTTGAAGACATATCAGGTTTACCACCGAGGCGAGACGTGGAGTTCGCTCTTGAACTTGTTCCTGGTGCAGTGCCAATCTCAAAGGGCATATTACCCGATGACACCAGTGGAGTTGAAAGAAGTCAGGAAGTAGGTTGCTGAATTATTTGAGAAGGGTTGGTTCGCCGCAGCAACTTAACTGGGGAGCTCCAGTTCTTCTAGTCAAGAAGAAAGATGGCACAAGGAGAATGTGCATCGATTATCGAGAATTAAACCGGGTGACTATTAAGAACAAGTACCCGATCCCTCACATTGGCGAATTATTTGAGCAGCTTAGTGGCGCGAGGGTATTCTCGAAGCTAGATTTGCGATCCGAATATCATCAGGTCCGAGTGAAAGCAGAGGATATTTTCAAGACAGCGTTCCGAACTCGGTATGGACATTACGAGTACTTAGTGATGCCCTTCGGAGTTACGAATGAACCAGCGATATTCATGGACTTGATGAACCAAATCTTTTCACCATTCTTGGACCAGTTTATGGTGGTGTTCATTAAAGATATTCTGGTCTACTCAGGGAGTATTGAAGAGCATGCGGCACATTTGAAGATCGCACTGCAGACATTGCGGCAAGAAAGATTGTGTGCAAAGGTGAGCAAGTGCGAGTTTTGGCTTGAAGACGTGAAGTTTTGGGGACATGTTGTAGCTGGAGTTGGAATCGCCGTTTACCCAAGAAGATTGCAGCCGTTCAAGATTGGCCGATTCCGAAGAGCGTAGCAGAGATCAGAAACTTTCTTGGACTTGTCGGGTATTACAGAAGGTTAGAGAATTTTGCTCGTTTGGCTGAGCCTCTGACCAAGCTGACGTGCGTAAGCTTTTGAGGCGTTGGAGCAAGGTTGATAGCCGCTTTTGTTTTGACCGTACCAGACGGTTCCGGAGGATTAGTGATTCACAGCGACGCATCTGGGAAAGGTTTGGGATGTGTTTTGATACAGCATGAGAAGGTTGTAGCTTACGCGTTGAGACAGTTGAAGACCCATGAGAAGAATTACTCAACTCTTGACTTGGAGCTTGCGGCTGGGATTTTCGCTTGAAATTTTGAGACACTACTTATTGGGCGAAAGGGGTCGAAATATTCACCGATCACAAAAGCCTAAAGTACGTGTTCGCTCAGGAGGAGCTAATTGTGGGACAGCGAAGATGGTTGAAGCTGATGGCTGACTACGATCTTGATCTTGAGTACCACCCGGGAAAGTTAATTTTGTGCCGGAAGTGCTTAGTCGGTTGCTAGAAATTCTGATGTTGACTGCACCAAGGGGACTTATTGAAGACTTTCGGAGATTCGAGTTGGAGATCGTGCTACCGCGTTCTTTGGGATAGATGATGCAACTGCAAGTACAGTCATCGTTGATCGAGGATATTGAAACAGTGCAATTGCAGGACCCAAGATTGCAGAAGTTTAGAGAACAGGTTGAAGTTGGACTTCGAACGGACTTATTGATTCATGAAGATGGTTCGTTACGGTATGGCAGTCGTTTGTGTATGCCAGAGGAAAATATTCACGAAGAAGTTATGAAGGAGGCACACAGTTTAGCATATTCCGTACATCCAGAAGGCACAAAGATGTACCATGATCTACGACAGTATTTCTGGTGTGAAAGCATGAAACGGGGGATTGCCCGCTTTGTAGCAAAGTGCTTGGTGTGTCAGCAAGTTAAGGCTGAACATCAACGGGTTGCTGGTTTATTGCAACCACTTCCGATTCCTCAGTGGAGGTGGGAACATATAACCATGGATTTCGTGACGACTTTACCGGGGAGTCCAAAAGGCAACAATGCAGTTTGGGTGATTGTTGATCGATTGACCAAGGCGGCTCATTTCATACCATTTTGAGTTGGTCAATCAACGGAAGCGTTGGCAGAACGATACATGCAGGAAATTATGAAATTGCATGGAGTACCTAGAAGCATCGTGTCCAACCGTGACACCCGATTCTTATCGCGCTTCTAGAGGAGTTTACAGAAAAGTTTGGGGATTCGATTGAAGTTTAACACAGCGTATCATTCTCAAACTGATGGCCAGTCGGAGAACGATCCAAACTCTTGAAAACATGTTGAGAGCTGCATGTTGGGCTTCAAGGGTTCGTGGAAGGATCATCTACACTTAGTGGAGTATTCTTACAATGACAGTTTCCAGGCGACTATTAGGATGGCTCCATTCAAGGATTTATATGGTCGCATGTGTCGTTCACCTGTTGTTGGGACGGTGTCGGTGAACGAAGATTGTTGGGACCAGATTTGATTATGCAAACAGTTGAAAAAGTTATTACTATCCGGAATCTTATAAAATCAGCACAAGACCGACAGAAGGAGTTGGGCAGATACGTGGAGAAGACCTCTAGAGTTCGCCGTGGGTGTTTTGGTATTCTTGAAGATATCACTGACTAGAGGGGTGATTCGTTTCGGAAGTCGAGGAAAACTTAGTCCTCGATTCGTTGGACCTTTTGAGATTTTGAGCGTGTTGGAGAAGTGGCATATCGTTTGGTGTTACTTCAATCTTTGGAGAATGTTCATGACGTGTTTCATGTATCTCAACTCCGTAAATATGTTCGAGATGAAACACATGTGTTGGATCATTCGGAGCAGACTGTACGAGAAGATTTAACCTTTGAGGAGCGACCGATGTCAATTGCTGATCGAAGAGAAAAGGTTCTTATGAACAAAGTTATCCCTCTTGTACTTGTTTCTTTGGGTGATCGCTCACATGGAGAACCAACTTGGGAACGAGAAGATGAAATCCGGCAGAAGTTTCCACATCTATTCTTGAAATTTCTTGTTTGTTTATCCTATCTTGTTCTTGGAATTTCGAGGACGAAATTCTTTTGTGGTTGGGTATAATGTAACACCCGAGTTCATTTATACCAATTCCAGTTCTCGTATTTTCTTTATTCGTGGTATTTCTTGATTTAGCGTATCTTGGGTGCGAATGGTATTTTACACTTTATATTGCATTCGACCCGACCCGCTTGCTTGAACCTGTTTGACTCTTATTTATAAATTATCTTGACTTATTGCATGGACTAGTACATCTCATGATTTAGTATATACTGATATTTTGCCTAGTATCGCATCTTTTGCATATAACAATTTAAATCACGAAAAATAATTTAAAATTGCATTTCATAGCCTGCTTGATACCCCTAACCTTGTGGTAGCGTCCTTGCATCGTGTTCTCGTCCCGTTCAGTGAAACGGACGTGTTTGGATGGCTACACGCACGTACGTGCGTCCGTTCTTGGGGGTATGCATTTCTGTTACATAATCTTTCATTTTAATTTTTGGAACTTACTAATAATTTCCATATTTCAAATCCAAAATTTTAGACCCGACCCGGGTATGTTTTGGACTAAATTTGTATTTACCAGAAAATCCAATTTTTATTTCATCTAATATCTTTATTAAAATTTAACAGTTTAAAATATTTATAACTTACAGAATCTTTTTAAATTAAAATCTAAACCTTAATAACAACCTCTTTCTCTCTCTCTCTCTCTCTCCTCTGCATATATATATTTATATATGTTTTATTTATTTATTTTTCTTTCCTTATTTAATACACAGCCTCTTCTTCTTCATCTTTCTTCTTTCTTCTTTCTTCTTTCTTTTTCTTGATCTTGTTTCTTAATTCCGGTGATCACCGCCGGAGCCGTGCTCGTCGCTGAAGATTTGAGTGATCCAGTGAACATACCTAACTTGCGTGATCACCCTTGTGCGTTGTTTGGAACCGTTCCGTGTACCGTGCGCGCGCCGCGACATTTCGCCGACGAAGGACGTTCCGTACACATCCGTTCTTGTTCCGTCTAGGCAAGTTTATCTTGCTACATGCTATATAATTCATTTTATACCTATTTAAATAAATACCATACCTATAGTTTAAATCTAGTACCCCATGTTTAATTTTATAACGTTTCGATGTTCCGTTTGCATCCGTTTATATCATTTTAAATCTAGATCATGAAAACTTATCTTGTGACATACTAGTTTACATTATACTGCATCCATATCATTTAAAATATACATCGTCGTAATATTTCTTATTATTATCTTTAATTAGTTTATAATCTGCATTTTATAATGTTATACATTTGAAAATATTATAGTTTACGCATGAAACGTCGTCGCAAAGCGGATACGACAAATCTGAAATTTACTGTATACCTTACCTTATAAAATTCATTATAAATCATAGAAAAATCATTAGTATACGTTCTTTAGTTCGTTGCGAAGCTAACTCATAGTACTATAACTCTAAGAAATATTTACTTGCAAAATAAATTTTTTAAATAATGTAAAATGCAAATGATTATGTCTCTAAACTGCTGTCCAGGGAAATTCCAGCAGCAAACTTTCAACTTCGAATATTCATAACTTTTTGTAGAGACAACCTGAGATACTTATACTTATAAAAATGAAAATCTTATTTAATTATCTTTGTTTTAGTATAAGACACATCCCTTTTGGAGAATGTTTGTTATTTTTAAACTATTTTACAAATCAGGGTGACGCTGAATTTCTGAACGGAACTTTCTTGTGCATGGTTAATCAATACCACTTTTATAGTTATTAATCGCCTTGAATATGCTATCCATACTAATATTATGATATCATATTTATATCACATATTGCTTAGTTGTACATCCCACATTACCATTTTATAGTTTTATAACTTTTCGGATACCCGTTTGCATCCATCGCATTTAAGATACATATAATTGCATCCATAGATCACATTACTACATAATACTGTGATATTAACACTCCATGTTTAATAAATTGTATCCTAATTAATATTGAAACTATAAATGTAACCCTAATCGATAACTGTGCATCCATATTCTTGAAATTATATCTATTTGCATACCATATCACATTATTCCATTTTGTTGTTATATCAGTACCCCATACTTGTTTTGTGTACCCATACTGATTATAGTTTGATTATGAGCACCCACGTGATACTTGTGCACCCTGACACGACTTGCTACACATATTACCTGACCCGACATGGTACCGTACACTACTTGACTCGACCTGATGTACCACGGCTTGACCCGTTACTTGATTTCGTATCTAATGCCAACAAACCTAACATGTAGTCCTCACGGACCATTCCTGTTGTCTATCCAGACAAACCTGCTCTTACCTGATCCTGTGTTGGCATTAGTTCTTGATTACTGAATACCTGACTTGAACACATAACCTTGGGGGTATGGGGAAATCAAAAGTGTAAACTAAAGTGTAACTTAAAAGGGTATTACTTGATCCGTGGTCCCGGGGGGTAACGGGACAGAGCCATTCGTGACTCTTACATCTTGATCCGTGGTCCCGGGGGGTAACGAGACAGAGCCATTCGTGACTCTTACATCTTGATCCGTGGTCCCGGGGGGTAACGGGACAGAACCACTCTTGGTTCATATATTCCTGATCCGTGGTCCCGGTGGGTAACAGGACATATCCTTTGAGTTACATGGAGGATTACATTAATTGATTTCAAACAAACTTTAGAGTAGACAACCCAGCAGCACAGTTTAGATTGATCACTGCACGTCACATACATTGATACACTTCACTGTTATACATCCCTGTTGACTTGTTACTATTTATGATTCATGCCTGCATATCTCGTGTATCCTGTTCATTTATTATTGCTTGATGTTATGACGCGCTGACGTCTGGGTTTTGCATGGCCCGGATCCTCTACCTTTGTTGCAGACTGATCAGGAGTTTTGCCGCTGTAAGATCGAGCGGTAAGGATCATGTCGGTATCCAGTCTTACTTTCCAGGTGTTTATTTGATCTTTTGCTTCCGCATACTATAGCATTTCTTGACTCTTTTACTCTGGCTTATGGACATGTACTAGATAGTTAGTTTACTTTCCTGTTCTTGATATCTCTACAGCCGTAATGTGACTGTGGAAGGATTTTTCCTAACCACAGGTAGCATGGTTGGCTATGTCACGTGCCTATTTTAGCGTACTCTGGGAAGCGGGGCGTGACAGTGACCATCTGGAGAAGGAGAAAGTGGTTACCGTGATGTGGTAGCGTAATTAACTGCAGGGGCTTGCGCCTGCAGGGAAGAGTATCCCCACAATCAAAAACTCCTCATAATGAGGGGGAATCTGACGAAGTCTGCTACAACGGCCGTATCCGTCTAAACCTCCGATATACGGTGTCATAAATCAACTTGGCATCTTCGGAGAGGTGGATGGATAAAACCGAATAACATCTGCCCCTAAATTCAGGCTAGACGACCTACGCGGTTTCGTCGCCCATTTTCGGCGGTAAACAGATTCTGGCACGCCCGATGGGACCTTTTCGTCTTTCTACTCCATGCTTCGTGTGTCGTGTTCGCGAACGAATCGCGGTTTAATGTGGTTGCCTCTGGATTCGAGATACTAAGATTTGGTGTCTTGCTCCGTGCAGAAAAGAAGATCAATGGCATCCAACTGCAACAATTGCAACAACTCCCACCCCGTCCTCGCTGGAGGAGTGACCTACGGGCCTCAAGCGGCCTCCATTTTCGTGATTCCAGTGGAACATATGACGCAGGCTACCACTGGGTTGTTCTTCGGGACTATGCTCCCACCAATGAGTTTCAACTCCCCGGTGCCATCGTAAGAAGCTCCAAAGAAGTCAGTCTTTGATCGGCTTGCAACTACCGCGTCCCCTCTCAACGGGTCGCACAAATCCAATTCCTCGGTCTTTAATAGATTGGGCCAAAGCTCCGATGGGCCAGTGAAGAAGCCCGCAATACCTGAAGGGGTTATCCCGAAGCAGATAGCCATCCCTGCTCCAGTAAATGAAGTCATCAGAGAGACTTCTCCTACTAAGGGGTCGGCCTTCACAAGACTGGCCATTCCAACTTCCTCCCCAGGTGAAGTCACCAAGGCTGCTACCCTTGCTTGAAAATCTGCCTTCGATAGGTTGGCCATCCCCTCTCAACGGATGTCAGTCTTTGACAGGCTGACACCAACAGCAGTTTCTCATCAAAGCATGAAGCACGATACAGCTACCCCGACAACGAAGGTGATCCCATCCGCAAGACGCGCTCGACGTCGCCATTGGCGCCGAGTGAGGAAAGCTGGGGGCAGTTCACCTTCTGGACTGACTCCACCAGCTCCAATGGTGGAAATTGATGATGTTATTCCAACTGGGAATATCTTTAAACCACTTAGGAGGGTGCGCAAAAACTCTCCAACTATTGTGTTGAAAAGATCTCCTCCACCTGCGGAGAACGCTACAAAGGCAAAGCTAGAGCAGCCCCCTCAGCGGCTGTCCTCCAAAATTCACAGGGTCTGGTGAAGGGTCCAAGACTCTGTGATTAACCAAGTCTACTCCCACCGATCAAAGAAAATAAAGGTCCGGCAGGAGGAGAAGGACCACCCTGTCGTACCACAGAAGGTGACATCTACTTGGGTGCCCGCTGCAACGGCCCCCTCAACTTCGACCGCCCACAAAAGAAGAAGGCCAAAGAAAATCCCCGTGTCCACGACAAAGCTCAAAGGCACTGAATCCAAACGCCCCAAGTCTGGGGGCATAGTGGTGCACACCATTTACATGGCTTCCGGAAAAGAGGATAGCCGTATCTCCACGGGCCATCGACCACTCACCCGATCAGTAACAAAGGCTTAGGAGCAACAACAGCAAAAGCTCCAGGAGATGCTGACAACCATGGCCGCACTCACTGGGCCAAAAGTAAGCCCGGAGACATCGTCAGAGCAGCGCCAAGAACAGGAAACCGATGCCCAATTCCTCCGAAGAATGCTTGAGAGGAAAGACAAAGAGGCCGCAGAACAAGCGGCCAACATAAAACAAATAGCGCTATTGTTCCAAGATATGGTGGGCATGATGATCCATCCAGACTACCCAGCTGAAGATCCTCCAGTAATAATTGAAGATGATAGAGGGAAGACATCAAACCCTCTTCCGGCCTCTTCAGCTGCAAAGGAGGAAACAATATCGAAAGCTGCGCTCGATGATTATATAGCTCAATAGATACGAGCTCATCAAGCGAACGAAGCCGCTGGCCAAGTCGTCAGAACTGGGCGAGCATATCCAAGCTGGTACGATCAGGTTAAGTACCCACCAGGATACACGATTCCTAAGTTCCACGTATACAAGGGGACAGGCAATCCCCATCAACATGTCGCTCAGTTCAGGGCTCTGTGCGGAAACACTGGAGGTGACGATAAGCTACTGCTTCGCCAATTCGTCGGCAGCTTGGCGGAGATGGCATTCGAATGGTATTCAGAGCTTCCCAATGACTCCGTCAAAACTTTTACAGAGATGGAATTGCTATTCACCTAGCGTTTCGCAAGCGCTAGCGAACACACCCCAATCACGGCATTGATCAATGCCAGGGTGAAGCCGGGAGAAACATGGGTTCAGTATGCAATCCGGTGGCGGAACCTATGGTCGAAATGCGAACAACGCATCGAAGAAGCTCTTGCAGTAGGCATGTTCGTGGGTACCCTCGATCCGCAGGCGACCATATCCCAGTTCATGATGTTTTTCAAGCCGACTACCTTCCAGGCCTTGATTGACAAGATGGCCCAAATGGATCAGATGGGCCATAGACCGTCTTCCTCGAAAATGGAGCTTCGAAATGAAAAGGGGAAAGGGAAAGCGGCCTTCGTCGCCAATGCTCAGCAGCAGCCCAGTGGTCCAAAACTAGTTGATCGCCAAAACGATAGACAGCGATTCTTCAACGAGAAGCTAAAACGCCCTTATTCGTTTCCCCGGGATAAAACGAGGAGACTGTTCGAGCTGGCGATGCGCAACAGGCTCATCACCCTGCCGGATCTGAAACGCCCACTACAGCCCAGTGACGTCAACAGTCCCAACTATTGCCCCTACCATCGAATAATGGGCCATCCAATCGAAGATTGCTTTGTCTTCAAGAACTGGATCGAGGACCAGTACTAGCAAGGCAAATTCGCGTTGTCTGAAAACTAGAGGGTAAACCCACTACAACCACACGCTCCAAAAAATATGGACACGTCAGGGGAATCATGCTCATTTATAGAGAAAGCTCCATGGGAAGTTGTTCTTTCGACAAAAACTAAAA
Organism: Agapanthus africanus; assembly: GCA_030015575.1. Classification (NCBI taxonomy): domain Eukaryota; kingdom Viridiplantae; phylum Streptophyta; class Magnoliopsida; order Asparagales; family Amaryllidaceae; genus Agapanthus; species Agapanthus africanus. The sequence goes on along the minus strand of CM057350.1, from coordinate 492,351,182 downwards.
AAATGCTGAAAGATCTCCAAGCATGTCCAGCGATTAGGTGGAAGAGCCCGCTGGAGCCCGAGATTATTGAGGGGATACTGAAGCCGCGCCCAACGCTGAAAGTTGGTGAAGATAGACAAAACATTCAGGCCAAGCCTCCAAAGACTTTAAAGAAAAAGAAGAAGGCCAAGAAGCCCGCTCAACCCGAAGACAGCCGTACAGGTCTGCAGAAATACATCGATACACTGGAAGAATATAACCAGAAGGCACGGACCCCAATCACGTTGGATGAATTCTATAAGCATGTTGTTGAGAATGAAGCCGATGACGCTGATGATGGAGACAATTCTTCAGAAGAGCCCAAGGATTATGTGGCAAGTTGCCAGATGACCTCTCACTCATTAATAAATGGCAAAGAAGCTCCTGATGTAGAGAAACTGGGGGCAGATCCAGAACCGGAATCAAAATCCCTAGAGCCATCGGACGAATTGATTGACAGACTGCTGAGTGAAGCTCTTCAGAAAAGCAAATCTGACCAAGAGCGTGAAACAGCCATATATGAAAGGGCCAAGCGTCGGCGTCACGTTGAAGAAGCTCTGATATTGAGAAGTCATAGAGTACCCCAACCGGATAGAAGCACATCTGCCGCCAACAAAAGCAGGTTTAAGATAAGGAAACAATTCGCTAAAGCCCTGTCGATGGGAATGAAGTTTCCACCTTTCAAAGAAGACACTTCAGAAAATACGTTCCCCGACGAACTAGACGCATATCCAAACTACTGCTTATACCATCAGAGGATCACACACCCTACCGAAGAATGCATGACCTTTAAAAATTGGCGGCAGGGATACGTTGCTCATCGACATCATTTCAAGCGGATGAAGCATAAAACTCGTCGAGAGCAGAGAAGCACGACAGATGAGCGCAAAAGAACTGCCGGCGACTGTCACATGGTTGATTCCGGGGGATCGCAAGTTCTCACCTTCGGAAGCGATTCTGACGAAGAAATAGCCATTGGCCCTCTCTTCAAAGAATCCACCTCAAGAAAAAAGGAAGAGACGAAGAATTGTGAGAATGTTCAGCTGCGCAACCGTACGTTGCCCGAAAAGAATCTCGGACCTGCAAACAGGGGATCGGATAGAAAAGATAAGGGGAAGGAAAAGGTCCCTGAGGATATCGCCCTCGATGATCGAGTCGTCGAAGAGATGGCAGCCAAGGACCCACCCAAGAAAAGCAAAGTGGATTACAATGTCCTAGCACACTTGAGGAAGATACCCTCACAGCTGAGCGTCTTGGATGCCCTTCTGTTGTCTAAAAAGGCACGAGATTCCCTGATCAGGGCACTACAAGAGCCCGAACAGTTTCAAGCTTTCCTTACCGAAGAAAAGATGAAGGACGAGCTGGAAGAAGTGCACACTGCTGACGTCACTTTCGGCGATGAAGATCTCCTCATCAAAATGTGCGAGTATAACCGTCCCCTCTATGTCTCCGGGTATTACCATGACATCAAGATAGGGAAGATCCTAATTGACAATGGGTCCTCTGTCAACCTTCTCAACGTGAGGGTGCTAAAGGAAATTTGGATGAGCGTGCAGCACCTAGCACGAGATAAAATCACCATCTCCGGTTTCGACACCAAGTCATCACGGACGCTCGGGTCCGTAATACTGACATTACGCTTCGGGTCGCTCGTCACTGATATCAAGTTCCACGTCATTGACGCCAAGACTTGCTACAACGCTTTGCTCGATAGGACTTGATTGCACGAGTACAACATCATCCCTTCTACACAATATCAGTGTATGAAGTATTTCAAGGATGGTCTCGAGTATACCGTGACGGGTGAACTAAACCCATTCTCCGTAAATGAAGTCCGGAAGTATGAAGATGCAAAGTATTTCTTACCAGACTTCGAAGACATAGAAAGATGCCATAAACCGGAGAACAAGCAAAAATCTATCACCACTATTCCGGTCTTCGGGAGCGATACCGAAGAGGAAGAATAGATAGTCTATTCAGGGCCGCTCCGATACAACAAGCCCGGACCATCTACCCCTATGTTGATCTTCGGCAGCGACTCTGAAGATGAGGTCAATGCAGTATTTTCTGTTCGGCCATTAATACGAGCCTTCACTGGCGATGAACGGAGTTTGCAAATCGCCATGGTTCCGCAAAAGCATCACAAAGAGCTCGACGCGCTTGATACCTATAATGTGCAAGAACTGCAGACGTTCTACGTCCCTCCTAGGCGAAAAGATGAAAAGGCGATCCTCTTTTATTGATCCGCGGAAACCAAAGTGGAGAAAGAAATCTGGCATGGTGCCGATTCTACGCTTGGCAGGCTCCAGCCCATCCGTCTGCCCAGATACTACACAGAAGGATTAAATGGGCTGTTGAGGCGCCAAGGCGTACCCTTCAAACAGACTGCTCGACAAGCTCAGTTCTACAACAGGATCTGGAATGTCCCCGGAACTCAGCGAAAATTGCCCAACGGGAGAATGGAAACGATTGGGCTTGGATATATTCAATCCAAGAAACAGGAGCGATTCCATGGCTACTGCGTTATACATGACTTCGATGAAAAAGGAGATGCTCTGCTAGAAGACACTACAATTGAACCAAAATGAGATCCTGCCGTAAAAATGCCAAGTCCGCCATTTGAAGAACAGATGGACAAGCTAATAAGAGAAGCGGGTCAAAAAGTTTGGGATGACCACAACCGTGAAATGGCCATTTACGAGAAATCCAGGACGCAGCACCTCCTTCAACATGCTAGGGAGAATGACAATGCCCTTCGTCGCCAGCCCGTCATACAGAAGACCCGACGCAGAGGCAAAATCAAACTAAAGAATGAAAAAAACGTTCGACAGCAGCAAAGCGGGTCCAAGAAGCCACGTGATCGAGAATTGAGCAGCCGGGATCCGTCTCTTATAAAGAAGATGGTGTTAGTTATATGTATGCCCTAGAGGCCATTACTGTACATTGGATGTATATTGTAGTGGATGCTGGGACATATATATGGAGGACTTTCTTGCTCGACATGATAGTATGCTATCTGGTTGTTCTTTACCTTAACGTGTACACTGATTGTCTCTCTGTTACATGTTGGTAAAGCCCTTAGGATGTGTGCTTGACTACCTGGACTATGATGCGGATCATACTAGTGGGGACATGGTAGTCCATAAGTACATCCTTCAAAGTCCCTAGTCGTGGGTGTATCGAGACGGGGCATCGATATACCAGAGTAGACTAGCGTGTACCTTCTCGACCCATACAGATGGGCGATGGATGATCCCATATCCATTGGTGTTTGACATCAGAGATGATATACGGGTGCTCAGTAGAGACTGGGTACACTGGACGGACTCGCCGAGAACTCCCAGATTGTATTATACCTCACGTCAGATGGCAGTTCTCTGGTGACACTGGTACAGAGTAGTCTGTTGACCCGAGATCGTCATAGAGTCTTGTGTGGTTCCCACTGTGCTTTGATTTCCATCTTACCACGTCCAAGAGGGCGTGCAAAACGGTGGTTTTTGGGTACAGTCCCGAGTCACATGGAGGCAATGAGCGATAGGAGGGATTCGTCTCTCCCGGTATAGGGAGTTGATGTTGCGCTGTGTTCGATTGGCTATAACAGGAAATCCCTGGCCAGGGTTGCTGAGATTTACTGGTAAGTGTTACCAGTAGTTTCTCGAATTGTTATAGACCTCATATCGACACGACTTATCGAGCTATTGGGGTCTGACGTTTACCACCCCTAGGCGAGATATGCGACATATCAGACGATCAGACCGGACTGTACGGTAGTGTTACTGGTTGGATTCACTGGAGTGTGAGCGGGCTTGCTCGTCGATCTTCAGATCGCTCAATACCCGGGTGGCCGTTACGTTTAGCAGACCGCTTGCGGCTTGTGGATGCTTGATATGATCATCATCTGCTGCCGGCGTATTGACGAGTCTTTAGAGTCCTACACGGAGGTTTCCTGGCTCAAGCGAAACGAAATAGGAGCGCATATGAGATATGTGCGGGACCGAGAATAATGCGTGTATGTGATACCGTATTCCATTCTGGCGATGAATGTATCGAATGGTTGTATGCGATATAACCTAGTTATCGATTCAAGCGTTGATTCGATAAGCCGATACATTGTATACTAGTCGGTTGTGTGTGACATGACCGGATCATTGAATCAAGTGTTGATTTAATGATTCAATGTATAATTATATATTTGATATATTACTTTGCATTAACTAGTATCGGTTCACTTTAAATGGATTTTCTCACTTGGATTGTGCAAGTTGTATATGTGATATACTTTTATGCACATGTTTGTATCATGTTTGATGATGCATATTAACTTGGTTAAGTGTAAAGATTAAACCATGGTTTACTTAATGATTAGGGTTTTGATTATCTTATTCATTTATTTATATATTCCTTTTGGAAATTATTTAAGGATGGTGGCTTATTTTGTTTTATGTTGAAGTTTCTTGAAGCTTTGATCAAGTCAACCATTCTTATCTCATCCTTAACCCTAACCATTCCAACAAACCTTGGTTTAATCTCTACACTTGACCATGGTTTAGATTATGATAAGTTTTGATTTTTCTTTTCATTTTTAATAACTTATCATAACAATATTCTTCTTCTTCTTCCTTTCTTCACTTGAAGAAAGCAAGCTCCATCAATGGTGATTGATGGAAATGAGTGAGAAATCCAATTCTAAAGTCTACCCACTTCCTATTTCTTCATCCTCTACCTCTTGCCAAGTAGTAGAGTGTGTTTTCTTCACAAGTTTCTTGACTTGGTGAAGTCGGAGCTTGATTTAGCGATGCCTCGACGTAGATCATCTTCGGCATGGACATCGATGACCTAGCCCGTCCATTCTCCGATGAAGCCGACGCTAGAGCCCGGGACTTGTTATGGACAGCGAGGAGACTTCATTGCGGAGCTATGGAGGTAGAGAACCGGATCTACAAAAGTTGTATTTCCGTATCTCTTAGTTAAGTGTTAACTAGTTTATTGTTTCGCCTAGATTTCTAGCCAACGATCCGTAGTCGGGTTTCTCGGCACCTAGATTTTTTGAAATTGGCATGGTTGATGCCTTGTGAGACCTCATTAGGATGCCTAGGAACCCTACAGTGGTATCAGAGACTAGCTAGAGCCTTAGGCGAAGTCTAGACGGAATTTGAAGTCCGAACGAACCCGAAACCCAATTCCGATCATGCTCTCTGTACTTTTTTGAAAACAGTGAGTTTTTCTATATTAAAAATTGCTAAAAAATTCAGCAGGGAAATATATGAGTTACGGCGCAAAATTGGACCCATGATTCATCCAACAGAGCGCGGAACCGCGGCAGAAGCCCATCTTCTGCGGCGGTTCCGCGGCTAGGTGATGACGTCACCTTCCAATTGTTGCACAGTAATTCCTATTTTAATATGCTGGATTTTCTGGGAATTTTTAATATTTATTCAAGAGTTGAATTTTCTGGGGTTGTTTTGGGGATTCGGTGTTTCGATCGGAGTATCAAATTTTGTCTATGTGGCTTTCCGGATAAATATTAGAATATGTTAAAAAGTTCGACCGGATATAAATACCCAATTTTTCCCCTGTCGGGAAATTTCCAAGTGTTGGTTTTTTCCGTAGTTTAACGACGTTCTAAGTAATGCAAGTAACGCGATGGTCCCTCTAGAAGACAACAAACCTTAACTCGATTATGTGACCGTCTTGAACTGCCCTTTGAACCTTCGAGTTTGGGGCAGTACGGCGTGCCACATGTGAGGCGTTGGCTTGACCCTTCTACGGCTGGACCGTTGGTACTGAGGCACGAACTGAATGTTGTTAGACTTGTTTCATGTGTTGATCTGCATCGGGAAAACTTGGGTGTTTGACTGTTCGATCGAAAAGTTTAACATTTTCTGTTTATCTGGAATGGGATACAATAATTGGAATTCACAAGTAGTTATGAGATAACGGAATGAATGTTATAAACATAGCACTTTAGTCTCACTTGATCGGTTGCCACGGAATTTTGATGTGATCAAAAGTCCGTCGCAATCACGTAGTGTACGCGGATATTCGCCGGGTAAACTTAATAGACAGCCTCACTCCATAGCCCCGACCAAGTGACTATAGGAGAACCCCGTCACCGAAAGCATCCGTTCGGGTGCTCGCGGCAGCGGTGTTCCGCCTTGGTGCACTTCGTCGACGGTATCGGGGGTGCGGCCGCCTACTGAAGTTTGCGACGAGTATTCGATCAGGATATCAGGAATCTTGTTGAATTGCCCGACTTGATATTGAAAAGAGTTTTCGATTTTGAGACTAAAATGCGGGGTTTATAATTGTTAGGCATGCAATGTCTAAGTAATTCATTTGGTCAGGCATGCGATGTCTGAGGTGGTTGCGGATTCCAACTGTTGTAGTTTTACACTTTCTTTTCTGTGACCGTAAGTGTAATATGTGATATCGCCGGTTTCGTTGCTATATGTGAACGACAATTGGGATGCGCATATTTACTTACGTTGATGACATGTGATGTTATTTGTTGCTGGATATGTTATATTGGATCGTCGTGTTTGAATAGCCGGGGGGTTTTTATGTGAGATGAGTGTTTTTCATTTTCATTCATGTAAAAACTTGTATGTAATATTCTTTTATTTGGGGCACTTCCAGGTTGCGGAAGATGTCACCGTTTGTATATTATTTACTTTTCCGCACTAGGATAGACCCAAGGAGGGGAGCACAAGTAACCGGGTTCTGGAGTCCAGTGGGAGACCAACTCGAGGAGTCGAGTCCGGTTCTCCTAACTCTAGAATTGGTAGGGTTGCTTGCCACTCTCGTAGGGGTCTAGGGGTGTGGGTTTGGCTATTCATCACGACCGTGGAATCCGTGTTTTATACTGGCTCGTATTGAAAACACGGACGTCCTAGTATACCAATATTTCATATGATTCTTCTGCTGCGATATCTGTGATGTGATCATGTGATGTTCTGTGATGGATACTATATATAGTATATATGATATATTATATAGACGTTACTTATGTTTTACACCCGTGCTAGCCCTGCCCCGCTCTGCCGTTAGTTACCTAACCTAATGGTGCACGAGGGGACATCGAGGCGAATGCAGATGGCATAAGTGTACGTCGTATTTATCTGTGATGTTTAGGTACTTAAATGATGGGACTTCATTAATGTGATTAATGAAATAAAAGAAACCTAAGATGTTGTAGAATCGAATTTCAAAATAAAACAGGTAGCTACAGTTCTTGCTTTGCACAGCGGTGTATATGATATATCCTGCACCTTATTCGATAAGGAAAGGACCGAGATCCCTTCACCGGGAGTGACTCCTTTAGCAATAACTGGCAGATGCTACACACTCGGTTTGTCTTTTGATTGCTTTTAGAGTTCTGCTTTGCACAGTGATATATATGATATATCCCTTACCTCATTCGACGAGGAAAGGACCGACGATCCCTTCACCGGGAGTGACTCCTTTAGCAAAACTAGAAAAGCCTCAAAAACACTCCATTTCAAAATTCATTTGATTCTACAACGATATCAAGTTCATTACGCAATAGGTTTTCAGAAAAACCTGTCGTAGCCCTCCGTCATTTCAGATAAGTAGTAGTTAGTATTCGTGCTACGTTTGTTGGCCTGCGTCAAGGCGTAGTGTGCGGTAGCTAACCGGTGCTTATCTGCATAAGCATATGATGTGATTGGATTAGGGTAGTCGTGCGACTTTGTTGGCCTGCGTCAAGGGTCGTGCGGGTGGGTTTAATTCAATCAGGAAATGACGGATTGAACTTGACTAGCGGACTATGGTTTGTTGGCCTGCGTCAAGGTCATAGGACGCTAGGGGCAAAATATTATCGGGAATTTCAAGTGTTGAAATTTGCAATGAGATTGCATACCTTCTATGAAATAGTTGGATCCCGATACCCGCTGCGAGTAAGTGTTACTCCTGGGAGAGTTTTATACATTACAATTAGCCGATCAAGTAGGTGTCTAGAAAGGTGTTAACGAGGTTACGCCTCTGGGAAAACGAGGTTTACATTAATTAGGTTCGTGCGAAAGCACGGGGGACCTCCCTCAAAGTACCGACACTGGCCTGGCTGAAAGATTGGCGAACTTGTAGTGTGTAATTAATCCCGGCTAGTCTTTCCTTTTAGGGTTTGAAGGAAGATTTGATAAAAAGCAGTGGGAGCCATCCTGATTAGATAAAATAATAACCAATCTATTCTTGACAGAGCGCACGCTGAGTGTTTTCTTCTCTCTCTCTCCAGGTAGCGACCATATCACGCCTTAATCAAGATAATAATACGGAACATTGACCGAACCCGCTTGTTATACTGAGCTGGGGAACGTTGAACCCGCTCCAACTTATAATTGTTATAAGACAGAGCAGGAAATTGGGGAATACCAGATTTCCCGTGCCGCCCAAACGAAGAGAGTGCATGCTGATGCATCATCTTCGGGTGTGTTCATTACAAAGAACTGTTTCTCTGTATCCTTTACGTCCTGGGTATGTGATACCAGATCAGGATCCCAGATATGTAATATGTTACATAGGGCTACAGAAAGGTAGAGAACTGAGAACGGGTGATAAGTTTCATGAGGCAGAAAACGGGGCAAGTGTTGCAGCCAAGTCTGTTGGTCACTGTCACCCTGTATTACCAATACATTGATTCTGAACGAATGTTGTTAGATACCGAACCTGATATACAAAATCATATCAGTCTCTTTATTAGTAAAGAAATGATAAAATTTTGTATTGTTGGATAATGTTTTCAACATTTCCTATATCAAAAGTTAATCGGTTCAGGCACGTTATCTAAAAGCATTAATGTTCTAAATCAAACTATAGTTCTTAGTATACGGAACACACAAAAGAGGAAGAGTTCAGAAATGAACGAATTCTTCTTGAGGTATTGTAGACTAGGTCATATCAATGCGACCCGACTAGCTAGAGTTTCATAAAGATGCATATTTAAATTAGTTTGAATTTACATCTTGTGAAACTTGCCAGTCATGTCACAAAGATATAATGACACTAGCTCTGTTTATTGGAAACAGAGAAAGAGTTAGTAAACTCTTGGGATGATACATGATGATGTATAAAGGTCCCCTGTCTACACATGCCAAGACCGGTTCTTTGTACTTCATTACATTCTCTGATAATCTCTCAAGATTCAGACATATGTTCCTGTTGAAACACAAGTCCGAACCTTTTGAGATATTCACAGAATATAAATTAGAAGTAGAGAACCAATAAGGGTATAAGTATTATGTCCTATGATGAGATCAAGGAGGAGAATACTTGAGCACGGAAATCCTGGACTATTCTAAAGGAGAATGAGATTCTCTCTCAGAATTACTCCTCTGTATACACCATAGCACGATGGTATATCGGGGCAGAGCAATCACACCCTATATGATAAGGTGTGCTCTATGATGAGCACTTCTGAGTTACCTATTTCCTTTTGGGGGTTATGCACTTGAGAAGCTGCATACCTATTGAATAGGGTTCGAATCAAATCAGTTGCCTACCACTTCATATATGATATGGAAAGGGAAGAGCCCATATCTTAAGATGGTGAAGATTTGGGGTTTTCCGGGCTATGTCTAAAAGCATAATCCGGACAAGCTCGAGGCAAATACTGTTATGTAGAACTGGAAAGGTTCCAGCTATACAAACTACAGCAGATGATTTGGTGAACCCAAGGATTCAGTAGATTCCAACGAACCTCAGCCTCTCCGCCGATCTAGTAGGGTTCCTCACCCACCTGAGAGATACTTCGATTTCTCTATGACAATGGGAGCGAGGATTGCATCATGAGATGATGACCCAACTAGCTTCGAGCTGGCCATCAGGAGCAAGACTCTGTAAGAATGGCTGGATGCTTAGTGATCTGAGATGGAATCCTTATACACCAACAAAGTATAGACTTTGGTTGCTATATCTGAAGGGTTAAATCCCCATCAGGAGCAAGTATATCTTGAGAAGATTACTTGGTGTACATGGAAAAGTTGAGACTTTCAAAGCTAGACATGTTAAAGGTTTTCGTCATCGACCAGGCGTGGATAATGATGAAACCTTTTCCAGTGGCTATGCTTAAGTCCATCCAGATCCTACTTGCCATGGCTACATACCATGACTACGATATCTGGTGGTTGGGTGTCATGACAGCTTTTCTAAATGGTGTTTTAGAAGAGTGCGTCTATAAGTACACAGCCAGAGGGCTTCGTAGACAGTGGGAGCAGCGGAAACGTGTGCAAGATGTTTTATCTGATAAAGCAGGCATCGCGGAGATGGAACATCTGTTTTGGTGGATTAGTCAAAGAAGTTGACATCATCAAAATGGTAGATGAACCTTGTATAAACAAGAAGGTAGTAGGGAGTATGGTGACGATCCTCGTAGAGTACGTGGATGACATACTCTTGATAGGGAAGGAGTTTCCTATGCTACGCTCGATCAATCTCCGTTTATCACAATGATTCTCCATATAGGATCATAATGATACCTACTAAATCTTGGATTTTGGATCTATGAGATAGATCTAATTGGATGTTAGGATTCTCACTAGTTGTAGTGAGATGGTATCAACCGATCCTGGGAGAATCACTGGAAGGATTCCAGGGTGATAAGGACGACTGAAAGTCAGTCACAGGCATTGTCTTTACCCTCAGTAAAGGGACGGTATGTTGGAAGAGTTCCAAGCTAGATACCGTGGCATACTAGACGATAAAGGCTGGATACATCGCTACTTAAGATGCTACCAAAGTGGCTGTCTGGGTGTATAATGGTTCATGAGATGAACTTAGTTCCTCCCATTGTGTGACAATGGAGTTGTGGCTTATGCCAAGGAACGTCCGTCCCATCAGTGATCCAGACATATTCTAAGGTAGTATCACCTGATCATGGAGATAGTTGATCTCCAGGGTGATCGAGGTTTGGAGAGTAGACTCAGAGGACAACACAGCGGATCCACTCACAAAGGCCTGTTCCCAGAGATAGACTTTTATGGGATGGTTGAGTATGAGATACTACAACCACTGCTACAGATGGCCCTAGTGCAAGTGGGAGATTGTTAGTTATATGTATGCCCTAGAGGCCATTACTGTACATTGGATGTATATTGTAGTGGATGCTGGGACATATATAGGGAGGACTTTCTTGCTCGACATAATAGTATGCTATCTGGTTGTTCTTTACCTTAACGTGTACACTGATTGTCTCTCTGTTACATGTTGGTAAAGCCCTTAGGATGTGTGCTTGACTACCTGGACTATGATGCGGATCATACTAGTGGGGACATGGTAGTCCATAAGTACATCCTTCAAAGTCCCTAGTCGTGGGTGTATCGAGACGGAGCATCGATATACCAGAGTAGACTAGCGTGTACCTTCTCGACCCATACAGATGGGCGATGGATGATCCCATATCCATTGGTGTTTGACATCAGAGATGATATACGGGTGCTCAGTAGAGACTGGGTACACTGGACGGACTCGCCGAGAACTCCCAGATGGTATTATACCTCACGTCAGATGGCAGTTCTCTGGTGACACTGGTACAGAGTAGTCTGTTGACCCGAGATCGTCATAGAGTCTTGTGTGGTTCCCACTGTGCTTTGATTTCCATCTTACCACGTCCAAGAGGGCGTGAAAAACGGTGGTTTTTGGGTACAGTCCCGAGTCACATGGAGGCAATGAGAGATAGGAGGGGATTCGTCTCTCCCGGTATAGGGAGTTGATGTTGCGCTGTGTTCGATTGGCTATAACAGGAAATCCCTGGCCAGGGTTGCTGAGATTTAATGGTAAGTGTTACCAGTAGTTTCTCGAATTGTTATAGACCTCATATCGACACGACTTATCGAGCTATTGGGGTCTGACGTTTACCACCCCTAGGCGAGATATGCGACATATCAGACGATCAGACCGGACTGTACGGTAGTGTTACTGGTTGGATTCACTGGAGTGTGAGCGGGCTTGCTCGTCGATCTTCAGATCGCTCAATACCCGGGTGGCCGTTACGTTTAGCAGACCGCTTGCGGCTTGTGGATGCTTGATATGATCATCATCTGCTGCCGGCGTATTGACGAGTCTTTAGAGTCCTACACAGAGGTTTCCTGGCTCAAGCGAAACGAAATAGGAGCGCATATGAGATATGTGCGGGACCGAGAATAATGCGTGTATGTGATACCGTATTCCATTCTGGCGATGAATGTATCGAATGGTTGTATGCGATATAACCTAGTTATCGATTCAAGCGTTGATTCGATAAGCCGATACATTGTATACTAGTCGGTTGTATGCGACATGACCGGATCATTGAATCAAGTGTTGATTTAATGATTCAATGTATAATTATATATTTGATATATTACTTTGCATTAACTAGTATCGGTTCACTTTAAATGGATTTTCTCACTTGGATTGTGCAAGTTGTATATGTGATATACTTTTATGCACATGTTTGTATCATGTTTGATGATGCATATTAACTTGGTTAAGTGTAAAGATTAAACCATGGTTTACTTAATGATTAGGGTTTTGATTATCTTATTCATTTATTTATATATTCCTTTTGGAAATTATTTAAGGATGGTGGCTTATTTTGTTTTATGTTGAAGTTTCTTGAAGCTTTGATCAAGTCAACCATTCTTATCTCATCCTTAACCCTAACCATTCCAACAAACCTTGGTTTAATCTCTACACTTGACCATGGTTTAGATTATGATAAGTTTTGATTTTTCTTTTCATTTTTAATAACTTATCATAACAATATTCTTCTTCTTCTTCCTTTCTTCACTTGAAGAAAGCAAGCTCCATCAATGGTGATTGATGGAAATGAGTGAGAAATCCAATTCTAAAGTCTACCCACTTCCTATTTCTTCATCCTCTACCTCTTGCCAAGTAGTAGAGTGTGTTTTCTTCACAAGTTTCTTGACTTGGTGAAGTCGGAGCTTGATTTAGCGATGCCTCGACGTAGATCATCTTCGGCATGGACATCGATGACCTAGCCCGTCCATTCTCCGATGAAGCCGACGCTAGAGCCCCGGACTTGTTATGGACAGCGAGGAGACTTCATTGCGGAGCTATGGAGGTGGAGAACCGGATCTACAAAGGTTGTATTTCCGTATCTCTTAGTTAAGTGTTAACTAGTTTATTGTTTCGCCTAGATTTCTAGCCAACGATCCGTAGTCGGGTTTCTCGGCACCTAGATTTTTTGAAATTGGCATGGTTGATGCCTTGTGAGACCTCATTAGGATGCCTAGGAACCCTACAGATGGGTCGAGCATATTGTTTTCCCCAAGACAAGACAAGGAAGATGTTCAATCTTGTCATGAAACATCAAATGATTACACTCCCGGAGTCCAAACACCCCGAGTAAGCAGACGAGGTCTCTCACCTGGATTATTGCTCCTATCACCGAGCGATAGGACATCCTCTCGAAGACTGCTTCACATTCAAAGACTGGGTAGAAGACCAGTATCAGTAAGGCAGGTTTGCTCTATCTAGCAGTTGGAGGGTAACCCCACCACAGAAGCATGAACCGAAAGCCACGTATGCAGCGAGAGTAGAACCAGATCAACATCGGTCTTGGAAGCGATCTCGCACCTGTCACGCGGTAACGATGTCGGAAGAAGGAGAGCACGATAATGTGGATGACCTCTCCTGGTGCTTCGAAAATAGGGATGAAGATGAGTTGATCTCAGAATTTCCACCTGTTCCAAAATAGTTGGAAGATGGAATACATACTACTGCGGACAACCTTAGAAAAATCGACTTGGGGAAGACAAACGACCCAAGGCCTACGTTCGTCAGTGAGCTGCTGTCCGAAGAACAGGTAGCTACGCTAAAGGATATGCTCATGCAGTATAAAGACTGCTTCGCATGGAACTATTCTGAGATGCCGGGGCTAGATCCAGAGATAGCGGTGCATAAATTGGCGATATCTCCAGACGTCAAGCCAGTCAAACAAGCACCAAGAAGGATGTAGCTCGAGCTTGAGATGAGCATCAACGCCGAAGTCAAGAAGCTAATCGACTTTGGTTTTATCCAAGAAGTTCAGTATCCTGACTGGATCGCCAACATCGTCTCAGTAATGAAGAAAAATGGGACGGTGCGCATCTGCGTTGACTTTCGGGACCTCAACAAAGCCTGTCCGAAAGATGATTTTCCCGTACCGGTTACCGAGCTGATGATAGACAACACGTCCACTCACGAAGTCTTCTCCTTCATAGACGGCTCGTCAGAGTACAATCAAATAAAGATGCATCCCGAAGACCAAAAGCATACCGCTTTCCGGACTCCTCTAGGCATATTCTGCTACAAAGTAATGCCTTTCGGCCTGAAAAACACCGGCGCTGCCTATCAGAGGGCCATGACGAAGATTTTCGATGACCTCATACATGAAATCATTGAATGCTATATCGACGACCTCGTGGTGAAAAGCAAATCGCACGAAGAGCATTGGGAGCATCTGAGGATAGTGTTTCAGCACCTTCGGAAGTACAACCTGAAGATAAACCCTCTGAAATACACATTTGGAGTTTCTTCAGGCAAATTCCTAGGATTCATCGTGCGACATCGGGGCATTGAAATAGACCCGTCGAAGATCAAGGCGATTATGGAAATGCTTTCGCCCAGGACTCTCAAGCAACTACGGTCTCTCAAGGAAAGCTCGCGTATATCCGGCGGTTCATAGCCAACCTCTCCGGAAAATGCCGTCCTTATGGTCATCTAATGAAGAAGGGAACCCCGTTCATCTGGGATCGCAAATACCAAAGCGCACTGGACAAAATCAAGCAATACCTGCAGAATACGCCGGTACTGACCGCCCCGGTCAAGGGAAAGCCCCTCATCTTGTACACAACCGCCCTTGAAGGTTCTTTAGGCGCGCTATGGGCACAGGAGAATGACCAAGGGAAAGAGAGAGCCATCTACTATTTGAGTCGAGTTCTCCTAGGGGCAGAAAACAACTACTCCCCCATCAAAAAACACTGCCTGGCATTAATCTTCGCGACGACGAAGCTCAGACACTATGCATTGGCGCATGAGGTCCATCTCATATCAAAAGTGGATCCTCTTAAATATTTGATGTCAAGAGCCATATTAACAGGAAGGCTCACTAAATGGGCCCTCCTCTTGATGGAGTTCTCGATAACATACCGACCTCTCAAGGCAGTGAAAGGCCAGGCCATCGCCGACTTCCTCGCTGAGCATCCGATACATGCCCATTCACCCCTAAATTGCGAATTGCCAGACGAACACGCGTTTGACACGATCGACAGGGAGAGAGGAGGGAGTGATACCCGATGGGAACTCTACTTCGATGGGGCATCTTCCATGAAGAGGCGAAAGCACACCACCCCTATAATCAAATCTGGGATAGGCCTTATCTTCATGACTCCGCAAGGAGGGATAATGCGCTTTGCCTTTTCCCTAACGGAGCCGAGGACAAACAATGAAGCAGAATATGAGGCTTTGATAGCAGGTCTTGAGATCGCCGTCGACATGGAAATTGAGAACCTCCTTATATACGGAGACTCCCAGCTGGTCGTTAGTCAAGTAAACGGCGACTATCAAACGTGCAAACCAGAGTTGGTGAAGTACGAAGAGAGGGTACAACAATTGCTGACTCAAATTCCTTCCTACGTTCTGAAAAGCATACCGCGTATGGAAAATAGCAAAGCGGATGCGTTAGCCAAACTTGCTAAAGAACTAGCTGATGAAAACCTCGATGACGTAAGGATCGTTGTGCAAAGCCGTCGGGTTCTTGCACCGGCAGAAATATTTCTGGAGTCGTCCGAAGAAAAGTGAGCGACCAAGCAAACAGCCCTACAAATAAAAGACCAGGAAAAGGCTAAAGATTGGAGAGAAGTCTTTATAGACTACTTCAAATCCCGTCGAACACCTGAAGATGCGTACTCAAGACATCAGCTCATTAAACGAGCTCCGTCCTTCGCCTCCGTCAATGATACTCTATATAAGAGATCGTTCGACTCTCTATGGCTGAGATGCCTAGGACCGAAAGAAGCATGGAGAGTCGTCCAAGAAACTCATGACAGACTCTGTGGTTCTCATTAAGCCGGACCAAATATGAAGCTGAAGATCAAAAGGATGGGCTACTATTGGCCCACGATGATTCAGGATTGTCTCGAGTATGCAAAGCAGTGCCACTCGTGCCAAATTCATGGAGACTTCATCCACCAGCATCCAAACACGCTACACCCAACGGTGGCTAGCTGGCCGTTTGAAATGTGGGGAACCGACATAATTGGACCCATCGAACCAGCGTCATCCAGAGGACATCGGTTCATATTGGTGACAACCGATTACTTATCTAAATGGGCAGAAGCAGTACCGCTAAGAGAAGTGAAGGCGGAGAATATTCTCCAATTCTTCAAGACACACGTCATCTATCGGTTCGGCACTCCGCGACGGATTATCTCCGATAATGGGCCGGCCTACAGAAATCACAGGATCAGCCGCTTTGCACAGCAGCATAATATAGACTGGAGATACTCTTCGGTCTATAATCCCCGAGCTAATGGTCTAGCTGAGGCTTTCAACAAAACCTTGACAAAGATCGTAAAGAAGATGGTGTCCAAAAATAAGAAGGACTGGCACGAGAGACTGCACGAACCTCTCTGGGCTTACCGGACCACGTTCAAAACGGCCACAAATACAACGCCGTATGCGTTGGTATTCAGCACTGAAGCAGTACTCCCCTTAGAGATAGAGCTACCCTCTCTATGAGTGGCGGTTCACTATGAGCTAACAGACGAAAAGAATGCTCATCTTCGGCTTGAGGAGCTCGACGCCCTTGACGAAACCCGGCTCATGGCGCAGCAAAACTTGGAGACTTACAAAGCAAAGATGGCGCGTTCATACGAGAGATTGACTAGGCCGAGAACATTCCGCCAAGGCAAACTCGTGCTGGTGGTCAAGAGACCAATGATCCCCAATCGTGCCAAACAGGGAAAATTCGAGCCGAACTATGAAGGCCCATACATCATAGACAAAGTTTATCAAGGTGGGGCTTACTTGCTCATGTATATGCATGGCGAAAGACCCTTCCGATCAATAAACAGCCGATTCCTTAAGAAGTACTACGCTTGACGAGTCATGAACCAAATTAATGATAGATGACGGCGCCTATGTCCGCTCGCTATCTTCTTGAGTCCAGACTCTAAAAATAGTATCCAACGATACCCCATCCTAAACACGGAAAACTATGGACCGAAGCGTCTACAAACCGCAGCATCCTAAGGCTGATGCAAAAAATATATAATAAAAAAAAGGGAAGAAATAAAAAAACGGTACGTCCATAAGCGAAATGGGCACGGTTGAAAACCCGAAAGGGCTCCGTGAGTAAAAACAGCAGGGCTACCGGCAAGTTTGTGAAAACCCGAAAGAGCGCAATCTCGTTAAAAGACACTTGCAAGGTCCTCTCGACCTTATAAGGAGAAAATACATGCGTGAGATCCTTACGACTCACAAGGGAGCAACACACTAAGGGATCCCCACGATTCCTAAAGAGAAGTTACACTTACGAGATCCTCACGACTCGTAAGGAGAATTCCCCTATGAGACCCTCACGGCTCATAGAATTCAAAAGCCTTAAGCTACAGGGATCTAAACATGTTCTTAAGTCGTCATATACCCCAATATTGCCCTACAAGCGTTTCAATATTGACCCTTATATACAATCCACGGGCACGAATAAACATTCCCCCACCAAGTTCAACCAATGGTGCGAAGTCCCCCTATTCGGTGAACAAACACTTGTAAGTCCCCTCGACTTATAAGGAGAAAACGCTCTTGTAAGATCCTTACGAATTATAAGAGAATACGCACTTAAGAATCCTCATGATTCCTAAGGAGGAATCGCACCTATGAGATCCTCGCGACTCGTAGAGAGAAACACCTTTGTGAGACCCTTACGGCTCATGAAGTCAAAAGCCTTAGTCGACAGGATCCTAACCCTGTTTACTAAGCCGCCTTTGTTCGACATCGACAGAGGCAAATGATGATTCACTCCTGGTAATGTCCCAGTGGTAGCAATGCTGATGCCTACATCGGTATCAAATTACATCTTTCACGGCAAGTGATGATTCGCTCCTAGCAATATTCCAGTCGCAGCGATGCTGATGCTAAGATTGGCGTCAGATTCCAAGTTCCATACTCGCAGCAAAAATTCAGCGATCTATAAATGCATATGAAATAGCTAAAATGATAGGGCAACTTGCAACAAAATCAGCAAGTAAAACATATGCATACAAAAAATAGCCGAAATGATTGGGCAACTCGCAATAAAAAAACAGCGCGTAAAAAGAAAAAATAGCCAAAATGATTGGGCACCGTGAAAAATAGCCGAAATGATTGGGCAACCGCGACTTTCACGATATAAAAAGCTGAAATGATAGAGCATCGCGGAAAGAAATTAAAAAATGAAATGAAACTTTTTGCCCTGCAGGTAAGTCCATATTGACCCCTGTATACAATTCATGGGCATAAACGAAAAGGAAACCACATGTCCCAACAAACTCTATCAAATGGAGAGTCGGGTCTCAGCGACAATATCTGCATCCCAAAAGACCAGCAACAGCGTTCCTCCTCATGCCAGCAGGACACGGACGCAACACTACCAATCGGAGCCACGGCAAAGTCCCCACTTACAAGACTCTATGGTTCACAAACAACCTAAAGTCAACCACCGACACCGTAGAAAACGGATAGAAAACGGAGAAAGTCGATCCCGACACCGTAGAAAACGGAGAAAGTCAACCCTGACACCGTAGAAAACGGAGAAAGTCGATCCCGACACCGTAGAAAACGGAGAAAGTCAACCCCGACACCGTAGAAAATGGAGAAAGTCGACCCTAACGCCGTAGAAAACAAAGAAAGTCAATCCCGACACCGTAGAAAACGGAGAAAGTCAACCTCCGACACCGTAGAAAACGGAGCAAGTCGATACCAGCACCGTAGAAAATGGAGAAAGTCAACCCTGATACCGTAGAAAACGGAGAAAGTCGATCTCGACACCGTAGAAAACGGAGAAAGTCAACCACTGACACCGTAAAAAAGGGAGCAAGTTGATCCCGACACCGTAGAAAATGGAGAAAGTCAAACCTGACACCGTAGACGACTATTGAGAAGGAGGCATTTTCAACAAGTCGGCTAGCTGCTCGCGCACTCCTCTCAACTCCTTTTCATGGTCGGCCGCTGCGGCCAGCTCCGCTTCAACTCGAGCCCGTTGCTGCAAGCAGGATGAAAGTTTCTCATCAATTTCC
The DNA here is from genome assembly GCA_030015575.1 of Agapanthus africanus. NCBI lineage: Eukaryota > Viridiplantae > Streptophyta > Magnoliopsida > Asparagales > Amaryllidaceae > Agapanthus > Agapanthus africanus. Next base: position 492,331,893 of record CM057350.1, on the reverse strand, counting down.
CGCTGAGCAGCTTCGCGACTCTGCGTAACCCGCTCAATGAATTCGAGCTTCTGCCTCAGTGCCAGCCCGTCCGAAATGCATCGCTGCAGATTGACAAAGACGGCTTTCGGTTGCGCAGCGTTCGCTTCAACCTGGGCGCGCAGCCAGGCAGATTCGCCTGAAGCCTCCTCGTGTTCCTTCCGCCTCGAGGTCACCTCTTGTTCGAAATGGCGGAGGAAGGGAACGCTCTGCTCAACCCATGCAGCCCGCTGGGAGTTTAAAACCAACACTTCCGGAGCGGGACGCCTGAGCTCAATCTCATACAGATAAGCCTCAATCTTCCTGCAGTGATTAACCCAAGACTCAACGGCGCCTTCTCTATAGAAGTGCACAAACGTCGCCAGCATGGGATTAACCATGGAAGCAAAATCTGCAGCGAATGCGGAGGCCTCGGCGTCAAGATCCTCGACGAACTCGCTCAACATTCGCAGGCTATTCGCAGCACCCCTGGAAGATAGGCGTTTAGCAAAGGGCCCTGCCGGCATTGGGATTCGAGACTTGAAGGGAGCTGGAGTCGGTGCAATTGCTGTAAAACAAGTTATGGTCAAATGTCGGCTCACGAGATAAAGAAAATGCACGAGCGATGAAGTCTACTATACCGGCTGCGACAGGGGGCAAAGTTGGGAGTGCCGGAGGCACAACCATTCTCTTGTCCCCTCCTCCAATCTGTAATGCCGCAATCAATTCAAAGAAGAATTAGCAACGACATGGTTGCCCATAAAAGAAAGGAAAGGATGTCGGTTAAAAAAACTATACCCACCGACACCGGTAGGCAGGACGATTTCTGACTGGAAGGAGAAATGCGGGTTCAGCACTTGATACAGATGGTCAAAAAGGACTCCTGCAAGGTTGTAACAATACAATTTAAATACAAAGAGTATATTACCCACAATGAAACCGATAAATCGCAAACATATAACTTCCAGCATTCCAGACGATATGAGAGAAGGCGACGGAACAACAGCCGTCACGGCGGCGACCAAAGGCGCTTCAGACGGCGTAATCTCCGCATTCACTGCACCTACAACCAAAACAAACAAAATGTCGTTAGACAGGGCTGAAAGGGGTCGAAAGATAAAAAGAAAACAGTGACCCAAGATCTACCTGATAGGTCGCCAACCGAGACCGCGATGAGAGCATCACTAAGCGCAGCGGCTTCTTCGCTCTCCTTCAGTGGAATAGTTTCGGCGCCTGTGGCTTCGTCCCCTGATTCGACTAGGGCCGTCGTGACACTCGCAATGCCAGCTGATAGCAGGGAACCGCAAGGGGAAAGAGTGGCAGTTTGGGCGGTCCCGGACACCTGAGAGAGTAGCCGTTTCGGGCTCTGTGGTCATCGTCTTCTCACCTGCCACCTCATCGCCAATACTTGGCCATGCAAGATATGGTATATCAGAATTTGCGGATCGAGTAAAAATTAAAGGACCGGACATTACATTACCTGGCGATGGATTCTCAGTTGCCTCCCGAGCCGCGCGCATGACCTGTCTATGAGCGGTAGACAGGACAGCTGGAGCATCCTCTGGAGGAATAGCGGCAGATGGAGTGGTGCTTGAACCTGCACCCATAGCCAAGCTGACATCACGTTCCCTCGCCGCACGCTTACTACGCTTCTTGTTGGCCTTGGCAGTGAGAAGTGATCTCCTCAAGACCTCCGTCAAAGGGACGTCATTGTCCGAACCAGGAGCTGCCTCTGGAGTCGTTACGGCGTCCGTCATCGGCTGCTTAAGCGAAGCCTCTTGAGGCAATACCGGTGGAGCTGGGGCCTCAGCAGCCAGCTCTGGAAGCATCGCCGCATCACCATGCGGGATCGGAACCGCACTCGGGATAACCTGAGTCGAGGTAGTCCCTGCAATAAGATGAAAAGGAAGGGTCAAACCACGAATAAAGGAAAAGGGAATGAAGGCACAACAAGCCGAAGCATACCAAAGCCCAAAGAAGCGCGGAGCCTCTCTTCCTCTTCGAAAGTCTTGAGGGAAACCACGAGAGCCTCTTCGGCAAAGATACCTGTTGAAGAAGAAAGCGTCAGTCAAAGCATAATAATAAAAAAAATATAACCGCGGAAAGATACGACTGAACTCTACCTGACTGTGCGATGGTGATCAGTGCTGCTTCATCACGAGCTAGTTGCTCGGAAACCGCGATGGCAGCCTCTAGATTGGTATCATCTAGCGCAATGAATAAACCCTCATTAGTCCCGTATTCGCTCAAGCCCTCGCTGTAAGGAGCATGTGGCTCCTGGACGAGTATGACATCGGCAGAAAACAACGACTTCTTCTTCTTTTGCGAGTGGCCGTCGGCAACCGGCAACAGGAGCTTGCGGTTGGCGGGCAACTTTGGGCGGCGAGTCCCGATCTCCGTACCCACGCTAGACTTAGGAGACGCTACAGCTACTGCTTCTATAGGCACACGGGGTAGGGGTATCTCAGGCATAGCGCGCAGGACCACCACCGCAGCAGCTCCTCTCAAGGAAGGACGAACGATGGTCCGTCGCTTTAAGGGAACGGCTGGATTACCAGCTGGGACAGCACCCTTGCGATCAAGCAATAATCGCTTTTCCTCCCTGATAACAGCACCCATCGTGTGCTGGTAACACACCACGTATACGTTCAAGACCTTCAGTACGCAACTCGGCTCACTGATAAAGAAGTTAGAACCGGTGTTAAGCCGCATGAAATGGTGTAGCGCGCTGCGGATACCCTCTTCCATGGCAACTGGCTCAGCTAGGAAGGCCTCAAGTGGGACACCCTGATTATAGCTCGATTGTTGAGCAAAACAGTGTGGGTTTTATCTCATGAACAGCGCCGAATCGTTCTGCTTAAACACTAAAAAGCTCGGCCTGATTGAATATAAATGAAGAATCTCCCGAGCTTTCAAGGTAGAAGCTCCGTCTTTAAAGGTGTCGCGCAGCGACTGCACCGTTTTTGTGGATTCCTTGCCGATGGTTAAGACCTTATCGACGAAGGTCATGCCACCCCCAACCATGCGCGGGCGAAGAACCAGACCCCGAGCCTCTCGCTGAGTCGGTTCCAAAGCGGAAGCGTCAACTAGCAGCATAACCCGAGGAAAGTTATAACTGTCGTAGAAGCGGGGCCGCTTGTGGACTCCGAAAGCGCCGAGCACATGAAGTTAGATCCACGACATAAAATAATGCATCGGGAGGTTTAGAGGATGCACCCCCGGCTGAGTGGTGTCTGCCGCCAAGCTAAGGCCGTGATATAGGTGAGCCAGCCCAGCGATCCCGACGGCAACCCCCATCCCTTCAACCATTCGGTGAGCTGGGTAGAAAACGGACAGCCTTATATGGCGAGGGTGCATGGGGAGCGCAAACCAGCTTAACCATAAGCCAAGGAACCCTAAAAAGAACGCCTCTTCGTCGATGTCTTGAGCGGCGATTTCTGCAAAGGGGACGACCGCGGCATTTGGGAGGAAGAAATCCTTTTGATCTGCTTCCGCTGTCGGCCGGCCATCCAAGCCAAAACCGAAAGGATCGTCAAGCTTGGCAAACTTCGTACCTTGTTTCGACAAGACTTCCGGGAAAAGAAAACGGGCGATGAAATCCGTGAAGTTGACCCCGTGGCTTCCGGATTCGAGAAACAGGCTCTCATAAATATTTAACACCTTGATTAAGCTTAGGAATCGGTGTTGAATAGCATTCTCTGGGGTAAGACCCATCACCACTGATTTGGTGGCGAAGACGTACTCATCAGGAGGAAGTAGCTCCTCATAATGTTCTCCCCTGACGGGTAAGTCGGAGATCTCCGCGAACTCCTCCAAGGAGATTGAAACTTCCCTATCTGATAGAAGGAAGGTGTGAGTTGGAACATTCCATTGTTCCAAGAAAGTTTTGACCCACCATACAGGAGGCCTGGAATATTGGAAGAGAGAAGCATAAATCGCGGGATACAACCCGAGCTTCATCAGCAGCGATTTCTTGGCCGACAAGATATATCGAGCCCACTGCAAGTACCCGGCCGGCTGGCGAGGAGTCAAGCCTATCATGTACGACTGTCCCCAAGGGCGCGACTCACCTTGACATATACGCCGCCCCAGAATATCCAAAGCCATTGGCGGCTGTACGGGTATCGCGGCCATAGAAGACTGAAAGCAACCCTCCGAAGTCCAGTTGACCTCCTCTACAGCATAGTCCACTGGGGGTGAGTCGGCGTAGTGGATCGCCGAAATGGGCTCCAAAGGCACCACACAAGAGAAGCTGCGTCGACCCCGGATGATTTGATTATACCACGACCCTCATAAATGAAGAGACTTTTGCTCCGGGTCATGATCTTTGATCAGCGCGAAGACTTCCGTATCCACGGGCGCGTCAGCAAATGCACTTTCCAGACGAACGAAGGGGAAAGAAGTCTCGAAATACATAGTACCTGCGCGAAAAAGAACAAGGGTTAGCTGTCAATGCTGCAGTCAAAATACTGACATTTGGTACTTTAAACTTGTACCACACTGCAATGTAGTAGAAAGGGACCAAAGGGGGACCCACAAAATTAATATGACGGCTCATCATTTATGAGGCAGTCACTTATTAAATAAGAAATCCTAAAAGGATTCTCATTTAATGAGAGGCCCCTCGGGTCAAGGAGTTAAACTCCTCGAGAGCAATGCTCTGCAGACAAGAATGACATCTGTCAACCCTGATCATGAGAGGAATAAGGATTCCTTAAAAAAATTTAAGAGCTATGCTCTGTGAAGACGATGGAATCATCCATCAAAACCCTAAAAAAGCAAAGCTTTACTGAGTTAAAAACTCCGAGATCTTTAAGATCTGCAAAATGAACTCTAAGAGTTCTTCATTAATGGGTTGAGAAACCCTAAAAAAGATTTCTTTAGATCTATGATCTAAGAAGAGCAAAGCTCTGTTGAGAAACCCTAAAAATCTATATGATTTGAGAAGAGCAAAGCTCTGTTAAAGGGTGAAACCCTAGATTATGAAGTAATCCCTTCAAAGATTTGATCTTTACCTAAATTTTTGACAGGGTTCCGACTCTAAGAGAGTTTTTAAGGCAGAGAGCGTAGCTCTGAAAAGAGAATAAAATTCTCAAGAATAAGAAAACAAGAAGATGAACAGAAGTCATCTCAAAGGGCCAAAGGCCCTATTTATAGGCGCTGGAAGTCAATCCAACATCCAAGTTGATCCAACGGTGGGAAAGCTGCCACCGCTGCACTCACGTGTGAGCCACATGAGCGCAATGGTGGGGGGCATTTGTCACGCCCCGCTTCCCGGTGTACGGCGAAGAAGACGCGACGAGGTCCGCTACGTATATACTTAGAAGTACATACGCTAAGCGTATCTAAGCAATATAAAGTAAATCACAAGAGACAAAAGATATATAAATAACAGCAACTTTATTAATAACATTCTTTTATACAATGCATGAAAAGTAAATACAACTGAAATGAAAAGCGATGCCTAAACAGTGGCATAACAGGAAATGAAAATACTGAATAGAATAAGGTACAATATCTAGAGCTCGGGGTCTTCATGAAACTGCTCCAAGTCTTCACAGGTGGGCTCGATCTCTGCTGGATCCAAAGCACCTGACGACATTCAAAGAAGAAAGAAATAGAATGTCGTCAGCGAACAGGTCGCTCGGTAAGTCCCAATGATAAGGGAGAAATAGACAGAAAGTAAGAAAGAGAGAGAGAGAGAGAGCTTTTAATGTTGTATTATAATATTGTAATATTGTATTAACGTTGTTGTTTGTAGCCTGGTACAGAAGATGCCAGTGTATACGAGGGGAGTCCCACTTACACCGGGGACCTTGGTAACCTGTAGTACAAGGCTCCGTCGATAATACCACGGAACAACGGCATGGATGTAATTACGTCTTAAGTGACCACCTCATGCCACCTTTAACATATTCCGTACCAATCTACCCCTTAAACCCCGTAGTGTTTTGATTGTATTGTAGTATCGTATAAGTTGGATGACTGATCAAAACCATGATATCAGTAAACATGTTGTAACTGCATAATCAGGTAAATTGAATAACGGAATAATGGATGTATATCCATGGTTTAATTCAGTCAAGTTGTATAGGTTGTTAACTGGATTCTGGGATTCATGTATTCATATTGAGTTGGAATATTAAAGAATATAGATTGACTTGAATCATTTTCAAGTCAGAAATAATCAGACTCAAAACCGAGTTAGACTAAAAGAAATGTAATTTGAAGTTCTATAATTATTAGGGTCCTTACTGTAAATTATAAAACTTGAGGGGGTTTTATGTAAAAAGTACTTTTGTATAGTTTTCAAGATACACCTCAAGTATTTATTATTCGTATTTATGGTTATAATGTGTGTGGTTTTATTTGTGTTATTCAAGTGAATATATACTAATAAAAGTATTAATTTATAATATTGATTTATTTGAAAATTCATGGTATTTTAATGTAACTCTTAATCTTGTAATTTTTTAGGAAAAGATGGAAACTTTATCTTATAACAAAATAGGCGTTTAAATAATAATTATATATATGTTAATACAAGAATAATTTTAAATAAGTATTTTATATTCCAAAATCTCATTTTTCATAAATGTCGTATTCTAAACCTTTCGAGACCGAATGCTCCTTGCGGAGGTCTGAATCTCGCACTACTAAGCTCGAGAGTGCACGATAAACCGTACTATCCCTAACGAGTTCCCCAAAGGTGGTTGTAGTGGCGCTTTGCAAAGATTGAATAAATACTAATCATTTAGAAAATGGTTTTATAAAAGTAAGGTATTTATTTGTAAAAGGGTGTAAATTTCCGTATTTTAGATTCTAGGGTTTCCTAAGCCAACTAGCCTATTTCTAAATGGTCTAAACGATAAGTCATTAGAAGCCTCAAATCGCCTCTTCACCACCAATTGTGGCCAGGTAAGTACAAGTGAGGAGGGAGGGATCCTCTCACGAATCGTGAGGCGAGCCTTTTAAAGTTACCCAAGCTCACTTGCCTAGCCTAGACACCACAAAGTCAGTTTAGATAAACGATCGATGTCCATGATATATCGTATTTTCCTATTAAAAGATTTTGTTTTAAAATTGTAAACAACTTAGGACTTTTAGAGAATGTTTATAAAGAAAATGGTATTTTAATGTAAGGTCTTGTATTTTCGTATTCTAGGTTTTGATGATATCAATTAGGGTTGTATTTGCATGTGTGTGGAGGTAGGTCATTACCTCGTGATCTACGTTAAGGTATAGCAATTGTTCAGGGTTAAATGTGATAACTAAACATTGTGGTATTTAAGTGAAAGAAATACGATAAATGGAAACGTTATCATTTCATGTGAAAAACTTTATCCAAATTGATTTTTAAGTGATTAATGGTCAACATGAATATGTTTAAGCATTATGTAATTTGTGACAAGTGAGTTTTGATAGAAAACCGAATCGGAAATCGGTTTGTTCCGATTTCCGTCGGGTTTTTAAAAAGTCGTATTTTCTTAAAAGAAAAGGAAGATAGAAAGAGGGGGACTTACGGGTTTGGACAAGTTAGAGAGTGCTAGGAAGGTAGTGGGTTGTCGGGCGTCGAAACGTCGCGAAGGGTCCTAGTACGATCGCCGGAATTCGTCGTCGATTTCGGCAGCGCTTCGCCTTTAGCTCTTTTTCTAATGTACCGAGTTCTCTTGAGATTTTTAGAGAGTGGACTTAGGAATGTAGGGTGAAAGGGTAGAGGGTAGGGGTGTTTATATAGGGCTAGACTAGGGTTAGGGTTTTAATTAAAAAATATATAAAAATATATAAGAAAAACATTAAAAATCATTAATTTTTGGAATAAAAGTGAGTTATTGGGAATCTGATAACCGATCATGAGAATTAAAGTATGCAGGGGGAATGACCAGGTCAACACGGAGAAATTCCGTGTTGACGACTCGGCCGGTCCGCCGGCCGAGTCGGGGGCTCGTTGGGTGGGGTTTCACATGGGGGGGATTTTGGTATATTTAACTTTTTATGTGCAGTATAAATTTTGAGAGTTATGGCTGTTTGACTGTTGACTTTCCAAAAAAATTAAAACAAAACAATATAAAAAATAACGTGGGGCATGAGATTCGAACTCTGGTTGCTTGGTTCAGCAGTGTAAGGTATTACCAATGAGCTACAAGCTCCTTCTTGTAATTATTGTGGTATTTAATTACTTAAACTGATAGCAGCAAGAATAAATACTCCTAGTATACATTAAATTTAAAGTAATTTCTTGTACACTAAAAATGGAGTTATTACATTCTTGTAGCTTGTAATTAAAAACAAAATAATTACCTACATCTTGTGCTCATGCTAAAATACCCCTTTGTGGATTTTTGAAAAAATATTTGAAAAATTTCGGTATAGAAAAATTAGGGTTGTTACAGCATTTGTTTCCCCAATTAGAGCAAAACTCTGTTCAAAATTCAAAATTTAAATTGAGGCAACGCCTCACGTGCAAAGCATGAGAGCGCCAGCGCCAAGAGTCAAAGACTCTGAGGCAGCGCCTCACGTGCAAAGCACGAGAGCGCTGGCGCGCCAAGAGTCAAAGACTCTGAGGCAACGCCTCACGTGCAAAGCATAAGAGCGCTGCGCCAAGAGCGCCAGCGCCAAAAGTCAAAGACTCTGAGGCAGTGCCTCATATGCAAAGCACGAGAGCGCCAGCGCTAAGAGTCAAAGACTTTGAGGCAGCGCCTCACGTGCAAAGCATGAGAGCGCCAGCGCCAAGAGTCAAAGACTCTGAGGCAGCGCCTCACGTGCAAAGCACGAGAGCACCCAGCTCTAGAACTAAATGTTCTCCACCTTTGGATCAAAGATCCAACGAATATGAATAAATCATAAAAAATTACAGAATCAAATTCTGTTGAGGAAATACTCCTCGAATCTTTCCAAACAAGAAAGATTGTGCTCTATAAATCAGAGCACCGTTAGATCAAAGATCCAATGGTGATTAAAAAATCACCAAAATACAGAATAAGTTCTGTATGGGAAAATACTTTTCCAATCTTGTTAATAACAAGAAAACTATCTTCTGTAAAACAGAAGTCCTCGGATCAAAGATCCAATGGTGGGAAACATTCCCCAGATCAATCAGAAATCTCTCAATGAGAGATTTCCTTAACTGATTCAACAAATCAGCCTCCCCTATAAAAAGGACCCAAGACTTCAAGTCTTGCATAGAAGAAACCCCCCCTAAACTTCAAGTTCTCAAAAAAGAAAAAGAGAAGAGCAAGCTCTAAGAAGAAGAAATTTTCTTCAAGGTAAATGATAATAAGTGAGATCATAACATCTCCTCAATTTTTTAGAGTTTAACTCTCACATCATAAGAACTCAGTTCTTTTTCTAGATCATAGATCTATAAGACCAAGTCTTTCACAAAAAAAAACAGAAGAGATCAAAGCATCTCCTCACAAAAAGAAGAACTCAGTTCTTAGATCCATGAGACAAAGTCTCTTATAAACCGAGAGTTTAATTCTCAGAGCACCGAACTAATCAGAGCTGCCAAAGAAGCGCCTTAGCGCTCCATTTTAAAAGAAGCACTTTAAACGCTCCAGGTCTGGCACTCAGCGCCAAGCGCGCCACGTGCTCCTCACGTGGGTGCTATTTTAAAAGAAGCGCTCCAAGTTTGGCGCTCAGCGCCAAGCGCGCCACGTGCTCCTTACGCGGGCGCTATTTTATAAGAAACGCCTTAGCGCTCCAAATCTGGCGCTCGGCGCCAAGCGCTCCACGTGCTCCCCACGTGGGCGCTATCTCAGAGGAAGCGCCTTAGCGCTCCAAGTCTGACGCTCATCGCCAAGCGCTCTGTACATAAAGCGCTCTGTACATAAAGGTTCTGTACATAAAGCGCTCTGCGCTACAAAGAGTGTTCAACACTCAATAAAAGACAAAAAGAAAAAAGGGTGTCAGAACCCAAATTAATACTCAGCATTATTGAACAAAAAGGGACCGAGCCCAAACAAGTGTACAACACTTTAATCAAAACTGAGTGGGCTGAGCCTAAATTGGCCACGAGTCCCTAACTCAGACCAACCGAGCCCATGTGCTCACAATTTCCCTAATTGGTCTTAGTCCCAAACCTGACTACAGATCTCCCAACCAACATCGGTTCAAGGGTACATCTCTTCATTCCTCTGATATGTGTCGTAATTCTTCAACGTCTTCAGAGAGGTGACGGGTCCCGACAACCAGACATTCCGTAGACTATGATGTCTATAAACTTATGGACCGCAATGTCCTAAACTAAAACGATAGAGTCCAAACACTCTTTCGTCGGATCTAAATGATCCCAAAACCCTGTTGAGTAGATCTTAGTCTAAAATTAGACTAACATATCCTTAAAAAACGTTTGAGTTGACCTTAGTCCAAGACAAGACTAACGGTCCTTAAACTAACCCAAACCCAAATCTAAGAAAATACGGATTTGGACTAATCCACGTCCTACGGGCGACAACATAAATTAGTCTCCGTATACAATCCACGGGCAACTAAAAAGAAAATAAAAACACACGACACGAAGTGACCATCTGGAGAAAGAGAAAGTGGTTACCGCGATGCGGTAGCGTAATTAACTGCAGGGGCTTGCGTCTGCAGGGAAGAACGTCCCCACAATCAAAAACCCTTCACAATGAGGCGGAATCTGACGAAGTCTGCTACAACGGCCGTATCCTTCTAAACCTCCAATACACGGTGTCATAAATCAACTTAGCATCTTCGGAGAGGTGGTTGGATAAAACCAAATAGCATCTGCCCTAAATTCAGGCTAGACGACCTACGCGGTTTCGTCTCCCGTTTTCGGCGGTAAACACTCCTGGCTGGGCTCGGTCTCCTGAGAGTCGGGTCCTCCTGACGAACATTCCAAAAAAGAAAAATACAGGAATGTCGTTAGCGAACTAGCGTTCGGTAAGTCCCAAAAGATAGAGTAGAATAGACAAGTAGAGTGAATAGAACTGGTAATATTTATGTTTGTTATACTAACGTAGTTGTTTGTAGTTTGGTCTAAAATATATCAGTGTATACGAGAGGAGTCCAACTATCCCGTGGATTAAGGTAACCCATACCAAGGCTCCGTCAAACCCCATGGAACAACAGCAACGGAGGTATATTTACGTCTTTTAGTGACCATCTCGTGCCACTTTTAACACATTCCGTACAATTCTACCCTTTTAAAACCCCGTAATGTATATTGTATTGTTTTGTAGATATAAGACTTGCCGAAACCATGATATAAATTATTCATGTAAACGAATAAGGATGTGAACGGATAGTCATGTATTCAAGTCAATATATATCCATGGTTCGGTCAAATCAGGTCATGTTGATATTTGATAGTATTCTGGTATTCATGTTGTATTGGAGTTATATTTGGATTGTGTTCATATTTAGATTGTATTCGAATTAGACTGTGAGTTAGACACTTAAACAGAATTTGATTCCTGAATTAGGTTTTGGAGTTATCGGTAACTACTGCACATGGGCCGCAGGATGTGTGTTTTTTTCCAAGACAATTACCATTTGATAACCCCATTTTAGTTGTCTACCTTAAATAGGCAAGCACCCACTTTCTCCAGCTCCCTGAGGCTCAAGAGAATTGGTCCCGCTTAAACCTATATTTACTAGGGTCCTTATTGTAATTTAATATAACTTGAGAGGGTTTTATGAAAAATAGTTTTAGTATACTTTCAAAATAAATTTCAAGTATTTATTTATGTTATTTAGAATTGTCATGGATGTGAATTTTATATAATGAGGTATATTAGTGATTATATACATACATACATACATACATATATATATATATATATATATATTGAATAGTTCAAGGTATTTTAGTGTAAACTTGTCTTGAATGGATTCTTGATGGTATTTTTATGAAACTTGTAATTCTTTTCTTTTGTTTAGAAAAACATGAAATTTATTATATATTTAAAATAGATGGTTTGATAATATTTATATATAATTATTAAAAATAAAATTTATTTATTAAATAGAAAATAATGTTTTTCTTAAAAATTGTATTAAAATTTCATCGAGATCGTATGCTCAGTGAGAAGGTCTGCATCTCGCCCTACTAGTCCGATGGATGTGCGATAACCCGCACCAACCGAATCGGATTCCCCAAAAGTGGGTTGTAGAGACACAATCGTAAGGAATTTAAATAACACAATTTAAAGAATACGGTTTTTAATAGTTTATGGTATTTTGATATAAAATTCGTATTTGCTACAAAATTGTTGTTCAAGGGAATCGTGCTATATCAAGATGTGTATATGTGAGAGGTAGATCATTACCTCGTGAGATTTTTCTAAAGGTAATATAAGCAAAGAGATTAAAAGATGTCGTATGTAAAGTTTGTGGTATTTAAACGTAAAAGTGTAATAAAAGTTGTTTTATATGGAGTTTTGGAATGAAACTTGTTTATAATTATTGTTTAATGTTTAACAAACAAAGTATAATGATTTACATAATTAGTTCTTAAAAAAAGTTGTTATTTTAAAAAGTTTTAGAAATGAATGTTGGTATAACTCCACTTACTGATATCATTGAAAAGAAGAAGTTAAGATATGAAAAGAAGAGAAGAGAGGGGACTTACAAGCTTAAAAAAGAGAAGGGAGGTTGAAGGAAAGTTTGGTGGCTTCGTGGAGTCGCGGGGTCGCCGGAATCGTCTTGAATCCTTACCGGAAACTTGGCCTAGTGCTAACTCCACATGTACTCTTCTTTGACTTGAAAATTTTTGAGGATTTTTGACAATAGATTTCTGAATGAAGATGGCTAGGGTATGATGTTGTATTTATAGGGTAGAATTAGGGTTTAGGGATTGAAGAGAGAATTAAAATTGCTTTAAATTTAGGATTTAAAGCTTATTTTTAATTCTCTGGTTAATTGCAGGGAAAACAAACATAATAGGAGTAGTGGGGGTAGGGGAAGAGTCACTTATGCAAAGTTTGGGGGCATTTGCTACAGGGGAGCCCAGCGCCGCTGGCCCAATGAAGCATCTCGCCGGCCACGTTTGAGGGGTTGGGCTCTAGATTGGTGCCACATGTTCTCGTCTGTGTGCACAACATTTTACATGTGTTTGATTTTCTGACTTTCCATTTCTTACGTGTATTGCACGTGTAAACTTTTGGGATTCCAAAAAGTTTAAAATAAAAATCAGTAAAAATAATATGTGGCTGGGGAGATTTGAACACAGGGGTTACGTCACAGCAGTGCAAGGCTTTACAAATGAGCTACAAGTGCTTTCTTGCTATTCTTAAATAAGAATAACTTTTAAGTCATGCTCAGGCTAAGATATTTCTTTCTGTACTTTAAAAAGAAAATTTTGTACAGAAAGTTCAAGGTCGTTACACCCACCACCACTTCGAGAACGCTACCAACACCCACTGCCACCATCATCGACAACCCTGCTGCAGCACCACCGGAGCCTCTCGCCGACGACTACACCTAGTGGACCCCTAACCTCCAGCTCCTCCAAACGCCACCTGAGCCCCATCATCCTCTTCATCTCCTCCACCTCATACACTAACTACCTACCTTCATCTCCTCCCTGTTCCGCCGCCAACCACCATCTCTGGCCACCTGCACACCCTGCTAAACCATTATGAGCACCCCTGCAACATTCAGACCATTGACGGCCCACCTCTGTGCCACACCGTACCCGAGCACCCGAGCATCCAAGCCTAAGATCCCAAGCCCTTGCTGCCACCTTCATCGGAGCTCCCTGGACTGCCGCTGACCTTCATCACCTCTTGTCATCATGGCCACATCGCCACGAGCCACTAGACCACCGTTGCTTCGCCATTGCCCATGACCAGCAGTGCCACCACATGCCCTACACAAGACAAACCAAGCCCGGCATTTTATCGAGCACTCATGCTCGTCACCGCTGCCCATGCCGTGCCCATGTTATGCTGATGTCTTCGATTTCCTTCATCGTCGTCGCAAGGAAAGTGAACTCCTCACTTGCTTACATTCTATTACTATAGAATTTAGATCTAATGCTCAAATTAAACTATATACATCTATCTATCTATATATATATGTGTGTATATATGTACTCGTAGTAATTTATCGTTTGGGTTACTACGATACCCGTGTTGTTTCGATCCGATATGAATTGTTTGGAATCGAGTTTAGAACCCAATGCTAATCGTGTAGGGAATATAGAGATCAAAATCGTCTTGTAATTAGTTAGATAAAATAAGATCCCGATGTGGTGTGTTAACCGCTCGATGTAAAACCCTGAACCAAAACCCTTTTTAAAATGCCAGAATTTGTGACCAATAAATTCCTTTACTGTTAATGAGCACCGTGTAGAAATTTAGGCGCAAAACATCGAAGTTTCGTGCACAAAATGATGACCTTAAGTCACCGTACATCTCTCGTTGAAAAATTGATAGTAAATTAAATACAAACCGAAACGTGAATTTCTAGGGCTTATATCGAAACCAACTCGATAACCTTTAACCTTCTATAAATAGTTATTTAATACGGCCAGGTTATGATATTGGAAACGTGAGAGATACAGCTCTAAACTGGAGTCCAGAGCAATACTTTCTGATGACACCTGATTTTAAATGCATGTACATCCCTTTATAAATCTGAAAATATGCAGAGTTCTTATATCTTCGTGTAGATAATTAAGTTAGCTAACAAATGGTGTTGGTTTCATTTAATTTAAGTATTGTTTGCTATATTAAAAGTATTTTAGATCGTCGACATGTCTTGCAGTTTTTTGCAGTGACAGTTTATATACATTGACATTAAACTGAACATATCTTCCCGTATACAGCAACTATTATTGATCTGTTTATTGCGTTGGAAATCTAATTGACAGGGTAGATTTTATCCAACTGTAGCGATCCTTGATTCTGATCATAATCTATTGAAAACTACACTAGAAGTTGGACTTTCAGTTCTGAAACTGGAATTTCAGCAGCACATCCTTATTTTAAAATGACCATAACTCTTAAACCATAATGCCTATTGATATGAAACGAATTTTACTGCTTAGATAATCAAGTATAATTCATATGCTTTTTATATTGTTTTGCTCAATTCTGCACGTATGATTTATAGTGAATTTTGCAAGTTATATGACACCGGCTGCCAATATTTTATTCATATCGTGTTTGGTTGCATTCTTATCATATCATGTAATTGTTATACCCTCATTGAATAGTGATCATATACATTGATATCCTAGTGATTGTTTTACATTACCGAGTAATAATTATTAGTGATTGGATTGTGGTAAGTATGTTAGTGAAAAGCGTGATCGATTAGTAGAAGTGGCACGCACTTGTACACAATCAGCACGACCATTTAATTATTGCATTGTCGACGTCTATGAGACGTATATAAATGTAACCATAATTGGAATGAGACAGGTATAGAACCACTTGTATTAGTGTCATAGATAAGACATCGAGAAATGTCCACTTATCTGAGATACCGGTTGAGACATGCTTGATCGAGTCCCTATCGTCAATTCTTGTATAGATTTGTTATAGAGCGATTAGTATTTTAGATTCGTGGTCGGTGCTTGATGTAAACCATGGGGTGGGGTGGTTTGAGTGTGGGTTCGATCAACGGAATCTCAGGAGTCCCATTGCTGGTATATTTCGTGATATTGTTACTAATCGTGTTACTGATTCTTACTGATCGTGATTCGAGCCCGTGTTTCCTTGCTCCTAAGGATTACCCTTGTGTTGGGAATACTCCTACGGTGGTTGACGCTCAAGTTCGACCTGACGATAGGTTTAGTGATTTGGACCTTGAGACTTAGAGACTTATAGAACATTGCATTGATTATTGATTCGATACACCTGCTTTACTGTTATATGTACCGGTTACTTCATGCTCATGTCATTACTCTATACTTACTGCTTCATGTTTATCATCATTGCACGCGCGCGCGCGCGCACACACACACATATATATGGTTAATGGAGGAAAGGCGCCATAGGAAGGAATTTCCTCCTATGGCATCAGAAAAATACACCCTCCATGATTTTTTTCGACGATCGGCATACATCACCTCCATCTTTATTATCTAAGATGTGGATACACCAAATTTCATATGATTATACCATTTTTTCACCGTTGATTTAGTTGGTGCAAAATTAATGGTTTACCGACAATAGAACTTTTTACATTGCTAATTCAACGGTGAAAAAGTGGTGGAATCATATAAAATTTGGTGTATGCACATCCTAGATGATAACGATGATGATGATGGATGCCGATCGTCGGAAAAAATGGTGGAGGTTGTATTTTTTCGACGCCATAGGAGGAAATCCCCTTCTATGACCTCTTTCCTCCATTATTCTATATATATATTGCTATTGTGTCGCTCTGATGACCTGAGTATACATGCTCAGAGTGAGAAGTAGACTTAGCTCGGATCATTACCTACCTTATTTAGAGGACATTGTGGACATCTAGATCAGCGACATCAGCGCTATATTTTCCTTTGACTCTATCTGATTAGTTATTTCCTTCAAATTTACAGCCTTATATCCATTTTGAAGTTACAGCCTTATATCCATTTTGCACTCTCACTACTACAATAAGGGGTTGCCCCTACGGTTATAGGAATCCGTAGGTCCCCATGGTTGTCCCTACGGTGCCCTACGTTTTAATTTTAAAATATTAAATCGTAATTTGTTGTTTGGCCCTACGGAGCCACAAACAAATGACCTACGGTTAAGTCCGTAGGGGCATATATATGGGTTATTAATAAAAAAACCACAGAAAAGCTCTCAACGTTCCCAAAAATTCTCTCTCACTCTCCCGCGCGCGCCTCTCGTCGCCACCTCTCCCGCGCCTCGTCGCCACCGCCCTTCGCCCGTGGCCCGCCACCGCCCTCGATCGTTCCCAAAACTTCCTCGTCGACTTCCTCGTCACCACCGCCCGCAACTCGTCGCCGATTGCATCGTCGACCACCAGTCTCCTCCATCGTCTCCTCCACCTCCCGCTACAGATTAGTAAATCTCAAATTTTTACTTCTAATAATGCTTTTATTTATAATTTTGATGATGTTAGGGCTAGGGTTCAGGGTTCAGGGTTCGGGTAGGGGTGAGGGTTAGGGTTAGGCATCGAGGTTCAGTTTAGGGTAGGGTTAGGGTTCGGTTGGGGTTGGGGTTGGGTTTAGGGTTAAGGTTAGGGTTCGGTTGGGGTTGGGGTTAGGGTTATGGTTAATTAGTTGGGGTTAGGGTTAGGGTTCAGTGTATGGTTAGGGTTAGGGTTAGGGTTCAGTGTATGGTTAGAGTTAGGGTTTAGGGTTAGGGTTTGGTTCAGGTTTAGAATTAGAGGCTAGGGTTAATTTGGGTTAATTAGAAGGTAGAGTTAATTTGGGTTAATTAGTGTTAATTTGAAAGGGTTGGGGTGTTGATTAGGGTTAATTTGGATAAATTGGGTTAAGTTTAGGTTGATTAGGGTTAATTAGGTTAATTTGGGTAAATTGGGTTAAGTTTGGGTTAATTAGTGATAATTTGAAAAGGTTGGGGTGTTGATTAGGGTTAATTAGGTTAATTTGGGTAAATTGGGTTAAGTTTGGGTAGATTAGGGATAATTTGTGTTAGGGTAACGATTATGGTTAATTGTGGTTAATTAGGTTAATATGGGTTATTTAGGGTTAGGGTTTAGGGTGCACTAGTTCATTCAGTAGGATACTCGATGATAACGTAAACGTACAACTTTACCGTAAACGCAAGAAAAATTTACCCTAAACTTGAAATTTCGAAATCTTAATAACGAAACGTAAACGTAAAACCTATTCATGTTAAATGTTCAAGTTAAAACCAATATATGATACTCAATGATAATATGAAACTTTCATATTCTCATCGATACTCATATATGAAACTCAAAGCGACACTTAGTCCCCATCCATCGGTTAACATACGTTCGATGTTCGTCGTGACATAGAACTATACGAAGGTTGTTAAATATCGGACGGTATAGCTCGGTATTAATAACCATCGTGTAGTCTATGTGATGAGAAGATTCAATCGTATGATAACCGATAGATTTGTCCTATGTGGACAAGTTAGGAATGTATAAAGCAAACACCTGCATTCACTTGTGTTTTCATCCATTTCGAGTTATTTCGTCGGTACTTTTCCGCTTGTTCTCCGTGTACAAAGATAGATTAGATGTTCATTTCAACGTTGTTTCACTGCTTTGAAATGATTATCTATTCTATTACAGTGTACTCGGAGAACAGCAGGGAGGTGCTGCCGAAATTTACTCGAAACGGTTGAAAGCACAAACGAATAGGTGTCTGCTCTATACATTCTTAATAGGATGAAAGCCTTACCCCCGACAGCCGAAACACACACATACAACATGAATACACAACAAACGCATTATTAGAGAGTGATTCAAGATGTTCAAGTTAAAACCAATATATGATACTCGATGATAATATGAAACTTTCATATTCTCATCGATACTTATATATGAAACTCAAAGCGCCACTTAGTCCCCGTCTATCGGTTAACATACGTTCGATGTTCGTCGTGACATAGAACTATACGAAAGTTGTTAAATATCGGACGGTATAGCTCGGTACTAACAACCGTCGTGTAGTCTATGTGACGAGAAGATTCAATCGTATGATAACCGATAAATTTGTCCCATGTGGACAAGTTAGGAATGTATAAAGCAAACACCTGCATTCACTTGTGTTTTCATCCATTTCGAGTTATTTCGTCGGTACTTTTCCGCTGGTTCTCCATGTACAAAGATAGATTAGATGTTCATTTTAACGTTGTTTCACAGCTTTGAAATGATTATCTATTCTAATACAGTATACTCGGAGAACAGTGTGGAGGTGCTGCCGAAATTTACTCGAAACGGTTGAAAGCACAAGCGAATGGGTGTCTGCTCTATACATTCTTAATGGGATAGAAACCTTACCCCCGACAGCCGAAACACACACATACAACACGAATACACAACAAACGCACACACGGCACATACACACTAACAATCCTACACTTAAGCGAAATCATAAATTGAAACACACATTATAGAATACAACTCATACATGGGTATCCTCAAATCTAATTTTGATTATCGATAATTTATTCTTTTCAACGACAAACGTACACATAAAGCATATACACGGATTTTCTCCTTTGTCGGTAACCATCCCGTTCTTAGATTTCTCAATATTGTCATCATAACCTATAATTTATATGTTATACAGTCTAACATGGCCTATGAGTGCATCAGAGTTAAGGACTGGATGTATGTGGATTGGCAACAACGTATGCAACCTAAGTTTGTTGCAAGAGTTGCTGCTTTTATTGAATTTGCACGCGCACATAATAAAATCGTGATAGAGAAGATTCTCTACCCGTGCGATAGATGTGGGAATAAGTACTGGCAGAAGGTAGAATTTGCAGAGCTTCATATCGTTAAACATGTTTTTACTAGATTTTATACAACTTGGCTTATCACGGGGAAGGAGAAGAACACAGTAATGCGGCAGAAGAAGAAGGAGAAGACGGTAATGCGGCAGAAGAAGAAGACGGTAATTTCTTTTCAGGAGAAGAAATGGAGGATGTGGTAAAGGCTGCTCTAGGTGAATCTATTCGTACCGAAGATGACATTCCTTCCAGTCAAGGACCGCGTGCGGACAAGTATGAAAATTTCATGAATGATGCTAGAAAACCAATATATAAGAATGCAAAATATTCCACCTTCTCATGGTTCGTCCAACTTTTCCAGATTAAGTGCATAAATGGATGGAGCAACAAGTCATTCACAATGCTTCTTTCGTTCTTGAAATATTCTATACCCCCAGGAAATAACGTGCCCGATAACTGGTACGGAGCCCAGAAGATGATGTCTGATTTGGGTCTGAAGTGTGAGAAGATTCAAGCATGTCCTAAAAATTGCGTGTTGTACCGGAAAGAGAATTCAGATTTGAAAGAGTGTCCAACATGCGGAGAGGCCAAGTATAAGCCGAAAGATTCTGATAAGAAGCCCGATATACCTGTCAAGATAGCACGATACTTTCCCATAACACAGAGGCTGTAGAGGCTATTCAGGTGCAAGAAAACAGTCGAGGCAATGATTTGGCATTACCGTGCTCCTCCAAGTGAAGATGGAAAAATGAGTCATCCAAGAGATTCACCGGCATGGAAGGATTTCGATAGAAGGCACGCAATATTCAGTAGCGATGCTCGCAATGTCAGGCTCGGACTCGCTAGTGATGGCTTCTGCCCATTTAACTATATGGCTGGAAGCCACAGCACATGGCCCGTTGTAATGATAGTTTATAATCTGTCGCCTTTGTTGGCTATGGACCAATCATATTTTATGATACCTCTTCTTATCGACGGACCAAACTCACCGGGAAACAATATCGACGTCTATCTCCGACCTCTGATCGAGGAGTTAAAATCTTTATTCATTGATGGTGTAGAGACTTACGATGCAAACACAAATATAACCTTCATACTGCGTACGGTTTTAATGTGGACAATTAATGACTTCCCTGCGTATGGAATGCTATCAGGTTGGTCCGTACATGGTCACAAAGCATGCCCTTATTGCCATCAACATACAACATCGAAATTCTTGAATTTTAGCAGAAAGGTTTGTTATTGCGGCCATCGACGTTTCCTGCCTCTAGACCACCCCTACAGGTTAGACGCTGTTCACTTTGATGGTCATCAGAAGCTTCTTGGACCTCCAGTCCCATTGTCCGGAGAGGACGTAACTGCTCAGTGGGATGGTTACAATAATGTGACCTTCGGGATGGATCCGACAAAGCAGGTCAAACCACCATTCTGGAACAAGTTAAGCATTTTCTTCGAGCTTCCGTACTAGTCAACAAATTTAGTGCGTTATTATCTGGACGTCATGCACATAGAGAAGGGAGTATCCAAGCACATACTCAACTTGCTTCTTTGTAAAGACGAGAAATCGAAAGACAACCTCAATGCTCGGATGGATTTACAGGACTGGGAAATTAGAAGTGAATTGCATCCTAAACCAGTAGAGGGTAAACCAGGAAAGTTTGTACTTCCCAATACCGCGTATCATATATCACAACCGGAGAAGAAAAGATTCCTGCAGGTGTTGCATGATTTGAAAGTTCCCACAAGTTTCTCAGGATCATTCAGCAAAAAGATAAAAATTGTGAAAGACAAGATCGATAGGCTGAAAAGTCATGATAACCATGTTATTATGGAGCACCTTCTCCCATTCGCCCTAAGGACTTCCCTTCCCGAATCGGTTGGTCTAGTAATCAATGACCTATGTTGTTTTTTCAGAGAATTATGCTCTAAAACACTGGATGTTGTGACGCTGGAGAATCTAGAAAATTCTATTTCGTTGATACTTTGCAAGTTTGAGCGTATTTTCCCACCGTCATTCTTCGATATCATAATACACATGACGGTTCATCTTGCAACTGAGGCTAAGTTAGCTGGACTGGTACAGTATCGATAGATGTATCCCATCAAGAGGTACGTGGAATTTTTCGTTTCGCACAATTTGTAAAATTATTGTTGTCCTATATACCCATATTTATTTATTTAATATATTTTTCTTTAGTTACCTCTACACTCTTAAAAAGTATATACGCAATAGAAATCGACCAGAGGGTTCTATCATGCAAGCTTATCTTCTAGATGAAGCAACCACATTTTGTTCCCGCTATCTGGACGAGAACATTGAGACGAGACTTAACCGGCCTCGAAGAATTCAGGACGGGCTATATGGTAAAGCCGATTATAAGAGGGTAGACACTATGTTTATCAACAAGATATACCGGTTTATCCTTCTCAATAGCGCATGTCTTGAAAAAATTAGAGAGTAAGTTTTTTTAGATTAATTGTTATATTTGTGTTTGTGTGTGTATGAAATGATATAATATTAATGTCATAATTTATTGTCGAGAACAGAATTCATTTTAACGAGGTACATGAGGGGCATCCTGATTGGAACGATGAACGATTGGAAAAATATCATCAGGATAATTTTTGCGATTGGGTTGCAGATCATGTAAGTTATTCGAATAACATGTTATTGCTATCAGTTTTAATCTAAACTTATATCGTTATGTATTTGTCGACTTCTTTGTTTTGTGATCCACGATCCGAACTTGTTTGCATCATTAGAGAGTAATTCAAGATGTTTAGCTCAGTTTCCTAGTATGGAGGTTGCATATTATAAAGGATTCGGTGTCCTTGGATACAAATTCGAAATTAAGGACATAGAAACATCTAGAACCACTCAGAATAGTGGGATTGCGACGGTAGGATCGGATGGTGTGATTTATTATAGATACTTAAATTGTATACTTGGCATCCAATATCCCGGACGATCAGAACCGTTTTATATATTTCAGTGTACTTGGTACGATACACGAACCGATACAGATAAGTGGAGAAGCAATCTCGGGACTTGAAAAGATGAATATGGATTGACCAGTGTGAACACACTTCGATTTTACGGTTAGGAAGATCCGTTTATCTTTCTGAACCAAGTGTTCCAAGTATACTACTCACAGTGTTTGAAGCATCCGGGATGGAGTGTCATATGCCGTTGGAAACCTATGGATGTTTACGATGTCCCAGAATTCGAGGACAGCGATGAGGATGAAGAAGAGAGAAGACATAGAGTGCTCCGACCGTCTGTTTCGAAAGACGGGTTGTCTTCGGCTGATCATGAAGTTACGTGGGTTAGAAATGATATCGATGATGAAATCCAAGTAGATATGTCTAATGCGTCCACGAAACGAAAAAGATTATCAGTAATGTTATATTATTACTTCACATTTTACGATTTATACATATATAGCATGCATATGTAATGATTGTCTAATGCGTCCACGAACCGTTTTATCTAGATTTGATGACGATGACGGGAGCAGAGAGGGGCGGCAGGAGCTCCAGCCGCGGCACCGGCAGAGACAGTGGCAGAGCGATTCTGCCGCCCGGAGAGCTGCGTAGGGAGCTTCAGAGGGCCGGTCTTGCACCCCGATCGGAGACCCCTTCGGATGCCTCCTTCCGTGTGGACTTTGCCACACCTCCAGGTATATTGCACGCATATTCATTTTGAATGTAATATTATAGATATACATGCATATTCATGTCAAAATTATTACATAGTCAATGTTTGATTGTCTAGCTGTTGGTGTGTCCACATCAGGGACTGAGGCCACTCCCGCACCTCCAGATATGTTTATATATCATATAGTGCATGTATATTGATTTAGAATGCTATATCATAAATATACATACATTCTTTTTGCTTTTACGTACTTATATCTCGGGCTGTAGGTGGTGCCAACACATCTCGGGCAGAGCCCACCACCGCACCTGCGGGTATGTTTATATATCCTATAGTGTAAACATGTTGATTTAGAATGTTATATTATTGATATACACATTCTTTTTGCAATTACTTATATAGTCAATGTTTGATTGTCTAATTATAGGTGGTGTGTCCACGTCTGGTGCAGGGGCCACTCCTGTCAGTTCCATACCCTCCGCTCAGTCTGCAGGTTTGTATGAATAAATATAAAATATTTATTCATTTTACATATCCTTTAAGAATAAACATGAACTTCATGTAATTTTATCGATATTTATTTTCTAGTTGGAGATGCGTCCACGTCCGAGTCACCGGCTGTTCCTCACCGGAGGAACTATCGTCCCGCTCGTGCTGCTGCGCGGGCCTAGGCTTGTGCTTCTGTCGCCGGAGGTATATATCACACTTCAATTTTCGTTAAACCTTGATTTCTTAATACCACTTTGTCTTAATATTGATTGTCTTGATATTTCTTATAGACGTAGGGCATCCCCATCCCGAACGGGGGACTCGAGGCCCAAATCAGTCCCACGGGCTGAGGCCCGACAGAGCTAGGGGGAGGCAGCATTCCCCCTCTTCTTTACCCATGATTATCGCTATACCGGCAATTATCCCGAGAGGTTCGGCCGGTATATGGGGGATGAGAGCTGCCTCGTGAAGAAGTATCCACTTCACGTTGAGTGGGGCGACCAGCACCGGCGCTCATTCGCTCTCTTTTGGGATCAGGCTCAGGTATTAATATATATTTTCATTTGATTTATCCAATATATTTATTATTAACACTTGCAACTTAATAACATTGTTTTTTTTTGTATTTACAGTTGGATTACAATTTTCAGCCTATACCCGACCCTGATCACCCTGAGAGGGTGCTCGATTTTCATGCTCTGTACCATGGCCTGATGAAGAACATGTAATCAAAGGTCCGATACAATAGGAACGAGCTGAATATCAACTGCTATTCCCTGTGGATGACGACCCCCGAGGCAAAGAGAGAGGCTCTCCTACATACTCCGGCCTTTGCGAGAGTCGACGTAGATACATGGCCTCTCTTGTGCCAATATTTCGACTTTCAGCGCAAACAGGTTTGTATTTTAAATGTAATTCATTGTTTAGTATATAATTTATTTTTTTGTGTTGCTTAATTAGAAAACTAAATCTGAATGTGTTGTGCAGAAACAGGCGGATCAAAATAAAGAGAATAGGAAGTCGGCGAAGAGGGGTTGCCCCTCTTATACAGGTGGCTCGAGGAATATTACTCGTGCTATGGAGGTATCGGTAAATTACAATAGATCTACTGTGATATAATGTAATATTAAGAGTTATTTTATAATATATGTAAATTTTTTGCGAATTGCAGAGATCTCAGACCCTGGCGCAGGGTGGTACACCGAACGTGCTGACCACGTATCTTGCCGTCCACGGCACCTCGACAGATCCCGCCACGGACGAGCTTCGATACCCCGACACCGCTGCCCAAGAGTATTGCGTAAGTGTTAATATTTATTCAACCCCTATTTGAAATTTTTGTTTTGAAAATTTCAAATTTAAATGATATACTTATATTTTACTGGTTAATGTGGGTGAAGGAGCGGGTGGTTGAGCCGGCGGAGGCATCGAGGATCGATTTTACTGGACAGAACGATCCGATACTGCTGACCCCAGTCCTAGACGCCGCACACAGAGGGCACCACGGAGGTTGGGAGAGAGGCCAGAGACTGGGTCCTAGCAGGGCCCATATGAGGTTGGACTCCACTCCGGCGGTTACTTCCTCTATCTCCCGTGAGCGACGTCTAGAGTAAGATCTTGCCACCTTGAAGGCCACCGTCCAGGAGTTGAAGGAGATGATAGTACTTAATAGTAAAATATTATATCATATTATAGATAGCAACATATCCAATATTAGTACGTAGCCTGAGCTTATTTGGTTGTAGACTTAGCTTTGATTAATCATACACACATAGAACTATCTAATTAAAATAAACTACAGTTTTCCAAACTAGATATCCAAACGAGGCATAAGTCTCTAAGTATTCATAGATTGAGGTTTCGCAATAACCTGATAATGATACGAATTCGACTAATACATAGTTCTTACTCGTTTATTACACACAAAACTGAACAGACGCGACAGGGTATTTCGGCTGCGGCTCCACATGCATCTCCTTCGGCTGCGGCTCCGCAAGCCACTACCTCGGCTGCGGTTGCGCAGACCACTCCTACAGCTCCACAGCCCGCTCAGACTCCCGCACAGTCCGCATTGGTCGAGTTGTTGACTCAGGGTTTATCCGAGAAGCAGGTGCGCCAGATTACGGCGATTATCAGAGGTGGAGCTGGACCGAGCTAAGGTAGCTTTTTGATTTTATATTTTAAGCATGTATATACTTATATGATACATATTGTATATATTTTGGACGATATTGATGGTGTTTGCGTGTTCACGATGATTTAGATTTATATAGTATTCTGTTTGTTGATTTCTTTTATATATTATGCATGTTCATGTTGATTATCGTACTGCGGTATTTGGTTATATGATGTATATATCATTGTGAACAGGGCGAGAAAAAAACAGACAACCCTTTTTTCTTAAAAAAAGACCTGATAATTTGTCCCTACGGATTAATCCGTAGGGACAACAGTTGCACCTACATATTTACCCGTAGGGACAAAATTTGCTCCTACATATTTATCCGTAGGAACAAAATATCAGGATACCTGATATTTTGCCCCTATGGACTCAGTAACAAGTGTTAGATTTCTCCCTACGGATTAATGCGTCGGGACATAAGGATGGACCTACGGAGATATAAATCTGGCCCTACGAATTATACCGTAAGGGCATGTATTTAGCCCTACGGAGTAATACCTAGAGGCAACTATTTTATTTTATAAACCGATTAATTGAATAAATATTTTGTCCCTACGACTTACTCTGTAGGTACATACTTACCTACTCAGTAAGCCGTATGGGCAATTATTTATCCGCGGGGGCATGTTCAGGACTAAGACTTGCACCTGCGGCCATTTCACCAACGGTGTAATTTCATACCCCTACGAATATATCCATAGAGGCAGTGGTTTGCCCCTACGAATAAAGCCGTAGGGGCAACCCCTTATTGTAGTAGTGTCTTATTCTTTTACATGTGACACATGCAGTG
The DNA here is from genome assembly GCA_030015575.1 of Agapanthus africanus. Classification (NCBI taxonomy): domain Eukaryota; kingdom Viridiplantae; phylum Streptophyta; class Magnoliopsida; order Asparagales; family Amaryllidaceae; genus Agapanthus; species Agapanthus africanus. The sequence goes on along the minus strand of CM057350.1, from coordinate 492,305,395 downwards.
ATTGTATTTTCTCTTTATTGGTGCTATGATTACCGCTTACCATGTACTGCTAGAGGCCAAAGTGTGACAACGACATGATATTTCCTTGACCGTAGGAGTATGACCGGTCTAGTCACCCCTCGTATTCCATATTTTGGGAAGCAGGACGTGACACATTTCATTTCAGCTCTAAATGTTGATGGGAGCTTATAGCATAGAAGAATTGGGACTATAACTCAATGTTATATTTAATTTGTTGTCTTGATACTGACATTTTCAAGAAATATAATGCAGTGTGCTTTCTGATACCACTTGTATGTGAAGCATTCCAATTCTTTTGCTGCAGTGTTATTAACCAACATGATTTCTTACATTAATTATTTTTTTGGTATTTTACATGTCATGTATATGCTCTATGGATACTATTTCATTAGGTTAATAATAGCTTTTTCCCCCCATCATTAAATTAGGAGAATTTTACTTGTCATTTGAGTCTGTGATCCTCTTCCTTTTTAAGTTAAGATTGTAGATTATACAGCTATACAAATTTGTGGATTAAAAACTTTCCAAAGAACAGGATTACTAACTTGCTAGCTTAATAATATCCAAAAAATAAAAAATTGCGAGCATAATTTTGCATTATGAACGATTATCAGCTTTATCTAATGCTTAATCTGTGTAATAATGGAGGCACGACAATGGCTAAATATCTAATCCTTCATGCAAAGATTAATTAAATGAAACATGGGGCGATCATAACTTCTTATCGTAGTTCTTTCATCCTCCGTGGGGATGCAAACAGAGCAAATATTGGTGTTACCATATCTTCATTTTACAGCGGCTAGCCTATTTTAGATGTAGATACGAATAGTTATTGGAGATAAAAATCGCTATCTGTAACAAAATATTGGAGAAAACAATAGATCTGATCAAGTCAATAGTTATTACTTTGTAGATCCAATATACAAAATAACATACCAATATCGAGTGGTTGTTGACCGGATGCATAGTCATCAAAAATGAAATTAATTACTATTTCTATTTGACAAAAAATGGACACATATACAGCATCACACCTGTTGACCCAGAACCACACCTGTTGCTGTTGGTTTGTTTTCATTTCCAAAACTGCACTTTAAAAGTGAGGTTTTTGTTAAATTCTGTTTAATTCTCTTGATCAAGTAACCAAGACCGTTTTTTAAAACGAGAATTCCAAAAGGATTGCCCCTATTTTGCCCATAAATAAATGATCCCAAATCACAAAGAGATAGATTTTACATGGAAAACCCAAATCAGGAAAAACCACGAGCAACAACAGAGATCGATTTCATTATTATTTAATGGAGAATTAAGGATTATTATATGAGAGAGTTTACATATACCCTCACAGATCTCTCCTCAAAGAGAAGAGAGAGGAACCCTCATAAATATTAGGGTCTACGATATGGCGGCTGTATTGGAGTCTCTCAAATCAAACCCTAGACTATACAATGAGTCTATAGCATTCAACTACTTAGGCCTTAAGTAAAGTTTAAACCACGGGCTGTGGGCTTTGGAGTCCCTCAAATCAAACCCAAATTCTTTTTGGATCATCACACCTGTGTATACCTAAAAGGGCCAAAACTACTAAGTATTTTCCCCCATGAACACAATAATCAATTGATTACATAGATGAAATTTTTGTATGGTGGTGTGTTGCATATAAATTTGTGAACTCTAATCAATTTTGGTTTAGGTGATTGCCATCTTTTATTTGTGACCAAGAAATATTACTCTTGTAGTTGTAGCTATTACCACTATTAACCTGAGTATTTTGGAATGCTATTTCTTGCCAACATGTTGTAGAATATTTGTACTCCAACAAAGTTGAAGAGTATACATAACCATAGGTTATCAATACTATTTAATATAATGTTTAACTATTTCGAATGAAGTTCTGCTTCTCTAAAATAGACAAACGCAGTCTGCAAAACTAATATTTGTGGAAGATTCATGTGCGGGCATTGACATATGATATATATACTTTGATATTTATTTTTATGCTGGATAAAAACAATAATCTTCAGGAAAGGTGTATGAGTAGAAGCTTGAAGCAAGGTGTGGTAAGCATCTCTATTAAGGGATGCCTCCTCAATGGATTGAGGACTAATTTTTCTTTTTTGACCGTCTTCATCCATGGAAGTAAAAATTTCATATAAAGGATCCCGGAGGTTTTGAAGACTTGTTGTTGCTTTTGTTATTGTGGGATTTGTTGAGGAGTGAAGGGGATCATAGTAGAAAAGTGTTTTCTAGAAGCAACAAATTAGGTCATGCAAGTATGAGATATCATTGGTACAAAGAAGGTTCCACAAATATTACACAAAACACTCATGTTTACCATGTACATCACTTATAACCGCTCAAGCGATTTATTACTTAATAGCACTCAAATTTTACTATAAACAAGAGAAACAACTTCCAGAGGTTAATTAGACAATCATTTGAGTTGTTTTAGAGTTGGATTCGAGTGTTTATAAAGATCTTGACCAATGATAGAGGGGGAAGGGTATTCGTGCTAATAGATCACTTGTGCGATAATAAGTGCTATAGGTGTGGTTTGTGCAATTAACCCTATGTAAATTTTATTTAAGACTTTCTATGTCATTTTTATAGTAGGTGATGATATGATGAAATATTCCCTTAATTCTTCTTCAGGCGGCAGAGTTGGTGGTGTCCATGTTGTAGCACGCAACTGCTCTGTTGAAGTTAATTAGAGTAATTCGAATGTTTCTGTTAGTAGTTTGTTAGTAGTTAAGTTGAATAAATCTCCTAAGCAGGTTTGTTAGTAGTTTGTTAGTAGTCAAATTGAATAAATCTCCTAGGCAGATTATGTGCCGATGGAAGTAGTTAAACATTTGAGATTTTCTAGACTAAGAATTTGCTCTGCTTTCAAGTCACGTTTAGCTTGTAATGCCTATTTAAAGGCTTTGTTTTTTACTCTAATAAAAATCATCTGCAGAATCACTTTTGCTTCCAATTTTTCATTAATGCTCTGTCAAAATCTCCAACAAAAGTGGTATCAGAGCCAGGTTCTTTCAGAACTGGGAATTTTCTTTGACTGCTTCACTCGCAAACATGGCTGCCAACGCCGGTGTCAGTACTTCACAGCCACAAATTCCGCTGTTCAAAGGAGATTCATATGAATTTTGGAGCATCAAAATGAAGAAACTGTTTCGATCTCAAGATCTATGGGATTATGTCGAAACAGGATATGAAGAAAATAAAAAAGACGAGACTCGCAACAAAGAGCATCTAAAACGAGATGTCAAAGCTCTCTTCTTCATCCATCAGGCATTGGATGAGTCGATTTTTTCCAGGATAGCCGTAGCTACCACGGCCAAGCAAGCGTGGACCACGCTCAAGACTGAATATCAGGGTTCCTCCAAGGTAATAAGGGTAAAGTTGCAATCCCTAAGGCGTGATTTTGAAACTTCTTCCATGAAAAATAACGAGTTTGTGCAAGATTTTCTGGCAAGAGTTTCGTCGGTTGTAGGGCAAATGAGATCCTACGGAGATCAGATATCAGATGAAACAGTCGTTGCCAAGGTTCTAAGGAGTCTGCCATCCAAGTTCGATCATGTGGTGACTGCAATCGAAGAATCTAAGGACCTGTCCACCTTCTCGTTTGATGAACTGATAGGATCACTTCAAGCTCATGAGGCGCGAATCAACCGATCTAATGGGAAGGAAGAAGAAATAGTCTTTCAGACCAAGGGGGAGTCTGAATCCTCAAATCAATATGGAAGAGGAAGAGGTCGAGGAGGCCATAGAGGCAGGGGCCGAGGCAGAAACAATACTGTCAAGTGCTCATACTATAATAAATTTGGGCACTCTGATAGGTATTGTTGGTCCAAACCAGAAGAGGCAAATTATGCTGAAGAAAAGGAAGATAACTTCCTGTTTATGACAGAAGCAACAACAACAAAGAAGAATGACATCTGGTACATTGATAGCGGCTGCTCTCATCATATGACCGGAGATCGCTCCAAATTCAAAGAGCTCGATGAGACTGTCAAATCACAAGTACGGCTTGGAGATGATAAACAACTACAGATTAAAGGCAAGGGCATAGCTGAGATCTCGGTAGGTAACCAGAAAAAATTTATTAAGGATGTTCATTTTGCTCCATTTTTAGCACACAACTTGCTAAGCGTTGTACAATTGAATGAATCTGGTTACATGGTGGTATTTGATGATTTTAAATGCATGGTGAAACACAAAATCACTGGTAAAATTCTTGCTTGTGCTCGTATGTCATCAAATCGTATGTATGCTCTTGATTTTGCTAAAATAACAGAAAGAGCCATGGTGAGCAAGACTCTCGCGGAAAACGAGCTATGGCATCAGCGATATGGCCATCTAAGCATTAAAGGACTGCAGCTGCTAAAGAACAAGCAAATGGTGAATGATCTTCCTGTCATCAAGTCATTAGAGAAAGTCTGCGAAGGGTGCATGATTGGAAAGCAAGCAAAACAATCTTTTCCGATAGGAAAATCAAAAAGAGCTGAAGATATTCTCGAGCTCATCCATGCCGATCTGTGTGGTCCCATGAGAACAGAATCATTAGCTGGCAGTAAGTACTTTCTCCTATTTATTGATGATTTTAGTAGGATGAACTGGGTATATTTCTTGAAGCACAAATCAGAAAGCTTCGAGTGCTTCAAGAAGTTCAAGGCACTTGTGGAAAAACAAAGTGGGAAAGTTGTAAAAATACTCCGTACCGATCGTGGAGGTGAGTTTACCTCAAAAGATTTCGATGCCTTCTGCGATGAACAAGGAATAAGAAGGCAGCTCACAGCACCGTATACTCCCGAACAGAACGGCGTGGCTGAACACAAGAATCGGACGGTTGTGGAAATGGTTCGATCGATATTGAAACAGAATGGAATACCAAATTCTTTTTGGGCTGAAGGAGTTGCAGCAGCTGTTCATATTCTCAACATCTCACCGACCAAAGCAGTATGGAACCAAACTCCGTATGAAGCATGGAGCGGAAGTAAACCCTCCGTAAGTCATCTTCGAGTGTTCGGATGCATATGTTATGTCTTGCTTACAACAGGACGACATAAACTAGATGGAAAATCACAAAAGCATGTGTTTATTGGTTATTGCACTAAATCAAAGGCTTATCGAGTATATAATCCCTTGAGTAAAAATATTACCGTTAGTCGCAATGTTGTATTTGACGAACAGGCCAGTTGGGATTGGAAAGCCAAAGACAACAGCCAAATCCCTCACATTCAGACTGAAGAAGAACAAAGTGCCCTTGAACAAGTCGAGCCCGAAAATGATGGTTCGGAAGGTTCACAGTCTTCAACTCCGGAGAAATCAAGCTTAGTCTCAACATCTGAAGAATCTTCTCCGAAAGAGTCAGCTCAGCTACGTAGAAGTGAGCGGGGGAGAGTTCCACAACGTCGGTTTGAGATTGAGGGGAACGCAACTTCAGCACTGGTTCTATTTGCTGGGGACCCAATCACTATGGAAGCATCCATATCTTGGAGTTCGAAGAAACAGGCCTCAGTGGCTTTATCTTCGACAGAGGCCGAGTATGTGGCAGCTGCTGCAGCAAGTTGTCAAGCAGTCTGGTTAAGGAGGATTCTAAGCGACTTGGGGTAAGAACAGATCAAAGCTACTAGTATGAAATATGATAACAAGTCAGCGGTGATGTTAGCAAAGAATCTGATGCACCACAGCATGACGAAACACATCGAAATCAAGCATCATTTTATAAGGGAGCTGATTGCTAAAGAAGAAATTCAGTTGGATAACTGTGGAACCAATGAACAGATTGCAGACTTATTAACCAAGAGTTTGCCATAAGCAAAACATGAAGAGTTCAGTACACAATTGGGAGTTTCAACTATCGAATAAAGGGGGAGTGTTGAAATTAGAGTAATTCGAATGTTTCTGTTAGTAGTTTGTTAGTAGTTAAGTTGAATAAATCTGATAGGCAGGTTTGTTAGTAGTTTGTTAGTAGTCAAGTTGAATAAATCTCCTAGGCAGATTATGTGCCCATGAAAGTAGTTAAACAGTTGAGATTTTCTAGGCTAAGAATTTGCTCTGCTTTCAAGTCACGTTTAGCTTGTAATGCCTATTTAAAGGCTTTGTTTTTTACTCTAATAAAAATCATCTGCAGAATCACTTTTGCTTCCAATTTTTCATTATTGCTCTGTCAAAATCTCCAACATGCTCCGGTGACCTCGCCGGCCTCACATATGGAACAATAAAGTTTGGCTGCAAGTTTGGGCTGGCACTATACTCCTTGAAGGCAGCAGTCTGTCTCAAGTTAACCACTCTCCTTGTTCTCGCAGGTAACCACTCTCCTTGTTCTCTTTCCTTACTTTGCACTCTGTCTCAAGTTCTTAGTGAATGCAACCGATCGTTTTTTAAGGTGCAAGTTGTACAGTATATAGCATGATTGTTTGATTGCTACATTGCTTGAGGTTTCTTCTCTTAAAGTGTGAAAGCAATAGGCTCAAAGAATTCACGTGTCCAATCATAGTCATAAGTTTTCTGTCCAAGAAAATTGTAGGAATTTGTTTTAATCATGAAAAAATATTTTAACCATGTCCTGCATGAGTTTTTGTATCAATATATTTGTCTACTGTACTTCCGTTTTGTCGTAAATGCGAAATTCTGTCGGTAACTTTGATGTCCTGCCTAGGTATTCCCTTTTTAGATCAACGTGTGATTTAGGGTACAGAATATTTGCTTCCGCGCAGCCACTTCGTAATTCGCTGCAAATTAATATTTTCTTATCTCTCGTAAAGTAAATTTGTTTTGTCATTGTCTATTTTATTTATTAACCGTCGAGCTGCAAATTAATATTTTCAGTTTCTCGAGATGAATTTTACTGGTTATCACTTAAATAACAGAGTGGAGGTCAAGGTATTTTGATCGGGTTTTCTTGAAAATCTGATCAAACTGCCAATGATTGAGGAGATAACGATTCACGTTCAAATGAAGCAGTCATTAGAAGGCTTAAATCTTACTGGCAACTGGAAATGATATAATTGCCTTCATATGCCAACTTTTCTCGAAGTTATGTTTAAGTTTGCTCAGGTTATCGTATTTCTGTCGACTCATAAATTCATTCCTGTAACTTTGAACAGGTTTGAGCTCTTGAAGGGGCCTGACTTTTGTGGTTGAAGATCAGTCCAGACTGCTGCAGATTTTGTGGTTCCGAGCTGCTGCTGCTGTATTCTGGAATCTGTTACTACTCTGAGACATCTTACGATACAAAAGTTCTAAGAAAATCAGAACATTTAACTCAAAGATTATATTCTACAATGTTGTAACTACGCTGGTTTTGAGTTGTTCGAGAAATATAATGCACTATGCCTTCCGGTACCACTAGTAACATTTCAAGTCATTTGCTGGATATTTTTTGGTCAACATGATTATTTACTATTATTATCTTTTTGGTACTTAGTATATCATTTCTATGCTGAATTTATCTGAATGCTATCTCATTAGGTTGATCATTTGTGCAGTTGCTTCGACTGGTTGTAAATGTCCTAATTCGAGGGTTTCTTCTTCTTTTTGGTCCCATGAGGATTTCAATTGTCATGTATCATATCCTGAAAAATTCAGTGAAATTTCGGTTTGGGACCGTTTTTCTTTTTGAGTCAAGATAGAAGATATTATCATGCTATACAAATTCAAATTCGTCGATTGATCTCTTTCCAAAGAGCTGGATTACTTGCTAGCATGCGAGTGCTATGTAGCCCAGTGGTAAATCATCTTGCCGTTGAATCGCTCTGTTGCCCAGTGCTAAATCGTCTTGCGGTTGAATCGTAAGTAAGGTTTGAGCTTCGAATCCGGCTTGCATATTATATTCCAAGAAACTTGCATGCTAGCATTAATTGATATGGGTAAGTGTAATGATGGAGAGATGAAAATGGCTATAAATATCTTCATTAAAATGTGATTACTAGTAATCCTTGAATGTTATAAAGAAGGGTAAATTGTGGGAAAAAACCAAGGCAAGTTAAAAAAAAAGCAGGCCCTCAAAAGTTGTCAAAAACCCTTTGAAAAGATTTCAATTGTTAAAAACCCCCTACTTATGGTATGTGTATGGTTGCTTACTATATCTAATTTTTATATGATATGTATGCAGTTGTTTGTGATATCTATGCGGTCGCCTGCAATATGTATGAGCTAATTAAATGCAGCAGACAACTATACAGATACTGCAGAAAATTTTTCTAAGGTGTCTTTGACAACCGTTTTGGGACCAGAAAGTTTTTGTCGGTGATAAACCTGCTGGAGGGTTTTGAAACTTCACCCAAAAAAAGGTTTTTGTCGTAGGTATTTAGGTGCTGTGGGTCCCACCATTTTATCTTTGGATAGATTGTGATAGGATTTCAAGCCGGCAAGTAAAGCATGCTAAAAAAATTAAAATAATAATAAAAATCTCTCCAAATTTTAGAGAAACTTCCTGCAGCTGGGGTTTAAGCTACTTATCCAAATTGTCTCCTTTCCAAAAAAATCATCGTCTTCCTAGGGTTTAACCACTTCCTCTGGATAAAAATGGCGATCTCAACAGTCTCCAAGCTCCTCCTTCGTCAATTGAAGCAGCCCTAGCTCGTCCTCTTCTCTCTCCCCTTCTCAATCTCCCCACCCCCACCCCACCCCCGCCCTCAACCCATTAATGACTACTGCAGCCCTAGCTCGCTCATCCTCACCTCCGACCTCTTCCACACTCGTCGTCATCGCCTGGGCTGTTTCCAAGTGGGGAGTGTAAGAAAGTTGCCGCCTTTGCTGCTGCTGACGACGACGACGGCCACCGGCTGGGCTGCACTACTCTCGTGGGAGATGAACTGCAGCACAGCCAATGCCGCAATTCTCAGTTGATATGCTTGAGGAGGCCAAATCGTTTGCAGGTGATAGTAATACCCCAAAACAATCTCTTTAGTTAGTGCGCGCTTCATTGACAAAAAAATTGTTTTTCTCTAAGAAATTATGTAGATGATAGCTACGTACCTTGTGGGTTTACTAAAGAGCTCCTTATCAAATTCTTAAATTGTAATTATTAACAAATTCAAATACTGGAAAGGTGAAAGTATGTCGATGCACATGTATTAAAAGAAGAAAAAGAAAAGGTAAACTATGATGCAGCATGCAAGAATGATTTATGCAGTTAGATGCAAACAACACACGTAGAGATCCAATATCTAATGATTGTGAGGAATAAACCATACAAGCTCAAGCTAAACAAACATATTGGTACCGAATCTATTATTGATGATATACGCTAGCTAGTCCATGAAATTTAGGTTACTTGATGGTAGTTGTAGGTCGAAGATTATATTTCAGGAAATGAACTCAAAGAGCCATGGATCTATGATTCTAAATGTGGTTTTTTTTTGGTGTTCTTAAATTTTTTTATAGATACATATTCCAAATCCAAGTGTCAATAAACAACGATCGATGGATCAATCCCCTGAATTGGCATTTCAATATTCACCTCAAAGAAATGCATATTCATCTATATCTTTATCCCACGAGTCTCTCACTCACATCTTAATTTAGTGCTTTACGCTCTCTCTATGATCTGATAATATTCTTTTTTTTCCTTTTTGGGGTTCCTTCGCTTATTCGTGAGTTATTCTTATTGCCGACAATATCCTTGATGCAGGAGTATCACCTTTTATTGTGATTTCAGCTCTAAACTGATCATTATTTCAGCTATTGATCTCTTAGACCAAAGATTCTGTAAACCTTGAGTGTCTCATTTTTGAAGTCACAGTAAATTCGAGAAATTGATGATTTGCTTCGTATACCATATTTTTCTTTTTTTGGGGAGTTATAAAATTGTTTCTATTTTTTGCGGTTTTCAAAAATTTGGAATCTTTAACACACAAAAATCGTGAAATTTTCAGAAGTGTTTTTTTTGGTTTTTTCAATATTTTGCTTAGTATAACATATTTTTCTTGCACCACATGAAAATATCAAAATTTAGATTGTTATATCAGATGAATTTCGAGAAGCATTAAAAAATCAAGAAATTTTCTGTTTTCTTCGATTTTTCAACATTTCGCATGCTATGCACACGAAAATCTACAAACTCTTTCATTGTTCAATGCTTTATTTGATGTTACATTGAAAATCGTGAAATTTTCAAAATTAACGAAATTTTCCGTTTGCTCGATATTTTAATATTTAGCATGCCTTACCACAGGAAAACTGAGAAATATTTAAAAAGTCTCAATTAAAATTTTGGTTTTATTTATTTTTTCAATGTTTTTCTTGCTGTAGAACACGAAAACCACGAAATATTCAAATATTTGAGTTTTAATTTTCTTCGGTTTTCATTATCTTATGTGTTACAAAAATCACGAAATTTTCTTAGATCTCAAAGTTTTCAATTTCTTGTGTTCTAAATAATTTGCATTCTATAATAAACAAAAATCATGAAATTTATAGAAATGTTTATTGTTTTCGGGTTTTTTAATATTTTGATTGCTATAACATATTTTTCTTGCAACACATGAAAATAGCAAAGAAAACTATCAAATATCCACTTGTCGCTAACTTCTTAGAAATCATGAAAAGTATAAAGCTTAATTCCAAAGAAAACTATCAAATACTTTGGCTCGGTTACGAAAAACTACCAAATACTCTTAAAACAATGAGAAGCTACCACAACACTTTCAAAAACTACAAAAAACTATCACAAAACTTTAAAAAACTATGGAAAAACTACTATAGTTAAGATGCAACGTCGGCAATATTTGCAAGAAACTACCATAAAATTTTCAAAGCATGGTATTTTCTTGCAATGATAGATTTTGATAGTTTCTCGTAAATAAGAATGTTTGGTAGTTTTTTGGAAATAAGCCAAAGTATAAATAGTTCACCTCTTGACAAAACAAAATAGTATGCTAGCTCTATCACTACTACAATAAGGAGTTGTCCCTACAGATTTATCTGTAGAGGCAAACCATCGCCCATACGGATATAGCCGTAGGGACATAAAATTCTCCCGCAGGTGCAAAGGCCGCAGGTGCAAGTCTTCATCCAGAACATGCCCCTACGGGGTAATAATTGCCCCTACGTCTTAATCCGTAGGGACAGGTATCCCTACAGATTACTCCGTAGGGCCTGATAAATATTTTAATTTATTGGTTTATAAAATAAAATACTTGCCCCTATGGATCGATGCGTAGGGCCTGATACTTGCCCCTACGGATACATCCGTAGGCCAGATAAATGCCCATATGGATAAATTCGTAAGGGCAAGTTTTACCTCTGTTACTGAGTCCATAAGGATAAAATATCAGGTATCCTGATATTTGATCCCTACGGCTAAATGTGTAGGGCAAACCCTGCACCTACGGATTAATCCGTAGGTGCAACAGATGGACCTACGGATTAATCCGTAGGGACAAAATATCAGGATTTTTTTAAAAAAAGGGTTACTTTTTTTTCCCCGCCCTGTCCACAATAATATATACATCATATAACCAATTACGGAAATATTCATAATCAACATCTTACGCATAATATATAAAAGAAATAAACAAACAGAATACGATATCAATCTAAATCATCGTGAACAAGCAAACAACCACCAATATCGTCCAAAAAAATACAATATGTATCAGGGAAGTACATACATCCTCAAAAATATAAAAAAAAAGCTACCCTAGCTCGGTCCAGCTCCTCCACCTCTGATAAACGCCGTAATCTGGCGCTTCTGCTTCTCGGTGCAGCCCTGAGTCGTCAAAAACTCGACTAATGAAGGAGCAGCCCGTAAGGGAGTCTGAGCGGGTTGTGGAGCTGCAGGAGTGGTCTGCGCAACCGCAACCGAGATAGTGTCTTGCGGAGCCGCAGCCGAAGGAGATGCATGTGGAGCCGCAGCCGAAGTAACCTGTCGCATTTGTTAAATTTTGTGTAATAAACGAGTAAGAACGGTGTATTAGATTTTAGTCGAGTTCGTATCATTATCAGGTTATTGCGAAACCCCAATCTAAGAATATTTAGGGACTTAGGCCTCGTTTGGGTATCTAGTTTGGAAAACCGTAGTTTATTTTAATTAGATAGTTTTATGTAAGTATGATTAATCAAAGTTAAGTCTATAACCAAATAAGCTCAGGCTACTGATATTGCATATGTTACTATCTATAATGTGATATAATATTTTGCTATTAAATAGTATACGTACCATCTCCTTCAACTCCTCGACGGTGATCTTCAAGACGGCAACATCATGCTCTAGACGTCGCTCACGGGGGTAGGGAAAGTAACCGCCGGAGTGGATTCTAACCTCATATGGGCCCTGCTAGGACCCAGTCCCCGGCCTCTCTCTCAACCTCCGTGGTGCCCTCCATGTACGGCGTCTAGGACTGGGGTCAGCAGCATCGGATCGGTCTGTCCAGTAAAATCGATCCCCGGTGCCTCCGTCTGCTCCACCACCCGCTTCTACAACCACATTAACCATTAAAATATAAGTATATCATTTAAATTTGAACTTTTCAAAACAAAAATTTCAAACTTGTTAGAATAAATATTAACACTTACACAGTACTCCTGGGTAGCGGTGTCGGGGAATCGAAACTCGTCCATAGCGGGATCTGTTGAGGTTCAGTGGACGGCAAGATACGCGGTCAGCACACTCGGTGTACCATTCTGCGCCAGGGTTTGAGCTCTCTGCAATTCGCCAAAAATTTACATATATTATAAAATAACTCTTAATATTACATTATATCAAAATTGATCTATTGTAATTTACCGATGCCTCCATGACACGAGTAATGTTCCTTGAGCCGGGGCCCCTCGGATTTCTTTCTATTCATCACGAGTATTCAAGGACTCCTGGAAATCATTTGCGCTTCCGAGGTCATCGCTTTGCTCTTCAGCGGTGGATGTCGCCGTGAAGAAAATCTTGGCGATTTGCTGGTTCCCGTATGCCCGGCCTATCCCACCTTGATCCAACGGAAACTTGATCGCAAGATGGTAAGTCGAGATCTGAGCCCGAAGAGAGTTTAGCGTCGGGCGTCCCAAGAGGATGTTGTAGGACGAGGGGACCCTGGCGACGATGAATTCCACCGGTACGGTCTTCGTACGGCCCGCTTCCCCAATGTTAAGGAGGAGGGTAACTACTCTCTCGGCCGAGATGGAGTGGTTAGTAAACCCCGACAGGATGTGGGCGGTTGGTCGTAGGTCGGACGGGCCGAGCCTCATACACTGGAAGCAGTCATAGAAGAGGATATCTGCCGAGCTTCCTGAGTCGACCAATATTCTTTGAACCTCGTAGCGGTGGACCCGTGCCATAATCATGAGAGGGTCGCTGTGACGCAAGGATATACCGTGGAGGTCTTCATCGGTGAAGGTGATGGGCTCGACGATCTTGCATTTCTTCCGGGACGGTCGCTTGTTCCTTCGACGGGTAGGAAGCGACGAATCTCGTCGGATCCATGTGCGTACCCCGAAGAAACGACCATGATCTGGCCGATCGTTAATTCGCCGGGAGGGGGATGGTTGTCGTGCTCCCTGTCCGCCTGCCGTTTTTCCCGCAGGTATTTCGTCAGGTGGTCCGAGCGGATCAACTCCTCGATATAGTCGCGGAGTTGTTTACAGTTCTCGGTCGGATGCCCCTGCGACCTATGGAAGGCGTAGTATGGGCCCCGGGTTCGTTTAGCCGCTCTATTGGTGACCGAAGGGAGCTTGAAGAATCGCTTGCCCTTCGCCTCCTTTAACAGTTCGGTCTGAGAGATGTTGAGTGGAGTATACTCCTGGAACTTCGGGGAGTATGGTTTTGGCCGGTCGACCTTCTTCTTCTCTTCTCTGCCCTTCTTCTTTTGGTCGTCCTGATCACTCCGGGGTAGGTTTGCGTTTACCTCTGACTCGAGTTGGATTTCTCGCTCGGTCTAAGCTTTTACCTTGGCCATGGTCTTAGGTTGCGCCAATGCAAAAGAGCGGAGCCACTCCTAATGCCTTAAGACCCGACCTCAGAGCGGTGATGACAGTTTCGTCCCGGTGCTCGGGAACTTCGAGATAAGCGTTGTAGAAGCGAGTGATGTATCTTTTAAAGGATTCCTTGTCCCCGCTCTTTATGGTGAAGAGATAATAGACAGTCCTCTTCTGTCTTCCGTTCCCGACGAAATGTCTGAGGAACTGGGCGGCCAGCTCATCAAAGGTAGAGATGGAGCGTAGCGTGAGTCCTCAGAACAAGTCTCGTCCAGCTCGGATGAGGGTTGCGGGAAATGCTCGGCATTGGGCGGCGTCTGAGTTATCCTGGAAGCTCATGCCCGTCGTGAATGCGTCTAGATGGTTCTTCGGGTCAGATTTCTCGTCGAAGAGGGCCACCTTGGGAAGTTTGTTTCTGGATGAGACATGTACGACGAGTAGCTCTTCGGTGAAGGGCTTTATAAGCGAGTCGGCAGCATACCTGGCCGGCTCGCTCGGTAGGTGATCCTCCCGGTGTATACCCTGGATTTTCTTTTCGAGGGCGTCAAGACAGTTTTGGTACCCTGAGGATTCGGCATGGTCGGAGTAGTGGCCATTCCCGCTTGTAGCCTGCGCCCGGCTGCGACTCCGGTTCCGTTCTATCAAATTCCTCAGGTCCCCAGGGAGGTCCTTCTTGAGTCCTTGTGGCGAGTGCCGTTCGTGCAGTCCCGTCGAGGGAGGGGGTGTCGGTCATGCCTGGGTGCAGGCGAGCTGACCGATACCTCCTCGGGGGGGGGGGGACGAGAACGTGACGGGCCTCAGGGCGATGGGCTCTTTCGCGAAACCGCGGTGTGGGGCCATGTGGCGCCCAGCGGATCATAGAATCGGTCGCCGCGGGGGATCTGTGGTCACCGGAGTGAGCAAGACGTTGTTCGGTGGTGCCAGCGTGGGCGGCGTCATCTCCCTCTCTGCAGAGGTCGTGATCCCCGGACGAGGGAACGACGATCTGGGGGGCTGGGCCCGCCGTTTGGACGCGGATAAGGGCATCCACTATGGACGCGAGCCTATCGATCCGTGCCGAGAGGGCGTGGATGGCATTCGGTGGAGGAGTAGATCCGTCTGTGCCTCCGTTGTGGGGAGGGCGGCGGTTTGTGCTGGGATCGCCATGGTCTTTGCTCGCCATGTAGTCGAGAGCGGAAGATCAAATTTTGATAGGTAGAAGAAATTTTCGAACTTCCTACAGACGGCGCAAACTGATGGAGGCTTGGATCTTCTTCAGATGTTGTCTTCCGTCGATCTGTCGCGAGCGTTGGTGAACAGCTGTTATTGATGTTGAAGGCTGCCTCCTTGAGCGTGTGGATCTCAGTAGGCTTGGTTTGAGGCGGAGCCAAGCTATCTGCAAAAAAAGTCCCGGGATGATTGTACCACCGTGGACCCTCCGACGATCAAGTTAGCCGAGGTATTTGAGCAGAGTAGCGGCTTATTGGAATGAAAATCGTGTTCCCTGAATCGTCTGGGAGAGGGTTTTTTTATAATGGTCGCTTGGAACGAGCTGGCGCGAGATCTTCGCCGTCGGTTAGGCCACTGGTGTTACACCTGCGTGGTTGACGGGATCCTCCCATTAATGACGAGATATGCTCGTTAATGGGGGATACGGCGGCGTGGAATGCGGGATGTCGGGTGGCGCATATCTCGCTTCTGGAGATATACGCGGAGCCGTGGCGGAGGCGCTTGGGCTCTGCGTCCTTGGTTGCTCGGTAGAACCGGGGAGGCTTAGCTCGGCAGGAGGCTCGGAGACGAGCGGGAGGCCGAGGAAGCTCGGTTCTGTGATGACTCGGAGGCGAGCAAGGACGGCCAAGGAAGCTCAGCGTGTAGGAGGGCTCGGAGGCGAGCCAATGGTTATTTACATGGCGAGCATAGGAGTGTTCAGGGATCCATCGGAGGTCGGGTCAAGCCTCGGGATGATAGCCCAGGGGACGCCCCCAATATGTGGTGTTTGCCCTGTTCCCATGAGCCCCGGGACACGTCAGCCACCACGTGTCATGATCTGGGGTGTTCCCACTTATGAGCATCATCAGTGGTGGAGACAAATCTATTTGTTGTTGGGTTAAACCTAACCAACCATCTAGAGTCTCGACATATTCTTTTTGATGAATCACAAGCTTCTCAAGATGCAAGCTACAATCTTGTAAAAATTGCCATAATAAAGCAGTCCTTTCGCAATGTTCCTGAGCGAAAATAATGTCATAAAGCGCACCAATACGACTTGGAACAATATTTAGTTGCATGTCATGATATTCTTTCATCAAACCCCACATACTTGCCATGGCATCAACAAAGCTAACTAGCTTTGGGTACAATACTTCATATCTTAAATGCTTGCATCTCTGAGATGACTGACTCCACAGATTCCTTACAAACAATGTAGCTTATATTTGAGGAAGCAACCTTTTTCTCAAACTCAAATTCCTTATTCTTTGGAAAGCCTTTCTTCCTGTTCAAGAAGACTCGCATGGACTTCACATTCGTATGGTTTGTCTTCCTTTGGCATGCTATTCCATGTAACAGCTGACATCACTCGAGCAGCATAGTCAGTTCTTGTGTTGTAGCCAATATGAGGAGCCTCAGAAATCACCAAAACTTGGCGTCCAATCTCCAACGCATCAAGAAAATGTTGGTCAATTCTTTTCATGATATCTGCCGCTGCCTTTACATTCTTTATATTTATCTCAGGGTGCACTTCGCGATCATTTACATCAATTAAGGGACTGGACTCTGTGGGCTCTTCATCCGATACACAGTTTTTCTCCACTGTCTCACATGCTCCAGGATTGGGGAGCACATGAAGTGAGGGCTTGTAGGAATGTCCATGGCACAACTCGGATTTTCACGTTCGCTTCTACAAATGGAGGACTTTTGAGGGGACTGGTGTCTTTCTTCAACTGTGATCCCTTGACTGTAGTCGCTAAGAGCGGCCCCAACATTTTTGAGGGCCAAGCTATATGCAGACTGCGCAACCGCAAAGGCCTCCCATGAGGCAATTGCCTTCGCCATGAACTTCCTTCTCTCCTTGAATTGGAAAAACACATCTTTGTGTGTGTTCTTCGATTGGTTGCAGCCCATTTCTCTTACTTCTTTTTCATAAAGAAAGTTGGAGAAAATGCATTCAAGTATTTATGTAGTGTGAGAAAAATTAATGTACAATGGATTTAGTCAAAAATAGATAAACAAATTGATACAGTTGATATGCCTAATAGTTTGAAGGAAAGTCATCAAATCATGAAATGTGATATGCTTGTGCATGAATTCAAAGATTAATGGAAGCTACCATATGTGTTTAAATCTTATGTATGCATTGAATTCTCAAAAAGATTCATGATTTTGCTGGCTACAGATGGATATATGTTCGATAAGAACGATCATTTTCATTGAGTCCCTAGCCGGCTCAATGAACACCATTTGTTTCCCCAGGCAGTGTCGGAAAACATGACCAGTCATAAGCGAAAACTGGTGGCACCATATGTCATGCTATCCCAAGATGTTTGTTGCTTCCGTGAAAAAAGAAACTGCTCATCGCCATAATTTCTCATCGAGCGTATTTCTTGAAGAATTGATCTAGGATTCTGATTACTCTTTAACATACAAAATGGATATACATATTTATAATGTTAAAAGTACTATGTGGCAGAGCCTTCAATTTGCTTTATTGTTAAACATCATGCATTCTTAAGTTTTATCTTATTGTGGCTTGCGAGTTGAATTATAGTTTTAGCTGGACAAATTAAGAAAAAATGAGAGATTGAGATTTTATCCCTTTTCTGGAAAATGCTTTATGATGATGCTCGATATCGATGATCTCCCAGATCATGACACGTGGCAGATGACGTGTCCTAAAGCTCACAAGAAAGGATCTACAGTGGCCGACCAGACCATTCCTTTGCCCGTCCTACAAACAAAAGCTGGCTCACCTCCGAGCCTCCTGCACAATTGGCCTCCTCGGCCTCCCAGCTCGTCTCCAGGCTACCGCAGAATCAAGATATCTCGGCTCTCCCGCTCGTCCGCGAGCTCTCCCGCCGAGGTCGTCTTCCTCGGTCTCATCGAACGACTAACGGCACCGCTCACAGGCGCAACGGCCATCCCGCGAATCTCGCCATGCCCGAGATATCCGCCGGCCACATCCCACGTTCCACGCCATCACGATCCCCCATTAACGAGCATGTCTCGCCATTAATGCGGGATCCCGCCCATCACGCGGGCGTGACGTCGGGAGCGTAACGGCCGGCGTGATTCTCACGCCTGCCTGCCTGCCTGCTGCCACAGCTATATAAACCCTTCCTTCAGACGGTTCAAGTAAGCCATTTTTACTCCATTAAGTCGTTATTCTGCTCGGATTTCCTCTCTAACTTCACCGTCGGAGGGTCCTCGGTGGTACAACTACCCCAGGACTTCCTTGCAGGTAGCTCGGTCCAAACAACCTCAAACCCATTGAGATCCACACGCTTCAGGAGCCAGCCTCCAGATCCAATCTCAGCCGTCTATTACCGCAATCAGCATATCAACAGAATGTAACATCTTGACGTGATCCGAAGCACGTCAGCTGGCGCCGTCTGTGGGAACACTTGATTCCACTAAATCAAAAGTTCATCTTCCGATCTCAACCAAATGGTGAGCGGTCATCACGACGATCCAAGCACTAGCCGCCGCCTCCCCCACAACGGAGGCGCGGACGAACCTCCTCCCCCGAGCACCATCAACGCCCTAGCCGGTCGGATAGACCGACTCGCGTCCAAACGACAGGGCAAGATCCCCAGGTCGCCGTTCCCCCGCCTTGGGACCAGGACCCCTACAGAAGGAGAGAAGACTCCGCTCGCGTCGGCACTGCCGACCACCGCCTCGCTACCTCCCACGGCCGCAGATCTCCCGGACCAATACATTCTGCGACCCGTTGGGCGCCCCACAGTTCAACACCGAGGTCCGTCGCCAGAGCACCTCGCCCCGAGCCTCTTCGCGCCCCTTTCTCTCCCGAGGAGATGCCGGTCGGCTCGCCTGTTCCCAGGAATGACCGACAACCCCTAGACGGGGTCGTGCGGACGGGGCTCACCACGGCGGCTCGAAGACTACGTCGCCGGGGGATCTAAGGAACCAGGGCCGCGGCCAGACGCAGGTCTCCAACAGTAGAGGCCGGGGATCAGAATGTGCCGAATCGTCGGGATACCACGGCCGACTCGACGCCCTCGAGAAGATTGAAGGTATGCATCGGGAAGGTCACCGTTCGAGCGACGGGGCTAAGTACGCCGCCGACCCACTCACCAAACCATTCACCAAGGAGCCGCTCGCCGTCCACGTCTCCTCCCGCAACAAGTCCCCAAAGGTCTCTCTCTTCGACGGTAAATCTGACCTGAACGACCATTTGGACGCATTCACCGTAGGAATAAGCTTCCAAGACAACTCCGACGCCGTCCAGTGCCGAGCCTTCCCGGCCACTCTCATCCGCTCCGGACGAGACTGGTTCCGAGGACTCACGCCGCGCTCGATCTCAACTTTCGACTAGCTAGCCACCCAATTCATCGGCCGCTTCGTCCGGGACAGGCGGCAGAAACGGGCAGTCAACCATCTCTTCACGATCAAGAGCGGAGACAAAGTGACATTCAAAGCATACGTCGCCCGCTTCTACAACGCCCTTCTCGAGGTCCCAGAGCACCGGGACGAGACGGTCATCACAGCATTTAGGTCTGGTCTTAGGCACAAGGAGTGGTTACGCTCTTTTGCATTAGCGCAACCTAAGACCATGGCCGAGGTAAAGGCCTGGACCGAGCGCGATGTCCAGCTCGAGTCCGAGGTGAACGCCAACCTCCCCGGGCCAGAGCAAACCGACCAAAAGAAGAGGGCGAGGGAAGAGAGAAGGAGACTCGAGCGGCCAAAGCCCTACCACCCGAAGTTTCAGGAGTACACCCCACTCAACGTCTCCCAGACAGTGCTGCTAGAGGAGGCTAAGGGCAATGGGTTCTTCAAGCTTCCCCCGATCTCGCGCATGGCCTCAAAGCGAACCCGGGGCCCCTACTGCGGTTTCCACAGGGCGCTAGGCCACTCCACGGAGAGCTGTAAGCAGCTCCGAGACTACATCAAGGAGCTCATCCAATCGGGACACCTCGTAGCGTACTTGCGAGACAAGCGGCAAGCTGACCGTGAGCAGAAGCAGCGTCTCCCTCCCGGCGAGCTGACAATCGGCCAAATCATGGTCGTGTCAGCGGAGGGTACGCCGGGTACCTACGAAGCGCAGCACCCTATGCCGGTCGTGGAGGCCAACAGACGCTGAGAAGCTCAAGTTGTACCAGTGAAATGAATACCTATGAGTGTGTACCTCTCCTTTCACAAAGACAATGTAAATCTTTCTAAAAAGTTCTTTCCATTCAAATAACAAGAAGGGAACGCTAGAACATTGAAAAAGAAAAGAATCTCATTCATTCAAAAGATACTGTAGGCTCTTCAGCCGTACATCCAAAAAGAGAAATTACAGTAGCGGGGGAAGGGGTGCAGGAAACATTGCTCGTGGTACTCCGAGGAGATCTCCGCCAACCGAGCCCTCGCAGCCTCAGACCTCTGCCCCCGGTCCCGCCCGCGAACGTTGGCGTCGTGCCTCAATTGGTAGCACTCAAGAATGAGCGCCACCGAGCGGTCCCGCCGACCCACGGAGATCAGGCCGAAGCGCCGCAGAGACCTTAACTTACCGACCGTCTCGTCCCTCACCTGCTCGGACAGGGGGTTGTAGACCCCCGGCGACGCCCTCCATATGGAGCACATTAGCAGCTGTAGCAAGGGGGAACGTCGGGAAAGCAGTCGGCCGGAGCGATCATCAATGCGGCTAATCACTAACCACACCATGTCCTCGGTGCAATGCTGGTCGTAGAGGTAGGCGTCCTCGAAGCTCACAATGTCGGGGATGGCAAAAGGGAAGTCCTCCATTCTTACGTTTTGGGTGTGAAGGATGGAGTGATCAACACTCCCTCCGTTTTATAACGAACGACCCCCAGGAGTCTAACAGTCGCTCACCCACAACTGTGCCGCCACGCTGCAGGCACCTAGCCTCTCTCGACGAAATCGAAACGACGCAACTCTGGCGCTTCGCATCCTCCACGCGTTCATGGCACGTGCCACCCGTGACTGTCCCTCTTCCTAAAGCCATCACCAAGAGGCAACTGAGCGGCTACCCTGCTCGGCTATCCCTGGCTGGTAGCTCCCCACAACACCAGGGATTAAAGCCCTCACAAGAGGCAGCCGAGCGGCTACCCTGCTCGGCTATCCCTGGCCGGTAGCTCCCTACCCCAAAACGTCAGGAATCAAAGCCCTTACCAAGAGGCAGCCGAGCGGCTACCCTGCTCGGCTATCCCTGGCGGGTAGTTCCCTACCCCGCAGCGCCAGGAATCAAAGCCCTCACCAAGAGGCAGCCGAGCGGCTACCCTGCTCGGCTATCCCTGGCTGGTAGCTCCCTACCCCGCAACGCCAGGGATCTAAGCCCTCACCAAGAGGCAGCCGAGCGGCTATCCCGCTCGGCTATCCCTGGCTGGTAGCTCCCTACCCCGCAGAGCCAGGGATCTAAGCCCTTACCAAGAGGCAGCCGAGCGGCTACCCTGCTCGGCTATCCCTGGCTGGCAGTTTACTACCGCACAGCGCAGGGATCTAAGCCCTCACCAATAGGCAGCCGAGCGGCTATCCCTAGCTGGTAGCTCCCTACCCTACAACGCCAGGGATCAAAGCCCTCGCCAAGAGGAACCGGGCAGCAACCCTGCTCGGCCATCCTTAAGGATCAAAAGCCCTCACGAAGGGCACCAGGCAGCGACCCTGCTCGGCCCGTCCTTAGTAGGCCCCTTACGGCCCCTCCCGCGCTAAGGATCAAAGCCCTCGCAAGAGGCAACCGGGCCCGCCCTTGCTCGATTATCCCTGACTGGTAGCTCCCTACCCTAAGATGCCAGGGATCAAAGCCCTCGCCAAGAGGCACCGGACAACAACCCTGCCCGGCCCGTCCTTAAGGATCAAAAGCCCTCGCAAGAGGCAACCGAGCCTGCCCTTGCTCGGTTATCCCTGGCCGGTAGCTCCCTACCTCCAAAACTCCAGGGATCAAAGCCCTCGCCAAGAGGCACCGGGCAGTAACCCTGC
This sequence comes from Agapanthus africanus, assembly GCA_030015575.1. NCBI lineage: Eukaryota > Viridiplantae > Streptophyta > Magnoliopsida > Asparagales > Amaryllidaceae > Agapanthus > Agapanthus africanus. Next base: position 492,283,330 of record CM057350.1, on the reverse strand, counting down.
TCGGCCTGTCCTTAGTAGGCCCCTTACGGTCCCTCCCGCGCTAAGGATCAAAGCTCTCACCAAGAGGCAACCGGGCCCGCCTTTGCTCGGTTATCCCTGGCTGGTAATTCCCTGCCCCACAACGCCATGGATCTAAGCTCTCGCCATGAGGCGACCGAGCAGCTACCCTGCTCGGCCCATCCTTAGCATGCCTCTCCGTGCCGAACACGACTAAGGAACAAAGCCCTCACCAAGAGGCATCCGGTCTATCTACGTCTGAGCGATCTCCATCTCGACTTCGGGGCCATGGAAATACCGCCTTCCCGCCGGATACCGTCTTTCCGCCGGTCTTTGCACACTTGGTAAATGAACAGATTCAACTCAATGCGTAATCGCTAGACGAAGAACCGACATAACACGAAGGCAGTACTGTGCAAATACAAGTGTTTACCGACAAAGGAAAGTACGCGCTCAAATACTACTGCAAAAATAATTCATTCTTAAAATCAAAGTCTTTACAAAGGTATTGGGAGCTCCCCAGCGTTACAAAATGCCCGGAGGCCTACAAAATTCCCGATGCAGCAAAAGAAAAGAAACAAGAGGACAAGGGGCTTCAGGCCTCAGGGCCAGGCGCAACCCCGGGAAGCTCAATATCTACCACGACTCGGGCGGCGTCTGGGGGCTCAGCGCCCATCACAGGAGCCTCGGCGTCGCCCTCGCTGGAAATCTCTTCCCCGGCCTCGCCCCTGCGGTCGTCCCCCTGCTCGTCATCCCCGCGAGGATATTCAGCTCGGAGCTCTGAGTCAGCGAACTCCAGCATCCGAGCCTTGATGGCGCCGAGGGCCTCGTGCCAGATGAGGGTGGTGGCCGAGACTAGGACGGTGTAAAAATGTTCCAACTTCTTGTAGTTCTCTACCGCCTTCACCGCTCTGAAATTGGCTCGCTTCGTCCCCTCTACTGCCGCCTCTAGCTCCTTCCGGAGGGTGCTCGTCGACTTCTTCAGGGTGCCGACGAGCACCTTGGAGTCCTGAAGCTTGGCCTGGGCAGCCTGGGCGGCCTCGCGGTACCTGGCAACCTCCTGCTTCCCGGCCGCCACCTCCTGCTTCCTGGCCGCCACCTCGCCCTTCAGGGCAGCGACCCTCGCCATCGCCGCCTCCAGCTCCAGCTTTGAGCTCTCCTCCAGCGAGGAGAACTCGCCGGGGCAATTTCCTCTTCCTCCATCTGGACGACGAGGGCGACGTGATGGAGGACCTGAAGAGATCAGAAGGGGTCAGAAAGAGAAGGGGAGCACCAAATCTCGCGAATGATGAGACGCTGAGTGAAAAATCGAGTGAGGTGCGAGCACTAACCTGCACGGCCTCTTGGGCGATGGCCGCCATTTGCGCCTTGAGAGTCCCCCGAGGGACCTTGCCTCCGGCTGACCTCTCCATATCGGCCAGCAAGCTGTCGGCGGTGGAGAGCTCCGAGGGCACCTCAAAGCGGAGGTCTCCCTCATCCACCAAGATCGGGGAGGCCGGGGTCCGCAGAACCGTTCGGGGGAACCTCTTGAGATACGACGGGGGAGAGCCGGTCTTTATCTCCGAAGCCTGGGCCTCCTGTCCGCGAACCCGCTTTCGGCTCGGCACCTGGCTGGGCTCGGGGCACGGCCCGCACTCGAACGCTGGGGAGGGACGGCTGCCGGGGGAGCCAGGACCGACGTCGGACGAGAAGAGCTGGCACCTTCAGCCTTCGATCCCTTTTTCGGCTTGCGCATGGCCGCTCGATGTTAGCACAAGTCCATGGGTTCTGCACAAGACAAAGTACACTGGAGTCAGCAACACAGGTAGAAATGAAAATAAACACAAGTCTAACAGATCGCCTGCAAGCTCCTAACTTACCGACGAACTGGGCGGGGCTGAGCCCAGCCCAACTAAGGGTCCGCTCAGAAAGCAGCACGTCGGCCCGGGAAATGGGCTCCCACTCCGCCACTCTCACCGCATCGGGATTGTTAGACTGACTCTCCCGCCGGCACCTATACCTAGACCACTGGATGGGCACGGGCCAGTCCTCACCCTCTGGCGGCCCAACGAAGAAAATTTCTTCTTCCAATCGTGGATGGAAGAAGGCACGACGACGACTCCCGACCCGGTAGCACTCCCCTGTTGTTTCCTGAAGGAGATGTAAACCCACCACGGGTCGCCTGCGTGAGTGCCGGGGTGACGTTTGTAAATGAGAGAGGAGGCAAGGATGGACAGCCTGAAAGGGATCAGCTGCAACTTCAAACGGACCAGAAACCCGAGGAGAATCCTCCAAGAGTTCGGCACTAGCTGGCCCGGGGCTAACCCGAAATGATTCAGCGCTCTGACAACCTCGAGGGAGAAGGGCAGGCGCATTCCGGCCCAAAAGGCTTCCAAATACAGGGCAATCTCCTTGCCCCGTACCTGATCCGTCCTCTCCCCTTCCCCGACCAAACGCAACATGTAGCCGGGAGGAATATGGAAACGAGTCCGAACAGTGGCGAGCTCTTCCTCGTACCTCACCATGGACGACACGCCAGGCGCATCCGCAGCCTCCACTCTGGGAACCGCCCTCGTCGAGCGACCCTGGAAAAAGGATCTGACCCTAACTCCCTGGGAAGACTCCGACTCAGTGGAAGAAGAAGAATCCATAGAATCTACCCGACTACATCTACAGATTTCTTAAAAGAATACATCTAACCTGATAGAGAGAAATCCTCGGGAGAGAAAACGCAGAGATCCGACCTAAAGAGGAGAGCGCCGAGCTTACAAGATCAAGGACGGGGAAATTATGAAAAGATATGATCCCTGAAGCGGACCCCACCTCTATTTATAGCTGCCAGCGTACACATCCTACGGCGACAGTCATCTCCCACCGAAACGGTTCAGTGCATTTGATGACCACGATCGCTCCACCCGTCACACGCGCATTGTCCATATCCTATCAGACGCCAGAAGTCTGTGGCCCGTCGCGTCAGCCAACCAGCGCCCGACACGTGGGCTGTCGCTTCAGTGGACGTACGCCCGATCCGGCGCACCCTCTTTAATGCAAAGATCTCACCCCTGATTCGCTGGCGTCATCCAGAAAATACAACAGATTGCCCGGGAACACGCCCCGACGATATCTTCGAAAAGGAGCTCACCTCGGATGAACCGGCAGACAACTCTCGACCCGACCTGTCAGCTGGTCGGGACAAGAGTGGGGGGCTAATGATGATCCTCGATATTGGTGATCTCCCAGATCATGACACGTGGCAGATGACGTGTCCCAAACCTCATAAGAAAGGACCTACAGTAGCTGACCAGACCACTCCTTTGCCCGTCCTACAAACAAACGTTGGCTCACCTCCGAGCCCCTGCACAATTGGCCTCCTCGGCCTCCCAGCTCGTCTCCGGGCTATCGCAGAACCAAGATACCTCGGCTCTCCCGCTCGTCCGCGAGCTCTCCTGCCGAGGTCATCTTCCTCGGTCTCATCGACCGACCAACGGCACCGCTCACAGGCGCGATCGCCATCCCGTGAATCTCGCCATGCGCGAGATATCCGCCGGCCACATCCCATGTTCCACGCTATCATGATCCCCCATTAACGAGCCCGTCTCGCCATTAATGCGGGATCCCATCCATCACGCGGGCATGACGTCGGGAGCGTAACGGCCGGCGTGGTTCTCGCGCCTGCCTGCCTGCTGCCACCGCTATATAAACCCCTCCTTCAGACGGTTCAAGTAAGCCATTTTACTCCACTAAGCTGTTACTCAGCTCGGATTTCCTCTCTAACTTGACCGTCGGAGGGTCCTCGGTGGTACAACCATCCCGGGACTTCCTTGCAGGTAGCTCGGCCCAAACAACCTCAAACCCATTGAGATCCACACGCTTTAGGAGCCAGCATCCAGATCCAATCTCAGCCGTCTATTGCCGCCATCAGCAGATCAACGGAAGGTAACATCTTGACGTGATCCGAAGCACGTCACTTTATGACGCTCTTACCTAAAGATAGCCCATTACAATTGGCTCAAAGATTAAGATAGCATCCAATGATCTCATGATCAGTTGTTTCTTCACAAAAACCAAATAAACCATATGTGGTGGTTTATGGCCGTGTCTTTTAGACATTGAGTGATGCAGCCATCTGGTGGTTTATGATAGTGTTTTTATTATATAAAAAATTAACTCCTATTTACAAATTAGCTATCCTTGTAGGCTATCTTTTCCATTATGTTCTAACGCAACTACATAATTTTGTTGTCATAATTATGCTCGTGTTATTACTATTGTTCGCATTATATACCTACTGTGTGAATGGTCTATCATAGATATTGCTATATATAATGCTGGACATATGTGATTTACAACTTGTGATTAGAAAGGCCAGATAATTTTTATTTATTTCGAAATCTGAGTTAATACAAAGATATGATTTTACTGAGATGCAGCTATTAGCATTTGATAAACTTGCAGCTGAAGGTACAAATGTAGAGAAACTAGAGGCACCATCCCTGAAATGTTTGTATTTCTTTGCATAAAACAGACTAGTCGTGTCTATCATTTCTTGTCGAGTATATTTCCTGAAGAAAAATTAGTAGAGAGGTATATGTCTCGATCAAAATAAATATATGAAATATATTGTCCTCGCGCTTCATCAAGCCTACGTTCATCAAGCCTATGTTATATCAAAATTCATAAGTTCACAAAGATATTCTCTATTGGCACTTTAAATAGTTAATGTTGGTTTATGCAGACATCTATGAATTAATTCTTTTCTCACAAGGCATCGTGAACTGCAAGTTTTTTTTTTAAAGAAAAAACCTTGTTTGTCCTCATCAGCTACCAAAGCACGCAATGACCATTATTACAATGAAAGCCAATGTGTTCATCATGATCTAACATACTTTATAACATATACTAATGAATCATGTAGTTGGATTCTACCGACCTATCAATCAATTTCGCGATAGTAAAAGAGGGTCACTATTTCTTACGGTTGTTCAGTATACCTGTTTGGATAATTTTTACCTGTCTTTTTCTCGGACGTGGGATTATAACCGATTTTACTGTTTTGGTATAGGAATATTAACCTCAAAGAGACCAACCATCAGATGATGCTAAAGAAGATTCCGACTCTTCTAACGGTCAAGGGTGCCTAAATACTGTTTACCTCAACGTCAAGGTATAATGATCTTATATTTTCTTTTTCCTGACCAAGAAGCAATTGAACTTAGACAAATTGACATATCGGGAAGTTTTCATGTAATAATAATAATAAATGAGACATTTTTTTTATTTGGCATGTACACAAACATGGAAGTACTTGGCATTTGTTGTTGTTGTTGCTGTTTAAGAGGCAATGCCGGGAATTCAGCATTAGCCATCAAGCATTTATTGCTGAAAATACAGGGGTAAAATATACTCTTTTGACGAGAGGGAAAGATATTTAAATCGAAGGAAAGCACTATTATTAGATGTTTGGATTTCTAAAATTTTTAGCGTTGTATACGCTGATGTAGTTCTCCTTCTAAATAGATTTAGGTTAAGGAGTGGAAACCCTAGCTTCTCCCTTTAGCACAAATTTTATCTCATTGTTATAGATTTTATTGTCGGTAGAAACTGAGAGAGTAATGAGCTGATTGATTGAACATAATAATTTTCTGAGAATGCTGCTCTATCTGAAACCTGTTTAGATTCAAAATTAACAGGTGTTGATTTGTTCAAGGTGCAACATTTGTTGCTAGTAATCCTTTGCATACTTGTCTTCTTGAAGAAATGTGCTAGATTCAATGTTTGGTTTGCGACATGGAATTTTCCGCATGTGTTCGATTAGAAACCAACAGTGCTCATTCTGATGAGTTAAACAGGAAAATGATGGAAAAAGTTATTGTTTCTGACCAAATGCTATCGGCTCCGTAAGCAGCATGATGCACACGATATTCAACTGCGTTCTTTTTTTTATGTATTTACAGTGAAAACTGGAGCTGAGCTGCTGAGACTCCCTCCGAGATGAGGATAATTCAAGGAGTTATGATATGAACCGGCGATATTTGCATCTTTTCCCTCTCTGGCCTAATGTACAGTATTCTGTAGTACCGGTATTTTTGTATGCAAGTGTTAGGTTTCAAATTTTTTTCCCGGCATTGCTATGCAAAAGAGTATGGAGGAGAGTGATCAAGAGGTTTTATGGAATTAAACAGGAAAATGATGCTTCATTGATTGATTCAACAAACAAGAAATTGCAGTCACCTCCTAATTATATTGTATATATAAGCATTTGCTGCTCTCAGTACTTGTGTAGTTCAGTATTGTTGATCAGTTCTGCTTCTTTGTATTTGTATTTCTTAAGAAATTTTACAATTCATAGGCCATTTGTGTAAATTTTATAATTTTGCAATTGACTCCTTGAAACGTTGAATGTGTTGGATGCTTCGATAATGGTTTGAGATAACCCGGATAATGTTATGGAGTGATAAACCAGAGGTGTCATGTATTGATAAACCATTTATAACATTATAACTGCTAAATGGTGATATCGGTTGTATTAGTATTAAAATACCTAATGAGTACGCTTTTGTACAAACTTGCCAAATTCGATACTTGATGATGCTCAATATCGATGATCTTCCAGATCATGACAAGTGGCAGGTGACGTGTCCAAGAGCATGCAAGAAAGGGCCTACAGTGGCCGGTAAGGCCATTCCTATGCCCGTTCTACAAACAAGCGCTGGCTCACCTCCAAACCCCCAGCACAATTGGCCTCCTCGGCCTTTCTGCTTGTCTCCGGGCCACCGCAGAACCAAGATATCTCGGCTCTCCCGCTCGACTGCGAGCTCTCCCGCCGAGGTCATCTTCCTCGGTCTCACCGACCGACCAACGGCATCGCTCACAGGCGCAACCGCCAGCCCACGAATCTCGCCATGCGCGAGATATCCGCCGGCCACATCCCACGTTCCACACCATCACGATCCCCATTAACGAGCTTGTCTCGCCATTAATGGGAGATCCCCCTTATCACGCGGGCGTGACGTCGAGAGCGTAACGGCCGGCGTGATTCTCGCGCATGCCTCGCCTGCGCCACCGCTATATAAACCCCACCTTCAGACGGTTCAAGTAAGCCATTTTTTACTCCACTGAGTCGTTACTCTGTTCGGATCTCCTCTCTAACTTGATTGTCGGAGGGTCCTCGGTGGTACAACCACCTCGGGACTTCCTTGCAGGTAGCTCGGCGACAACCAACCTCAAACCCATTGAGATCCACACGCTTCAGGAGCCTGCCTCCAGATCCAATCTTAGCCATCCATCGCCGCCATCAGCAGATCAACGGAAGGCACATCTTGGCGCGATCCTGGTCACGTCAATACTCTTATTAAAAAAGAAAGTGAAAAGAAGAAAAGAACAAATAGCAAATTAAAAAAGAGAAAGTGCTCCAATAGGACATTTTTTGGAAATTACCAATTTTTTCAAAATATTTAGCAAAATGGCATTCCCCATAAATATTTAAGAGAATGGTATTGGGCTGGTGATTAGCCCGGTTTAGTTGTTGTTAACTAAAACAACACTTTTAAAGTGCAATTTTAAGCTAAAATCTTCACAGAAATCTTATAAGTTAATAACCGCACTTTGAAACTACGGGCTTAAGTTTCCCTTCACAACAAACAAAGATCCCCTCCGGCCAACAAAGATTATAGGTTTTATAAGTTTTTTTTACCTTAAAACTTTATTTTTCAAATGCGGTTTTAGTTAAGAATATTTAAGAAGGGCAAATCTACGGCCCAACCCAATATATATTAAGAAAAAATTGATAATTCCAAAAAATTGTCAGCTCCAATAACTTAGCAAGTAAGTTTAGCTTTTGCAATTTTCTAGCCTGCAAAGCTCAAAGGACGAATCTTAGTGCGAATTCTTGACTCTATCAAATATCTAGCTTTTGAGCACAAATAATTGAGGGACATGTGGCCTGATTTAATTGGCCTGACCTATCAATGAGCGATAGCTCAGTTGGTTTGGGCAGAGTGCAGGCTCGAACCCAAGAAATCCAGAAAGAGAAAGCGGGCACAAGTTAACGTTTTCGAGGCAAACCCGTGAGTTCCTTGGTCGTGTGTGTAGCATGCTTGTGTGTGGGTGTGCTGTATACATAGATTAAGACTTAAAAATTTGGGCTGCATCTGTAAAACCTGTGAAAGCCCCTCATAACGCATGCCCTGAAGTAAATTTCCTCTTTATTATATGAGCTAACTGTTCCCGACTGCTGAGAACGTTTCTCATGAAATAATGCTCTTATTAAAAAACCTAATGAGTACACTTTTGTACAAACTTGTCAAATTTGATACTCTTAGGAAAGGGGGAAAAAACAAATAGCAAATTAAAAAAGAGAGTGCTCCAATAGGACAATTTTTGGTAATTAGCAGTCTTTTAAAAATATTTAGCAAAATGGCATTCCAAAAATATTTAGGTGAATTGTGTTGGGCTTGTGATTAGTCCGGTTTAGTTGTTGTTAACTAAAACCATACTTTTAAAATGCGGTTTTAAGCTAAAATCTTCACAAAAATCTTATAAGTTAAGAACCGCATGCATTTTGAAACTGCGGCTTTAAGTTTCCCTCCATAACCATAGTCACAAATTCGTCGTTCGGGTATAATTCGGCGAGGTCGAAAATTCGGATTCGGAGAACTATTCGGAAACAAACGGCAGGTATTCGGGAAAGATTCGGTAAGTATTCGGGAAATGTTCGGGAAGGATTTCGAGCAAGAAATTAATATATGAGACGCTAGGTTTTGATTTTGTGAATTATTTGATGTTTTTTGAATTATTCACTGTTTTTCCACATAATTCGGAAATAATTCGCGAATTATTCGGCCCGTCGATTAATTCGTCGATTAAATCGGCTAATAAAAAATTCACGAATTATTCGCGAATTCGGCGAATAATGCGCGAATTATGTGTCTATGTCCATAACCAACAAAGATCCTCTCAACCAACAAAGATTATAAGTTTTATAAGGTTTTTTTTTATCTTAAAAGCACAATTTTAAAGTACGGCTTTAGTTAAGAATATTTATGACGGGCCAATCTCCAATCTAACACGATCAATGTTTTGAAAAAAATTGATAATTACAAAAAATTGTCCGCTCCTATGGCTTATCAAGCAAGTTTAGCTTTTGCAATTTTCCTAGCCTGCAAGCTCAAAGTGAGGACGAATCTTAGTACGAATTCTTGACTCGATCTATCAAATATCGAGCTTTTGAGCACAGATAATTGAGGGATATGTGGCCAGATTTAGTTGGCCTGACCTACCAATGAGCTAAGCTCAGTTGGTTTGGGCTGAGTGTGGGGTTTCGCACCCCGGAAGCCTCACGTAGCGCAAATTAACGTTTTCGAGGCAAACTCGTGATTCCCTTGGGCGCGTGTGTGGTGTGCTTGTGTGTGGGTGTGTTGTATGCATATGTTAAGACTTACATGCCAGTTGATGATGCTCAATATTGGCGATCTCCAAAATCAGGACACGTGCCAGGTGGCATGTCCTCGAACTCAGAAGAAAGGGCCCATAAGGGCCGACCCGGTCGCCCTGTACCCGACCTGCAAACACAAGCTGGCCCTCCTCAGGACCCCATGCAAATTGGCCTCCTCGGCCCCGTAGCTCGCGCCGAGCTTCCACAAGGCCTGGACTCCTCGACCTCCTCGCTCGCCCCGAGCTCCAGACCGAGACCGTCTTTCTCGGCCCTCCGACCAACTCCACCACTCACAGGCGTAACCGCCACTCCGCGAATCTCGCCATGCGCAGATTCTACGCCAGCAACATCCCACGTTCCACGCCATCACAATCCCCATTAATGGGCGATCCGCTCTCTACGCGGGCGTGACTTCGGGAGCGTAACTGCCGGCGAGATTCTCGCACCAGCTGCTGCGTGCCACCACCGCTATATAAACCCCCATCACAGAGGGTCAAGTAAGCCATTTTTTACTCTTTTAAGCCGTTACTCTGCTCGGATCTCATCACTAACTTGATCGTCGGAGGGTTCTTGGTGGTACCAAACCGCCCCGGGACTTCTTTGCAGGTACTCAGCACCAAACCCCTCACTCCACTTCTTCCTCCAAAATCCATTGAGACCCACACGCAACAGGAGATAATCAACAAAGTCCACCGCGAGATCAACGGAAAACAACATCTGACGGAGGCCCGAAAAGGAGCACCATCAGTTGGCACCGTATGTGGGAACACTCCACAAAACACAAAGTTGGCCTTCCGATCTCCGCCCGAATGGCTAGCAGCCACCCTGAAGGTCCCAGTACCAGCCGCCGCCTTCCACTCACCGAAGGCGGGGATGAACCTCCTCCGACGACCGTCATCAACGTCCTCGCAGGCCGGATAGATCGGCTGCAATCCCTCGTGGAGGGCCTCGTCCGCGTCCAGACGGCCGGACCCGGGCCCCAGATCGCCGCTCCACCGCCTCCAGAAGGCTCTGCCCCTGTCTGGACGGCTGACCACCAGCAGGCTGCCCTCCCTGGCCACCGATCTCTCGAGCCGTACTCCCTGAGGCCCGCTGGGCGCCCCAGGGCTCCACACCAAGGTCCGCCGCCAGAACGCCTCGCCTCGAGCCTCCTCGCGGCCCTTATCCCCGTGAGGAGATGTCAGTCACCTCGCCTGTCTACAGGCATGGTCAGCCCCACCACCATCGGCGGGGCCGCACAGAAGGGGCCCGTCCCGGCGACTCAAGAGCCACCTCGCCCCGGGACCTGAGGCACCTCATCGAGAGGAACCGGGGCCGCTCCCAGACGCAGGCCACCCGCAGCGGAGGCCAGGGATCCCAAGGCGCCGATTCCTCGGGATACCGCGGTCGGCTCGACGCCCTCGAGAAGAAAATCGAGGGCATCTGCCGGGAGGCTCACCTCTCGAGCGACGGAGCTAAGTACGCCTCCGACTCGCTCACGAAGCCATTTACCGAAGAACTGCTCGCCGTCCACGTCTCCTCGCGCAACAAGCCCCCAAAGGTCTCTCTGTTCGACGGGAAAACCGACCCGAAGGACCATTTGGACGCTTTCACTGCGGGGATGAGCTTTCAGGATCACTCCGACGCCGCCCAGTGCAGAGCATTTCCGGCCACCCTTATCCGCATGGGTCGGGACTGGTTCCGGGGGCTCGAGCCCCGCTCGATTTTGACATTCGACGAGCTAGCTACTCAGTTCCTCGGCCATTTTGTAAGGAACCGTCGACAGAAGCGCACGGTCGACTACCTCTTCACGGTTAAGAGTGGGGACAAGGAAACGTTCAAGGCCTACATTACCCGTTTCTACAACGCCCTTCTCGAGGTGCCCGAGCACCGGGATGAAACCGTCATCACGGCGCTTAGATCTGGTCTGAGGTACAAGGAATGGTTACGCTCATTCGCGTTGGCACAACCTAAGACCATGGCCGAGATCAAGGCGTGGACCGAGCGCGAGGTTCAGCTGGAATCCGAGATGAATGCTAACCTCCCCCGGGCGGAACGGCCCGACCAGAAGAAGAGGGCTCGGGAGGAGAGGCCGGAGCGTCAGCACCCCTACCACCCGAAGTTCCAGGAGTATACCCCACTCAACGTCTCCCTCGCAGTGCTGCTGGAGGAGGCCCAGAACGAGGGGTTCTTCAAGTTCCCTCCGATCCCGCGTCAGGCCGCAAAGCGAACCCGGGGCCCTTACTGCGCTTTCCACGGGGTATTGAGCCACGCCATGAAGGACTGCAAGCAGCTGAGGGACTACATCGAAGAGCTCATCCGGTCTGGGCACCTCGCCGCCTACTTAAGGGACAAACGGCAGGCCGCCGCGAGCAGGAGCCACATCACCCTCCTGCCGACCTGACCGTCGGTCAGATCATGCTCGTATCGGCGGACGGCCAGCCCGGAGCTCAGGGAGCCCCATACCCTATGCCAAGCACGGGGGCCAGCAGTCCTTCAGGGAGCTCGGCCCGAGCCAATAAAGTCATCTACTAGCCTGTACCTTTCTTTTAGAGAAATGTAAACTCTTCCTAGGATCTATTGTTAATTTAATAAAGATCAGTGGAGCATTGCGAAAAGGAAAGAAAAGTTCTGTTTATTCAAAAGGTATTATGGGCTCCTCAGCCGTACATGCAAAAATAAAAAGAAAATTACAACAGTGGGGGAAGGGGGTGCAGCGAGCACTGCTCGTAGTACTCGATAAAGATCTCCGCCAACCGGGGCCTCGCAAGGTCCAATCTCTGTCCCCGGTTCCCCCACACGCGTTGTTTACCGCCGGAAACTGGGAAGACGAACGTCTTGCCTGAATCTGGGGGCAGATGCTAATAGGTGCTATTCGTCCACCTCTCCGAAGATGCCAAGTTGATTTATGACACTACGTATCGAAGGTTTAAACGGATGCGGCCGATGTAGCAGACTTCGTCAGATTCCCCCTCCTTTGAGCAGTTTTTTATTGTGGGGATGCTCTTCCCTGCAGGTGCAAGCTCCTGCAGTTAATTACGCTACCGCATCGCGGTAACAACTTTCTCCTTCTCCAGATAGTCATTTCGTGTCGTGTGTGTTTGTTTTATTTGTGGTTGCCCGTGGATTGTATACGGAGACTAATTTATTTTGTCGCCCGTAGGACGTGGATTAGTCCAAATCCGTATCTTCTTAGATTTGGATTGGTTGTGTTTAAGGATATGTTAGTCTTATTTTAGACTAAGATCAACTTAAACGTTTGTTAAGGATGCGTTAGTCTAATTTCTAGACTAAGATCAACTTAACAGGATTATTTAGATCCAACAAGAGAGTATTTGGCCTCTGTTACCTAGTTTAGGGACATTGCGGTCAATTAGTTTAAGGACATTGCGGTCCAATGTTAGTTTAAGGACATCTCGGCCCGTTGTTAGTTTAAGGACATTACGGTCCATGAGTTTAAGGACCCCACAGTCCGGTTTAGAGACATCGTAGTCTATGAAGTTTAAGGACATCATAGTCCATGAGTTTAAGGACCCCACGGTTCGTAGTTTAAAAACGTCATAGTCTATAAAGTTTAAGGACATCATAGTCCATGAGTTTAAGGACCCCACAGTCCGTAGTTTAAAGATATCGTAGTCTATGAAGTTTAAGGACATCGTAGTCGATGAGTTTAAGGACCCCACAGTCCGTAGAAATGTGTGGTCGTCGGGACCCGTCACATTTCTGAAGACGTTGAAGGATTACAACGACAAATATCAGAAGAGTAACGAGATGTACCCTCGAACCGGTGTGAGTTGCTTGAAAGATCTATAGCCCAGTTTGGGACTAAGATCTGTTGAATATTTGTGAGCAGATGGGCTCAGTTCAATATAAGTTGGGACTTATGGCCAGAATTGGGTTAAGTCTATTTAAAATGTTTAACATTTTGTTGTTCTGGCTATTGAGCCTTTGCTTGGGCTCGGCCCTTTTAATAATGCTAAGCATTGGGTTCTGACATCTTTTGCCTTGTATTGAATGCATGGCATTCATCAGAGCCTTGGCTCTTTAAAGAACAATTTGTGTTCATTCAACGCAACATATAGTGCGCTAAGCGCTTTGCGCCAATCAAAAAAGTGCAGTGCGCTTCTGCCACATGGCGCGCATGTAAGTGTTGCGCTCTGCGCTAAGCGCAGGTGCCAGTTTGTGAGCGCTGAGCGCTGGTCCATGAGCGCATTGCGCTGGCGCATACGTGGATGACACGTGTTGCGCTTGGCGCCAGGCGCCAGCCCATGAGTGCAGTGCGCTGTTTCAGAAGCGCAAAGCGCAAGCTATGTCTATGATTGACACGTGGCACGTTTTGGTGCTGAGCGCTGGTCCAAGAAGCGCAAAAGCGCAGTTCATGAGTGCAAGGCACTTTTCAATAGCGTAGAGCGCACTTGATCAAATTTATGATCAGAGAACGAATTTATGTTCTTTTAAAGGAGGCTTTGCCTCAAGATTCAAGAACAAAAGTTCTTATTTATAAAAGGGCTCTGACTTTGTAGATCAAGGATCTGTGAATGAAGTGAATACTTCTTTTTGTTTTTATAATAAGATCTTTGATCTCTTTTTTATCAAAGACCTTGGTCTTTTGTAGATTTATGATCTTTTTTACAAGATAGTTCTTCTTTTTATGAGATGATTTCATCTCTGTGTTCAAGAATCATGTTCTTTACCTTGAAGAAATGATCTTCTTTCGCTAAAAGCTTGCTTTTCTTTCTCTTTGAGTTTTCTCAAACTTTGCAGGGGGGTTTCTCTATTTTAGACTTGAAGTCTTGGGGCCTTTATATAGGGCAAATTGATTTGTTAAATCGGTTTAAGAGATTTTTCTCTGAATGATTTGGGAATATTTCCCACCGTTGGATCTTTGATCCTAAGGCTTCTACTTTGCAGAAGATAATATTCTTGTTTTTAACAAAATTGGGAAGATCTTTTCATAACAGAATTTTAATTCTGATTAATTAATAATTTATTATTATTAGATCTTTTGATCTAACGGTGGGGAATTTTTAATTCCAGCGCTGGCGCCCCTTGCGCTAGCACGCCTGCGTTTGACACGTGGCGCGCAGCGCAGAGCGCAGCGCAACTGCGCTAGCGCACCCGTGTTTGACACGTGGCGCGCAGCGCGCCTAGCGCTAGCGCTGGATCTGAAGCGTTGCTTTAATTTTTTGAATTTTGAATTTTGAAACAGAGCTTTGCTCTGATTGGGGGGACGCTGCCTAGGCGCAGCGCATTTGGCGCTAGCGTATCCGTGTTTGACACGTGGCGCGCAGCGCACCTAGCGCTGGATCTGTAGCGTTGCTTCCATTTTGAATTTTGAATTTCAAAAACAGAGCTTTGCTCTGATTGGGGGAAACAAATGCCCCCCCCATCGTTGCGATCATGTGGCGCACACATTAGTGCAGCGGTGGCAGCATCTGAGCTCTTGGATCAACTCAGAAGTTGAAGAGGCGGTTCAATACCTATAAATAGGACATTTGGTCCTATAGATGATTATCATCTTCTTTGAGAATTTTTGTTCAGAGCACAGCTTTTCTGTTTAAAAACTTCTCAAGAGTAAAACTCTTTTAAAATTCAGGTAAAGTTTAAAACTTTCACTAAATTAGGGTTTTACCCTTTAACAGAGCCTTGCTCTTTATAGATCTTTGATCTACAGAAAACCCATTTAGAGTTTCATTAGTAGAGCTTTGCTCTCATGAACCCATAGATCTAAAGAGATCTTTTGGGGTTTCTCAGCCCATAAACAGAGCCTTGCTCTTTTGAATTATGTGTAGATTTCTTAATTTTTGATGAAGAACTCTTAAGAGTTTTTTTTTATGGATCTTGAAGAACCCAGAATTTTTAATTCATAAAAATTAATTTTAATTAATTCTTGATGGATTTTTCCATCATTATTACAGAGCCAGGCTCTTTAAGGAATTTTATTCCTTCATGATCAGAGTTTGACAAGTCTCACTCTGTCATAGAGCTTTGCTCTCAAAGGGAGATTATCTCCTTTTCCTGAGAGATCTCTCATTCAATGAGAATTTTCTTAAGAATTTTCTCATTAATTAACAGTCGCATTCAATGATAATGCTATTTTATTAATTGATGCATTGTCATCTAGATTTTGTGGGTCCCCATTTGGTCCCCTTTCCACTGCATTGCAGTATGGTACAAATTTTAAAGTACCATCAAAATTTAGAACTAAATTATAGTACTGACAGTTGACTTTTGTCCCTCCTTGCAGGCGACATGTCTTTCGATGCTACGTTTCCATTCGTCCGTTCAGAGGGAGGATTCCTTGAGGCACCTGTGGACCGGGAGGTCCTCGCGCTCATCAAAGACCGTGACCCAGAACACAAAAATATTCACTTGTGGGGTAGATGGTACAACCAGATTATCAGAGATCGTCGAAGCTTCTCTTGTGCGACGCCTTCCAAGCCTATGTCGGCGATCCCATATGCGGATGCACCCCCAGTGAACTATACCGTGGAGGTGATTAATTGGACTTCGGAAAGTCTCCTTCAGCCTTCGATCGCCGCCATACCCATGCAGCCGCCAGCGGCTTTGGACACCTTAGGGCGGCGCATATGCCAGTGCGAGTCGCGCCGTTGGGGACAGCCTTACAACATCGGGCTAACTCCCCGTCATCCGGCCGGGTATTTGCAGTGGGCCAGGTACATCTTGTCGGTGAAAAAATCGCAGCTGTTAAAGCTCGGCTTATACCCTGCGGTCTACGCTTCGTTGTTCCAATATTCTGCTCCTCCCACATGGTGGATTAAGGCGTTCTTGGAGCAGTGGAACACCCCGACACATACCTTCCTTCTACTGGACAGAGAGGTTTCTATCTCCTTGGAAGAATTTACTGAGATTTTCGGTCTACCAGTTAGGGGGGAGCACTACGAAGAGCTGCTTCCTCCGGATGAATACGTTTTTGCCACCAAGCCAGTGGTGTTGGGCCTCACACCAGAGAATGCCATTCAGCACCAGTTCTTAAGTTTGATAAAGGTGCCGAACTTATATGCGAGCCTCTTGTTGGAATCCGGAGGTCGGGGTATCATTTTTGCGGACTTCATTGCCCGGTTTCTTCGCCCGGAGATTTTGTCCCAACGAGGCGAAAAGTTTGCCAAGCTCGATGATCCCTTCGTCTTTGGTTTGGACCGTCGACCAGTACTGGAAGATGATCAGAAGGGCTTTTTTCTTCCTGATGCTGCGATCACCCCTCTGTCAGAAATCGCTGCTCCGGGCATTGACGAGGAGGCTTTCTTTCTTGGATTTCTTTGTTTATGGTTGAGCTGGTTCACGCTCCCTATGCATCCTCGTTACATGAGGCCTTCCATCTTCTACCCCGCGCATCGCATGGTGGCCGGAATACAAGTGGCCATCGGGATCGCCGGGAGATTCTCCATCTATACTCCATCAGGCCGGGCTTTCTTGTATTCAGGCAAAATGACGCGGCATTATTCATGAGATACAACCCCCATCATTTTGCCCAGCAGCTGAGTTATAATCAGGGGATCCCACTGGAGGCTTTCTTGGTAGAACTCGCTGCCACCAGAGAGGGAATACGGGATGCGCTACATCACTTCATGCGCTTGAATACGGGCTCTCACTTCTTCATCAGTGAGCCGAGTTGCGTCCCGAGGGCCCTTAACGTACACGTGGCCTGGTATCAACACGCAATGGGTGCTGTTATCAGGGAGGAAAGGCGGCTGCTGCTAAATCGCAAGAGTGCGCCCCCTGCCGGCGATCGCAACGTCCCTTTGAAGAGACGGACCACTGTCCCCCCTCCGTTAAGAGAGGTCACTGCAGTTGAGTCTCCACGTATGCTAAGCCCTACGCGCGGGTTGCCTCTTTCCAGCGCGTCTGAAAAGGAAGTAGCTGCCGTGATTGAAGTCCCTGAGGACAGGCCTGAGCTACCGGTGCCCCGTGCTCCCATAGAGGCGGCAAATGTAGCTTCCCCCGAATCCGGCATGGGCTCAGATATCGGGACTCGTCGTCCCAGGGTGCCCACCAAGCGTAAGCTAGTGCTGGCTGCGACCGGAGCTCGCTCACAGAAGAAGAAGAAGAAGTCGCTTTTTTCACTCGACGTTGTACTTGGCCAGGAGCCTCATGCTCCTTATGGCGAGGGTTTGAGCGAGTATGGGACAAATGAAGGTTTATTCATGCCGCCGGATGATACTGATCTGGCGGCTGCCATTGCAGCTTCTGAGCAATTGGCACGCCATAAAGCGGGACTGGATATCCTTACGCGATCAGGTAACCATTAATTATATCTTTCGTCATTGCATCATGTTTTGACCGACACTTTTCCTTCTTTAACGGGCATTTCCACTGAAGAAGCTCTCGCAGTTTCTCTCAAGACTTTTGAGAAAGAGGAAAGACTTCGAGCATCCTTAGGCATCGGTGTGCTTCGGTTTATCGTGTTTCCGCTCCCGTTTCTTTTTAGAGGTGATCTGACCCCTTCTTTATCTTATCGCAGGGACCACAATGCCGATCCCGCAAGGTGATGCGGAGATTCTTCCTGGGCCAGCCACCGAAGTCCCCGCCTCTTCGGCACTGCCGAAAGAGGCCTTACTCAAACGACCGATGACGGAAGCCTTGACGGCTCCAGAGGTAACCCTTGGTGCGGATGATGACGTCCTGTTGATGGAGGCGTCTAGAAGGTCCGCCTTGACGACCCGGGCGGAAAGGAAGCGCCGAATGCGCGCGGCAAGAAAGCGTAGTGCTGCCTTAGCCGCGGGTGCGGGTTCGAGCACCGCCACCCCTGCCCCTACTCCCTCAGAGGAATCTCCGGCTGCCTTGTCCACTGCCTACAGACGGGCAACACATGTGGCTCGGGAGGTAAATGGAAGATCAACTCAAGGTAATGTGACATAGGGTTCCGTTGTCAAAGTTTTAAATTACCAGTTCTCACATGTCTTATCTTGCAGGGCCGAGTCCTACCGAAGAAGCGGCGGCGCCCGCTGAGCCTGTGGTAGCAGTGGAGGAAGCAGCCGCGATTGCCGAACCCGAGTCGGTGGTAGGCGAGATGACCACCCTTGCCGAGCCAGAGGTAGAGGCTGATGAGACAATCACGATTGCTATGCCTGAGATAGCTACCATTGCCGAGCCCGAGGTGGCGACGGGTGAGACGGCTACAATTGCTGAGCCCGAGGTGGCCGCTCTTTCTCAAGAGTCGGGCACCGCCCCAATCATCGCTCTTCCCGCCTACGGTTCTTTGCCATCTCCTGGCGTCGCAAGCATTACGACGGCTCTCGTAGAGTCGGGGGATGAGGCGACGGGAGGTGAGACTATTCCGATGGAGGAGGGAGAAGCCGTCGCTGTATCTAGTGATGCCCTCGTCACGGTTCCGACTGGCGACTCATCAGGTAGATTTTGGGTTATTGCTTTTCTTTTTATTCTGCAATCCTTTTCAAGCTTTCCTGACAGTATTTATCTTGTTCTAATGCAGGTGTGGCGAGCGCTGAGGTCGCGCTACTTGAGGCAATGCCATCAGCTACCTTCTTGACGGTGACCCCTCCTCTACCTTCTCTCGTACAATCTGGGATGTTGGAAGGTACGGATTCGTGATCCATCAGTCTTATTATTTTTTTGTATGACTCATGTACTGACGTTGCATTACTGTTTGCAGGAGTCCTTTTTGATCACCTGTATCAGGTGCTGCATCCACACTTCTCCTTCCTGTCAGAGATTAGTCCGCCTGGTGGTGTCGGTGAGTATCTTTTCTAAATGACATTCTCTCTTTAACGGGCAGTCACATTTTTGATGACCCCTCTTTGTATTGCTTATAGCCTAACAAATTGAAGGAGGGGACGAGGCTATCGTCACGCCACCGGAACTCCCAGCTCTGCCCCCTGTTGCAGCCGGTATAGTAGACTCTATTGGTTTATTTTTATATTTCTCAAGCCGTGATCTGATTGTGATCTGTTTTGCAGCGGTCACATCGACTCTAGCCCCGTTCGAGTCTCGCGTCGTAATGTCGGCCGGACCTTTTTCCCGGCGTCCATCCTCGAAGGGTGCCGCAAATAGTCTGCGCACGTTAAGCGATTATATTGAGGAGCTTGATATGGAGGCTCCCGTATCTGCTGTGGATTTTGCTGCGGAGGTTAACCTAATGCTGGCGACGCTTATGAACTTCTATAATGAAGGCGTTGTCGAGTCTTGGGTTAACCACTGCCGGAAGATTGAGGCCTGCCTGCATGAGCTTGAGCTAAGGCGTCCTGCTCCTGAGATTCAGGCTTTGAACTCCCAGCGGGCTGCATGGGTTGAGCGGAGCATTGCATTCCTTCGCCATTTCGAACGAGAGGCAACCCTTAAGCGAAAGGAACGTGAGGCGACTTCCGCTGAATCTGTTCAACTGCGCGCTGAGGTTGCAGCAAATGCCGCCCACCTAAACTCCATCTTTGAAAACCTTCAATGATATATCTCTGACGGGCTGGTGTTGAGGAAGAAGCTTGACCTTAGTGAGCAGGTTGCGCAGAGTCAGGAGGCTTCTCAGCAGGAAATTGATCAGAAACTTTTATCTTGTCTGCAGCAACGGGCCCAAATTGAAGCAGAACTGGCCGCGGCGGCTGCTCGTAAGAAGGAGTTGATAGGAATGCGCGAACAGCTAGCTGATTTATTGAAGACGCCTCCTTCCCAGTAGTTGTTTTTTTTGTATAGATTGAACACTTGTAATCTTTGAATAACATGTCTCCATTTTTGTTCTTTTATATGATTTGCCTTGTACTCAATTGAATTCATGAATAAAAAATACACATTTTTTGTTCTACTGTTGCCTTCTTCTCATTGCTGTGTTGTTGCCATATGATTTTAGCAAGTGCAGCCTGTAGATAGTATATAGCTGTCCATCTTAGACTCTTTATAGGGTGATGATGGCTTAGGAAACAGGATTAGGATCTGTCACCTAAGACTTTTTAATTTTATGAGTCGTGAGGGTCTCATAAAGATTTTTTTCCCTACGAGTCGTGAGGATCTCGTAGGTGTATTTTCTCCTTAGGGATCGTGAAGATTCCTAAGTGCGTTTTCCCTTATAAGTCGTAAGGACGTTATAAGAGATTTTTCTTCCTCACGGATCGAGAGGATCCGTAAGTGTTTAGTGGGATTGACATGTAAGTGACGTATTTCCGAAACGGGGTCATATGGATGACGTATTTTCGAGACGGGGTCATATTGATGACGTATTTCCGAATGGGGTCATGTGGATGACGTATTTCCGAGCGGGGTCATGTTGATGACGTATTTCCGAGCGGGGTCATGTTGATGACGTATTTCCGAAGGGGGTCATGTGGATGACGTATTTCCGAACGGGGTCATGTTGATGACGTATTTCCGAGCGGGGTCATGTGGATGACGTATTTCCGAGCGGGGTCATGTGGATGACGTGTTTCCGAACGGGGTCATGTTGATGACGTGTTTCCGAACGGGGTCATGTTGATGACGTGTTTCCGAGCGGGGTCATGTGGATGACGTGTTTCCGAATGGGGTCATGTGGATGACGTATTTTCGAGCGGGGTCATGTGGATGACGTATTTCCGAGCGGGGTCATGTGGATGATGTATTTCCGAGCGGGGTCATGTTGATGACGTATTTCCGAGCGGGGTCATGTGGATGACGTATTTCCGAGCGGGGTCATGTTGATGACGTATTTCCGAATGGGGTCATGTGGATGACGTATTTCCGAATGGGGTCATGTCGATGACGTATTTCCGAGCGGGGTCATATTGATGACGTTGCGTCTGTTGTAATGAGACGAATATCAAAGTGGTCTCCAGGTTGTCTGTGAACTATCGAGATTTGGAGTAGAGGCTTTGCCGTAGCTCCAGGGTTGATTGCAGCATCTGAATCCTGCTGGAATGGGAAGGAACGCTGTTGATGATCTCTAGGCTATCCCTGAACCGTCGAAATTTGGCTTCGTTTTCTGATGGAGCCTGGGGAGGGAAGGTGTGATTCCTTCTTTGTTTGCGCCCCTGGATTGTATACAGGGATTGATGTGATATCACCTGTAGGGTATAAATTTCATTTTTCTTTATTTCTTTCCGCGATGCTCTATCATTTCAGCTTTTATATCGCGAAGGTCGCGATTGCCTAATCATTTCGGCTATTTTTCGCGGCACCCAATCATTTCAGCTATTTATTATATTTTTACTCGCTGCTTTTTATTGCGAGTTGCCCAATCATTTCGGCTATTTTGCAAGCATACATTTTTACTTGCAGATTTTGTTGCAAGTTGCCCCATCATTTCGGCTATTTTGTATGCATGTGTGGCTCGCTGGCTTTTCGCTGTAAGCCTGGGATTAGACACCGATTTCGGCATCAGCACCGCTACAACTGGGATATCGCCAGGAGCGAATCATCATTTGCCTCCGTCGATGTTGAACAAAGGTGGCTTAGCGATCAGGGTTAGGATCCTGTCGACTAAGGCTTTTGACTTCATAAGCCGTAAGGGTCTCATAAAGGTATTTCTCCCTGCGAGTCGTGAGGATCTCGTAGGTGTGTTTTCTCCTAAGGAATCGTGAGGATTCCTAAGTTCATAGCCTCTTATAAGTCGTAAGGATCTTACAAGAGTGTTTTCTCCTTTTAAGTCGAGAGGGCTTACAAGGGCTGTTCCCCATATAGACATATCCCTAGTCACAGATGGGACTTTGTTGGGAAAATGTTTATTCATGCCTGTTTCCTGATTTAAAATCAGAAAAGCTTATGGGAAAAGCTTCAGAAAAGGGTCACGTGCTTACATGTGACCAGCAGTCACGTGTGGGCACGCGACACTAAAAGTATCGACAAGGCAAATTCAGTTTCCCAAATACGTCAAAGAAAGGGGCTTCAGAAAGGGTCACGTGCTCCCACGTGACCTGGGTCACGTGTCGGCACGTGACATTTAAAAGCAGCGGCAAAGACACAACGGTTCCCTGATCGAATCAAGAAAAAGGCTTCAGAAGAGGTCACGTGCTCCCACGTGACCAGGGTCACGTGTTGGCATGTGACACTCAAAACATCAGGCTCATTCTCCGGTTAAATCGAGAAGAAGGCTCCATGCCAGGGTCACGTGCTCACACGTGACCAGTTGTCACGTGGTGGCACGTGACAGCTAAACAGAGAACAGAAAGCAAAGCGCAGAAAGAAAGAAGAAGGCTCATTCCAAAGGGGGTCACGTGCCCACACGTGACCATGGGTCACGTGGTCACACGTGACCGGCTTTCAAAGCCCATTTTGTTAACAGAATTAAATTCTGAAGGAGATTCAAATCCTTCCAAAGGAAAGCGACTATCTAGAAACAATTAAATTAAAGGTTCAGAGGTGATTAAATATCACCTATTTATGGGAAAATCTCGGGTTTGGAAAGATTTCCCCTTCAAATCTAACCGAAATAACAAAGGAGAATCCCGGGACTTGAAATCCAATGGTGAATAAAATTCACCTAATAATCCAAAGGTCCAGAACGAATGATGGATGCAAATCAAATCTCTCAATGAAGATTCGTAAAAAACTAATTGACTCGGCTGCTTCTCCTATAAATAGGAGCCAAGAGACACAAAAAAAGATATATACGCAGAGGGAAGAAAGGGAGAGAGAGCCTTGATACTTCGAGAAACTTGGATCTTCTGCAAAAGAAAACCCTAGGTAAGAAAGGGAAGGCTCCTTAAAAGAAAGGAGAATTTAATTCTCAACAGAGTTTAACTCTGATACATAAAACGGAAGAATATATTTCCTCTCTCTTTGATAGAGGATCTGCAAAGTGCACATCTCCCCTTGAATCTGAGAATTTAATTCTCAATGGGTTGAGATCCTGCCATGTAGATCCAAAACATAGAGAGGGAATGGAAGCACGAGAATTTAATTCTCACAGAACTATAGGAATTTAATTCCTTTAAAATAAAACTAGGGCTTGACCCTGTGTTATGGGAATTTAATTCCTTCAGAACAAAAAGAAACAGGGTTTAACCCTAATTAAGAACCTAGTTCTGTTGGAACAGCGGGGATTTAATTCCCTTGATCATAATTTAACAGAAAATGGGAATTTAATTCCTTAAAAGCTTTCATTAGGGTTTAACCCTATTTAGTTCTTCACATGTATGAGGAATTTAATTCCTACAGAAAATTCAGAGTCCAACTCTATTCAGAATATAAATCTTCAAAAGGAAGTAGGAATTTAATTCCTCTGAAATTACTGTCAGGGTTTAACCCTACGAGGAATTTAATTCCTGGAAAAGATTAACAGATCCTCTAAACAACATACATAGAGGCAGGGTCACGTGTCACCACGTGACCCCCCCAAGAGATCTACAGAAAACCCCTTTGAGGCAGCACCCCACGTGACCCACGTGACCCTTGACAGAAGCTTTAAACACACAAGCATTTGAATGCCCGTCACGTGATGGCACGTGATGCTCTGAAAGATGCGATAATCTCAGCAGAATAAATGAAGGGAGGGCGCTCTCACGTGTTGCCACGTGACCCCTCTTGCCTTAGTGTTCAACACTAAATTGGAACTCTCGAATCCAGTATTGAAACACTGTTGGGCCCTAGTGTTCAACACTAATCAAAGAACTTTATTCGCAGTGTTCAACACTGATTACCTTAGTATTTAACACTAATCTGAGATCTCCATTGCCAGTATTCAACACTGATCTGTTTTAGTGTTTATGATAATTTGAAAGCCTTGTTGCTGGTGTTTAACACCAACTATCTTTTAGTGTTAAACACTAACTTGTCAACCTCATTCCCAGTGTTCAACACTGATTGCTCTGTAGTGTTTAACACTAGGCTTTGGCCCAATTGGCTAAATGGATAGAGGCAAAGCCTCTCCTTCAATGGACCAACAAGAAGCCAATATTCCAGACATGATCGGACTTAGCCCAAGCTAGGCCATGAGTCTTCAATTCGTAATTAACTGGGCTAATGGGCTCATAACATAATTAATCGGTCTTGATCCCAAATGTGGTCAAGGACTATTTAAGCCATTCCGGTTTTAGGGTACATCACTTCACTCCTTTGATACTTGGCATTGTAATCCCTCAATGTCTTCAAAGAGGTGACGGGTCCCGACGACCACACATTGATATGGACTGTGGGGTCCTTAAACCCGTGTCTAATGCAAAATTCCTGGTTACGTGGAACGCGGATATCGTCACTCTTTGACCCCGCGGAAAACGCCCAGAGCGGAGCCTAGTCCTCGCCGAGCACGGCAGTGAACCCGTGTGAAGCATCTAGTGCAAAATTCCTGGTTACGTGGAATGTGGATAACGTCACTCTTTGACCCCGCGGAAAACGCCCAGAGCGGAGCCTGGTCCTCGCCAAGCACGGCAGTGAACCCGTGTGAAGCATCCAGAGCACATACCAGACTATGGAGTCCTTAAACACCATGGACCGCAATGTCCTTAAACTACCCATGGACCGCAATGTCCTTAAACTACCCATGGACCGCAACGTCCTTAAACTACCCATGGACCGCAATGTCCTTAAACTAGAACAATAGAGCCCCGCATGCTCTTTTGTCGGATCTGAACGGTCCCGTTTAAGTTGATCTTAGCCTTAAAGATGGCTAACGTATCCTTAAACCTTCAAACAGACTGGACTATGAATCCCCCCAATTAACTCTGGCTCGAGGGTACATCTCTGAACTCCTCTGACATCCGTCGTTGTAATCCCTCAACGTCGTCAGAGAGGTGACAGGTCCCGACGGCCATACATACGATGGACCACTATGTCCCTAAACTGGAACAATGGAGCCTACAACGCTCCTTTGTCGGATCTAAACGATCCCGTTAAGTTGATCTTAGTCTCAAAGTTAGACTAACGTATCCTTAACAAACATTTGAGTTGATCTTAGCCTCAAGTATGGCTGACGTATGCTCAAACCAAACCCCCAAACCCAAATCTAAGATAATACGGATTTGGACTAGTCCACGCCCTACGGGCGACGACATAACTCAGTCTCCGTAAACAATCCACGGGCAACAAAACACAAAACAAACACCCACGACACGAAGTGACCATCTGGAGAAGGAGAAAGTTGTTACCGCAATGCGGTAGCATAATTAACTGCAGGAGCTTGCGCCTGCAGGGAAGAGCGTCCCCACAATCAAAAAACCCCTCAAACGAGGGGGAATCTGACGAAGTCTGCTACATCTGACGCATCCGTCTAAACCTTCGATACATGGTGCCATAAATCAACTTGGCATCTTCGGAGAGGTGGACGGATAGCACCAATTAGCATCTGTCCCGAGTCTCAGTGCCAAGACATCGCAGTCTTGTGCGCCGCCATTCGGAGGGGAACAGATTCTGGCACGCCCGGTGGGACCTTTTCCTCTTTCCACTCCATACTTCGTGTGTCGTGACTCGCGAGCCAATCGCGGTTCGCTAATGGTTGCCCTTGGGTTTCAAGATACTAAAACTTGGCGTCTTGCTTATTACAGAAAGCAAAGGATCGATGGCTTCTACTTCTGCGAAATTCTCCAACTGCTTGGACTGCAATTGCAACCAACGCTCTGCCTCGCCAGGAGGTATAGCCTACGGACCCCAAGCTGCTTCGCTATTCACAATGCCCGTGGAACAGGTCACTCGCGCCACCACAGGATTGTTCTTTGGGACCATGCTCCCGCCGACAAACTTCACCGCTCCAGTGCTGACAACGGAAGCTCTCAAGAAGTCGGTCTTTGATCGTCTTACCCCTGCCGCGGCTCCTCTCAACGAGTCGCCCAACGTCAACGCCTCGGTCTTCTCTAGATTGGGCCAGAAATCCTGCGAACTCATCATGGGGCCTACAATCTCAGAGAAGGCTGCTTCTAAGAAAGTGGCCGCTCCTGCTCCCGAAATCGCCAAGGCGGCTTCTCCGGCCAAAAAGTCGATCTTTACAAGATTGACGGCTTCAGCTCCTGCTCCTGCTACCCAAAGGACGTCGGTCTTTGACAGACTAACACCAGCAACGACCCCCCACCTACACAGGGGGCAAGACGAAACCATTCTTGCCGCTGAACCAACGCCGTCCGCTCGACATGCTCGACGTCGCCATTGGCGCCGAGTAAGGAAGGCTGGGGGCAACTCCCCCTCCGGGTTCACTCCATCAGCCCCGATGGCAGAAGTTAATGCTGCTGTTCCAACTAGGAACAGCTTCGAAATGCTAAATAAGGTGCGAAGAAATTCTCCTACTGCAGTGCTGAAGAGGTCTCCTCCCCCATTAAAAAAGGTTGTGGAAATAAAACCAGAACAGCCCCGATCTCCTCAACGGCTGTCTTTCAAAATCTATAAGGTTTGGCGGCAGGCCCGAGACTCGATCATCGATCCAAACTTCTCCCGCCAGCACAAGAAGCTGAAAATCCAACCGGAAGCTGGTCACCAGGCTAAACCCCAAAAGGCTGTCTGGACGCCCACCTCAACGGCCCCCTCAACCTCCATGGCTCATAAAAGGAGGAGGCCAGAGAAGACCCCCCAGATGCAACGACGACTAAAAGCACTGAGCCCAGACGCCCTACGTCTGGGGGCATGGTGGTGCACACTGTTTACATGGCCTCTGGAAAGGAGGAAAGCCGCACTTCTACGGGCCACCGACCGCTAACCCAATCCGTAACGAAAGCCCAGGAGCAGCAACAAAAGCTTCAGGAAATGATGAATGCTATGGCCGCACTTACCGGGCCAAAAGAAAGCCCAGAAATCTCCTCAGACGCGCGCCAGGAAGAAGAAACCGACGCTGAATTCCTTCGCCGGATACTGGAGAAAAAGGACAAAGAGGCTGCTGAACAAGCGGCCAATATACAACGTATGGGCCTTCTCTTCCAAGATATGATAGGAATGATGATCCAGCAGGACTTACCCGCCGAGGATCCCCCAATCGTTCTTGAAGACGACCGAGGAGAAACGTCAAATCCACCACCAGCCCTCTCAACGGCCAAGGAGGAGGCAATCTCTAAGGCTGACTTGGTTGACTACATAGCCCAGCAAATCCGGGTTCATCACGCGACTGAGGCAGCTGGTCAAGTCGTGAAAACGGGGCGGCCGTATCCAAGCTGGTACGACCAAATCAAATACCCGCAAGGCTATACGATACCAAAATTCCACGTGTACAAGGGGACCGGCAACCCCCATCAACATGTCGCCCAGTTCCGGGCCCTCTGCGGTAACACCGGCGGTGATGATAAACTATTGCTCCGCCAGTTCGTGGGCAGCTTATCAGAAACTGCGTTCGAATGGTATTCGGAACTCCCGAACGATTCTATCAAAACGTTCGCTGGAATGGAGTTGTTATTCACTCAGCGATTCGCAAGTGCCAGCGAACGCACTCCAATAACTGCACTGATTAACGCCAGGGTAAAACCAGGCAAAACCTGGGTCCAGTATGCTATACGCTGGCGGAACTTGTGGTCGAGATGTGAACAACGCATTGAGGAGGCACCCGCAGTGGGCATGTTCGTGGGAACCCTAGACCCCCACGCAACTATCTCCCAGTTTATGATGTTCTTTAAGCCAACCACATTCCAGGCTTTAATCGACAAGTTGGCTCAGATGGACCAGATGGGTCATAGACCACCTCCCCCGAAGTCGGAACCTCGGAATGACAAGGGTAAAGGAAGGGCAACCTTTGTTGCGAATGCCCAACAGCAACCTAACGCCCCGAAACCGGCAGATCAACTGGAGGAAAGACGCCGGTATTATAATGAGAAGATGAAGTGTCCCTACTCGTTCCCACGAGACAAGACGAAACGGTTATTCGAGCTGGCAATACGCAATAGACTTATAAGCCTACCAAATCCAAGGCGACCGCCGCAACCCACCGAGGTGAATAACCCTAACTATTGCCCTTACCATCAAACGGTAAGCCATCCGATTGAAGATTGCTTCGTCTTCAAAGGATGGATTGAAGATCAATACCTCCAGGGGAAGTTTGTACTGTCCGAAAAGTGGAAGGTGAACCCACCACAACCGCATACTCCTAAGAAAGCGGATACACCGGGGGCAACCTGCTCCTTCATTGAAGAAGCTCCATGGGAGGTCGTGCTATCAACTAAAACCAAAAGAATGCTGAGAGACCTTCATGCGTGCCCTGCGATCGAATGGAAGGACCCTCTTGAACCTCAAATTATCGAAGGGATGCTAAGGTGCTGCTCAACTACAAAGACTCGCGATAAGAGCCCAAATACTCACGCCCAATCGTCAAAATCTTCGAAGAAAAAGAAGAAGAAATCCAAGAAGTCCGTGAAGCTTGGAAACGAGCACACGAACTTGCAGAAGCAAATCGACGCGCTGGAAGAATACAATCAAAAGGCGCGAACTCCTGTCACACTGCAAGAGTTCCTCAACCACATCTTTCAAGAGGAAGATGATGGAGAGAGCTCGTCGGATGAATCCGAAGGATATGTGGCGAGTTATAACGTAATCTCCCACTCGTTTACCGATGATGGGAAAACTCCTGGCACTAAGAAGCTGGAGGCAGAGCCTGTACCAGAGCGTGCGTGGCCGACAAATGAAATGATCAATGCCTTTCTAGACGGGATTCGTCTAAAAAGTAAAGCGGACCAGGAGCGTGAGATGGCCACATCGGAAGGAGCCAAATGCGGGCAACTGAACGAAGGAGTTGACCTACCCCTGCCAGAGCGAAAGGCATCCGAAGTAGACAAGAAGATATTCAAGACGAGAAAAAGGTTTGCCAAAGCTATGTCAATGGGGATGAAGCTACCGCCCTCGGAAGGAAACACACACGATGGGGTGGAGAGGCGCCCTGATTATTGCGCATATCACCGGAAAATATCACACCCCACGGAGGAGTGCGACGCCTTTAAGATATGGTGGCAAGGATATGTTGCTCATCGGCAACATTTTAAGCGCATGAAACGCAAGATCCGTCGGGAGCGAAGAAGTACCGTCGATGGGCACAACAGAACTACTGGCAACTGTTACATGGTTAACGCCAGGGGGTCACAAGTTCTCACCTTTGGGAGCGACTCTGATGAAGAAATGGCTCTGGGCCCTCTCTTTAAAGAATCCGCTTTAGGGAAAGAGGAGAAATCGGAGATCTGCGAGAACATTCAGCTGCGCAATCGCACACTCCCAGAAAAGAATCTCGGGCCCGTAAGTAGAAAGGATAAGGGAAAGGAAAAGGTCACCGAAGATATCACTTTAGATGACCAAGTCATGAGAGAGCTGGCTGCCAAAGACCCTTCTAGGAAGGGTAAGGTGGACTATAACATCCTCGCGCACCTAAGGAAGCTACCTTCTCAGCTTAACATTCTCGATGCCCTCCTATTATCAAAAGAAGCGCGAGACTCACTAATTAAGGCGTTACAAGAACCTGAGCAATTCCAAGCCTTCCTCGCCACTGAAAAGATGAAGGATGAACTGGAGGAAGTGCATACGGCCGACATCACTTTCGGTGATGAAGACCTCCTTCTCGGGACGTGCGACCACAACCGTCCCCTGTATGTCTCCGGATACTGCCATGACATCAAGATAGGCAAGATCCTGGTGGATAATGGATCCTCCGTCAACCTCCTTAATGTTCGGGTGTTGAAGGAAATCTGCATGAGTGTGCAACACCTCGCTCGTGACAAAATTACTATCTCCGGTTTCGATTCACAATCGTCGCGGACTCTCGGATCTGTGATACTAACATTACGCTTTGGACTTCTCGTCACAGACATCAAATTCCATGTCATTGACGCCAAGACCTGCTATAACGCCCTGCTCGGTCGTCCTTGGCTACACGAGTACAACATCATCCCTTCTACACAACATCAGTGTATGAAATACTTTAAGGATGGTTTCGAGTATACTGTAACAGGAGAGCTAAACCCATTTTCCATGAACGAAGTCCGCAAATACGAAGATGCGAAGTACTTTTTGCCAGATTTCGAGGATACAGAAAGGTGTCGCAATCCGGAGAACAAAACCACCGCCACCATCCCTGTTTTCGGGAGCGATACCGAAGAAGAGGAAGAGATAGTTTATGCAGGGCCATCTCAACGCAACAACCTGGGGACGCCCGCCCCCATGTTAGTCTTCGGAA
This sequence comes from Agapanthus africanus, assembly GCA_030015575.1. Classification (NCBI taxonomy): domain Eukaryota; kingdom Viridiplantae; phylum Streptophyta; class Magnoliopsida; order Asparagales; family Amaryllidaceae; genus Agapanthus; species Agapanthus africanus. The sequence continues at coordinate 492,252,944 of CM057350.1, read as the reverse complement.
GTGATTCAGAAGATGAAGTTAATGCTGTGTTCTCCAATCGGCTGTCAATACAAGCACCCCCTGGCGATGACCATAGTTTGCAAATCACCATGGTACCGCGAGAACACTACAAGGATCTCGACACGCTTCAGGCTCACAATGTGCAGGACCTGCAAACATTTTACGTCCCTCCCAGGCAAAGGGATGAGAAGGTGATCCTATTCTACCGATCCTCAGAGTCGAAAATAGAGAAAGAGATCTGGCATGGCGCGGATGCTACACTTGACAGGCTCCAACCCATCCGTCTGCCCAGATACTATACAAATGGATTAAAGAAGCTATTGAAGCGCCAAGGAGTACCCTTAAAACAGACTGTTCGGCAGGCTCGGTTCTACAACAGGATTTGGGATGTCCCCGGGACTCAACGCAAATTGCCCAACGGGAAAATGGAAACACTCGGGCTTGGATACGCAAGAGCCGGAAAACGGGAACGGGCCCATAGTAGCTACGCCATATATACCTTTGATGAAGAAGAGGACGCCACGTCGGGAGATGCCAACCCCTCATCAAAACTAGACCCCGTGATTAAAGCGCCGAGTCCGTCGTTTGAAGAACGAATGGGCAAGCCTATCAGGAAAGTGGGTCAGAAAGCTCGGGAAGACCACAACCGCGAAATGGCCATCTACGAGAAGGCCAGGACGCAACGTCTATTTCAACAGGCTGCAAAAGATAAAGACGCTCATCCTTGTCAATCCGTTGTACGAAAGGCCCGACGCAGAGACGGAAATAAATCAAGAAGCGGAAAGAGGAGCCGACGACAACGACGCAGGATTAGAGGGTTACGTGGTCGGGTGTTGCACGGCTCGGATTTGTCCTTCATGAAGAAGATGAGTCGAGCGTACTCCTTCCCCCGAGACAAGATGGAGAAGTTACTCAAGCTCGCTATAAAACATCAAATGATCGCGCTTCCAGAGTCTAGACATCCTGAGCAAGCTAACAAGGCTTCTCATCTGAGCTATTGCTCTTATCACCGAGCCATAGGACATCCTACCGAAGACTGCTTCACCTTCAAGAACTGGGTCGAGGACCAGTACCAACAGGGCAGATTCGCTTTATCCGACGGCTGGAGGGTAACGCCGCCACAAAAGCATGAACCCAAGGCCGCAAGAGCAGAACCGGGTCCACCTCAGTCCGGGGAGCGGGTTCGCACCTGTTATACTATTACGATATTAAGAGAAGAGCCCGAGAACGTAGATGACCTTCCCCGGTGCTTTGAGAACAGCGATGATGAGGTGATCTCAGAATTTCCGCCTGCTCCGAAAGAACTGGAAGATGGTATACATACTACTGCAGATAACCTCAAGAAGATTGAGTTGGGATCGGCAGACGACCCGCGACCGACATTTGTCAGCGAGCTGCTATCCGAAGAAAGGGTGGTTGCGTTAAAGAACGTGCTTCTACGGCATAAAGACTGCTTCGCGTGGAACTACTCCGAGATGCCAGGATTAGATCCGGAGATTGCTGTGCATAAATTAGCAATATCCCCAGATATCAAACCAGTCAAGCAGGCGCCAAGGAGGATGCGACTCGAGCTTGAGATGAGCATCAACGCCGAAGTCAAGAAGCTGATCGATTCTGGATTTATCCAAGAAGTCCAATATCCCGACTGGATCGCCAATATCGTCCCGGTAATGAAGAAGAATGGGACGGTACGCATATGCGTGGATTTCAGGGATCTCAATAAAGCCTGTCCAAAGGATGATTTCCCAGTACCAGTAACCGAGCTAATGATAGATAACACGTCCACTCACGAGGTTTTCTCCTTTATGGATGGTTCATCAGGATACAATCAGATAAAGATGCATCCCGAAGACCAGAAGCACACCGCTTTCCGCACCCCTTTGGGTATATTCTGCTACAGGGTTATGCCCTTTGGTCTAAAGAACGCTGGCGCTACCTATCAAAGGGCCATGACAAAGATCTTTGATGACCTCATACACGACGTCGTCGAGTGCTATATCGATGACCTCGTAGTAAAGAGCATGTCATACGAAGATCATTTAAAGCATCTAGAGACTGTATTTCGATGCCTTCGGCAATATAATTTGAAAATAAATCCCCTCAAATGCGCTTTTGGAGTCTCCTCGGGCAAATTTCTGGGATTCATCGTTCGACACCGAGGTATTGAAATAGATCCGTCAAAGATTAAAGCGATCATGGAAATGCCTCCGCCAAGAACCCTCAAGCAGTTGCGGTCTCTCCAAGGGAAGCTCGCATACATCCGGCGGTTTATCGCTAATATTTCGGGCAAATGCCGTCCTTACAGCCACCTGATGAAAAAGGGAACTCCATTCGCTTGGGATCACAAATGTCAAGGTGCACTAGACGAGATCAAGCAGTACCTGCAGAACCCACCGGTGTTGGCTGTGCCGGTCAAGGGAAAACCCCTCATTCTTTATACGACCGCCCTCGAAGGTTCCTTGGGCGCATTATGGGCACAAGAGAACGATCAGGGGAAAGAGAGGGCACTCTACTACTTAAGTCGAGTTCTGTTGGGGGCAGAAAGCGACTACTCTCCCATTGAAAAACATTGCTTGGCGTTAATCTTCGCGATAACAAAGCTCAGGCACTATGCGTTGGCGCATGAAGTCCGTCTCATTTCAAAGGTGGATCCCCTTAAATACTTGATGTCGAAAGCCATATTGACGGGACGACTCGCTAAGTGGGCCCTGCTCTTGATGGAGTTCTCGATAACGTATCAACCTCTCAAGGCAACGAAAGGCCAGGCCATTGCCGATTTCCTTGCTGAGCACCCGATACCGGCCGATTCTCCTCTGAACTGTGATTTGCCGGACGAGCATGCATTTGATGCGATTGGCGGCGGTAGCGCCCGATGGGAACTCTATTTCGATGGAGCGTTCTCCGTAAAGAAACAGAAACAAGGTATCCCAATGACCAAATCGGGGATAGGCCTCGTCTTTGCAACTCCACAAGGAGGGTTAATGCGCTTCGCCTTCTCCTTAATAGAGCCGAGGACAAACAATGAAGCTGAATACGAAGCTCTGATAGCAGGACTCGAAATCGCCATTGACCTGGGAATTGAAGACCTCCTTATATACGGGGATTCTCAACTGGTCGTTAGTCAAGTAAAAGGTGACTACCAAACGTGCAAACCGGAGTTGGTGAAGTACGGCGAAAAAGTGCAACAACTATTGACCCAAATTCCCTCCTATACTTTGGAGAACATACCGCGCGCGGAAAACAGCAAAGCAGATGCGTTGGCTAAACTTGCTAAAGAACCGGCCGACGAGAACCTCGATGACGTCAGAATCGTGGTACAAAGCCGTCGAGTGCTCGCCCCGGCGGAAATACCTCCGGAATTATATAAGGAGAAGGGAGCGACTGAGCAGACGACCCTACAAATAAAAGACCATGAGAAGGCCGAAGACTGGAGGGAAGTCTTCATAGACTACTTTAAGTCCCACCGAATGCCCAAAGAAGCGTCCTCAAGACATCAGCTCATGAAACGAGCTCTATCTTTCGCTTTCGTCAACGATATTCTATACAAGAGATCGTTTGATTCTCTATGGCTGAGATGCTTAGGACCTGACGAAGCAGAAAGAGTCATTCAGGAAGTTCATGATGGACTTTGCGGTTCTCACCAAGCAGGCCCAAAGATGAAGTTAAAAATTAAACGGATGGGTTACTACTGGCCCACGATGATCCAGGACTGCCTCAAGTATGCGAAGCAATGCCACTCATGCCAGATTCATGAAGACTTCATCCACCAACATCTGAATCCACTGCACCCAACGGTGGCTAGCTGGCCGTTCGAAATATGGGGGACTGACATAGTCGGCCCCATTGAGCCAGCATCATCCCGGGGACACCGTTTTATCCTGGCGACAACTGATTACTTCTCCAAATGGGCAGAAGCAGTACCACAGAGGGAAGTGAAGACGGAGAATATCCTCCATTTCTTCAAGACGCACGTCATCTATCGGTTCGGAACTCCACGGCGGATTATCTCCGATAATGGGCCGGCCTACCGAAGCCATAAGATTAGCCGCTTCGCACAGCAGCACAATATAGACTGGAGATATTCTTCGGTTTACAATCCACGAGCTAACGGTCTGGCCGAGGCCTTTAATAAGACCTTGACGAAGATCATAAAAAAGACCGTTTCCAGGAATAAGAGAGACTGGCACGAAAGGCTGCAAGAAGCCCTTTGGGCTTATCGAACTACATTCAAGACGGCCACGAACACAACGCCGTATGCGTTGGTAATTGGGACGGAAGCAGTGCTCCCCCTCGAGATAGAGTTACCCTCTCTACGAGTAGCAGTCCACCATGAGCTGACGAACGAAGAAAATGCTCACCTTCGGCTTGAGGAGCTTGATGCCCTCGACGAAACCCGGCTCATAGCGCAACAACATCTAGAGGCCTACAAAGCAAAGATGACGCGCTCGTACGAAAGATTGACCAGGACGAGGACATTCCGCCAAGGCGAACTCGTACTAGTGGTCAAAAGACCTATGATCCCCAATCGTGCCAAGCGAGGAAAATTTGAGCCAAACTATGAAGGCCCGTACATCATAGACAAGGTCTACCAGGGTGGAGCCTACCTACTCACGGACATGCACGGTGAAAGGCCTTTCAGGCCAATAAACGGCCGCTTCTTAAAGAAATACTACGCTTAATAAGCCACAGCCTGGGTCAATGATAGATGACGACGACTATGTCCGCTCACTATCTTCCTAGGCTCAGACTTTACAAGCAGCAGCCGGCCTTCCCATAGCGACGGACCGAAACGTCCTTAAACTATCGATGGACCGAAACGTCCTTAAACTAACGACGGACCGAAACGTCCTTAAACTATCGACGGACCGAAACGTCCTTAAACTAACGACGGACCGAAACGTCCCTAAAACTACTACCGCAGTATCTTTAGGATGACGAGATAAAAATAAGGAGAGAGAAAGAAAAAATAAAAAAAAATATATGAAAAAGAATTAAAAAAAAAACGGTATGTCCATAAGCAAAATGGGCACGGATGAAAACCCGAAAGGGCTCCGTGAGTAAAAACAGCAGGGCTGCCGGCAAGTGTTCGTGAAAACCCGAAAGGGCGCGACCTTGTAAAAAAAAAGTAAAAAAGAATAAAAAAAAACGGTATGTCCATAAGCAAAATGGGCACGGATGAAAACCCGAAAGGGCTCCGTGAGTAAAAACAGCAGGACTACCGGCGAGTGTTTGTGAAAACCCGAAAGGACGCAACCTCGTTAAAAGACACTTGTAGGGTCCTCTCGACCTTGTAAGGAGAAACCACCTGCGTGAGATCCTTACGACTCACAAAGGAGCAACACACTTAGGGATCCTCACGATTCCTAAGGAGAAAATACACTTACGAGATCCTCACGACTCGTAAGGAGAATTCTCTTATGGGACCCTCACGGCTCATGAGATTTGAAAGTCTTAAGTTACAGAAACCTAAACCTGTTCTTAAGCAAATCCTCCACAACCTTCGATATTGGCCTACAAGAGGCTCAATACTGACCCTTGTATACAATCCACGGGCGCGAAAAAACATTTCCCCAGCAAAGTCCCACCCGTGACTAGGGATATGCCCATATGATGAGCAACCCTTGTAGGTCCTCTCGACCCATAAGGAGAAAGCCCTCATGTAGGATCCTTACGACTTGCAGAGGAACATACACTTAGGAATCCTCACGATCCCTAAGGAGAAAATACACCTGCAAGATCCTCACGACTTGTAGGGAGAAATACCTTTGTGAGACCCTTACGGCTCATGAAGTCAAAAGTCTTGGTCGACAGGACCCTTAACCCTGTTTACTGAGCCACCTTTGTTCAATATCGACAGAGGCAAATGATGATTCGCTCCTGGCAACATCCCAGTTGCAGCGGTGCTGATGCCGAAATCGGTGTCTAAAATCCAAGCTTGCGGCGAAAAAGCTAGCAAGCCACACATGCCTACGAAATAGCCGAAATGATGGGGCAACTTGCAATAAAAAGCAGCAAGTAAAAATGTATGCATGAAAAATAGCCGAAACGATGGGGCAACTCGCAATAAAAAGCAGCGAGTAGAAAATAAATAAATAGCCGAAATGATTGGGCACCGCGAAAAATAGCCGAAATGATGGGGCAATCGCGACCTTCGCGATATAAAAGCTGAAACGATAGAGCATCACGGAAAAAGAAATAAAATAAAAATAAAATGTATGCCTTACAGGTGATGTTCCATCACACCCTGTATACAATCCAATGGCATAAACAAAAAGGGAACATACCTCCCTCCCCCAGGTTTCACCAATGAAAGAAGCTAAATCTCGATGGGCCACAAGCGACCTAGAGATCATCCCAACACTCGTCTCGTAACAACGGACACAACTTCAAGCTAAGCGGAACAGCGGCAACTCCCAGTTCCATGGCTCGGTGGTATACATATCGCCAACAGTCAAACCTCCATCCCGTGAAATGCGGATACAATCAGCAAAATTCCTGATTACGTGGAACGCGGATAATGTCACTCTTTGACCCCGTGGAAAACGTCCAGAGCGGATCCTGGTCCTCGCAGAGCACGGCAGTGAACCCGTGTGAAGCATCCAGAGCGGAGCCTAGTCCTCGCCGAGCGCGGCAGTGAACCCGTGTGAAGCATCTAGTGCAAAATTCCTGGTCACGTGGAACGCGGATAATGTCACTCTTTGACCCCGTGGAAAACGTCCAGAGCGGAGCCTAGTCCTCGCCGAGCACGGCAGTGAACCCGTGTGAAGCATCTAGTGCAAAATTCCTGGTCACGTGGAACGCGGATAATGTCACTCTTTGACCCCGTGGAAAACATCCAGAGCGGAGCCTAGTCCTCGCCGAGCACGGCAGTGAACCCGTGTGAAGCATCTAGTGCAAAATTCCTGGTCACGTGGAACGCGGATAATGTCACTCTTTGACCCCGTGGAAAACGTCCAGAGCGGAGCCTAGTCCTCGCCGAGCGCGGCAGTGAACCCGTGTGAAGCATCTAGTGCAAAATTCCTGGTCACGTGGAACGCGGATAATGTCACTCTTTGACCCCGTGGAAAACGTCCAGAGCGGAGCCTAGTCCTCGCCGAGCACGGCAGTGAACCCGTGTGAAGCATCTAGTACAAAATTCCTGGTTACGTGGAACGCGGATAATGTCACTCTTTGACCCCGTGGAAAACGTCCAGAGCGGATCCTGGTCCTCGCAGAGCACGGCAGTGAACCCGTGTGAAGCATCCAGAGCGGAGCCTGGTCCTCGCCAAGCACAGCAGTGAACCCGTGTGAACCATCCAGAGCAAATACCGGACTGTGGAGTCCTTAAAATCCATGGACTATGACGTCCTTAACCTCGACCGTGATGTCTTAAAACTAACGATCAACCACCCCGATTCCCTACGGATTCTGCCTTGGTTTAAGGGTACATCTCTTCATTCCTTTGATACCTGGCGTTGTAATTCCTCAACGTCTTCAAAGAGGTGACGGGTCCCTGCAACCAAACACCAAACTGTGGAGTCCCTAGATCCACGGACTATGAGGTCCTTAACCTTGACCGCGATGTCTTAAAACTAACATCGGACTGTGGAGTCCCTAAATCCACGGACTATGAGGTCCTTAACCTTGACCGCGATGTCTTAAAACTAACATCGGACTGTGGAGTCCCTAAATCCACGGACTATGAGGTCCTTAACCTTGACCGTGATGTCTTAAAACTAACAGCGGACGGTGGAGTCCCTAAATCCACGGACTATGAGGTCCTTAACCTTGACCGCGACGTCTTTAAACTACGATACCTGGAGCAGCCTCTGACCCCGCGAAACACGGATAAGGATGACCACATCCAGCACTTGCAGGTCCTCACGACCTGTAAGAAAGAAAAAACTCCCTTGTGAGATCCTTACAACTCTCAAGGGAAAACCCGCTTAAGAATCCTCACGATCTCTAAGAAGAACTTACACCTATGGGATCCTCTCGACCTATAGGGAGAAAAACTCTTTATGAGACCCTCGTGGCTCATAAGATGCAAAAGCCTTAGAAAGCAGATCTTAACCCTGAACCCTGAGCCATCGCTGTCCTGCAAAGAGATCAGGATAGAATATCCGCAGAATACATTCAATAAAAGGGGACACACCATTGAAGAGAAGAATATGTCTTCATTTATAAACCTCCCTTCAACAAACAATACTCGATCTAAAGCCAGCGCAAACCACCCGATACGGGAGATAACGTGGCAAGTTTCTGATCTGTATCCTATCAGGCACGCATTTGCAACTGTACGAATGTTTAAAAGGAAATGTTGCCTGAGGCACTGATGTGCATGCAACGTAACGATGGTGCTCGTAATTAAAGAAAAACAAACGGCTCATTTACGCAAGCAAGACACACGTACGACTATCTGACAAGCATGAAAATTCAACAGAAAAGCATACAAACCACCAATGATTAAAGGAGTACATTGATTCAAATACACTACATTGGTGGGAAAAGATCACCAAACAAGGGATCAGAAATACAAGGGTTAACAAAACAAAGAACAAGGTTCTCCATCTCTCTCTCTGCTCTCTCCAACACATCAAAGCGACGGTTCCCGTGAGAAGTCGCTCCCCATCGATTGGCACCATGGCCATCTGCAAAAGCAGACATAACAGCCCGTCGGGCTCTTATTTCGCTCAAAAGATGAACTGAGCGATCTTTCAAAGCCTGAGTAATCAGGCACGCTTCATGAAAGCCCTCGAGCTTTTCTTCAGCCGCATCGAGCATCGCTAGGGTCATCTCCGCCGGGTGAGGAGGGACGTCGGCAAGCACAACAACAAGAATCATTCGGAGCCAGAGAGAGCCCATTGGAAGAGGGGACCCCCTGCGAGTCGAGAGCTCGTATGCCGCTGAGTCACATTCGTCGTCGGTCAGGAGAGGGTCCACCAATCGTGCAGCAAAGCGAGGAATCATCTCCTCGATAGGCACTTCCCATGGCTGTCGACGGGCGTGTAAACGATTGCAGGCCATGGCACTTAGTTATTCTCGAATTGAATCGCGTCAAAATGGGAATAAAAGTTCTCTGTGAAGAGAAAAGGAAGGCCATTGCCTCAGATATAAAGAGGTGCATTAAGTGCTATGCGCGGAAAATCTTGCATGTGAAAGCTGTTTCTAAGGCCCAAAAAAGGAAAGGCATCGAAAATCAAGGAGATGGAACTATTTCCAAGGCTCCTTTTCTGCATCTGATACTGTGCGCTAAAGATGCGGCATGGAAAATTTTGTGAACAGCCCCATCAAATGATCCCACGTGCGGAACACGTGAGGCCCAAATTTGACATGCACTAGAAAATAGAATAGCACCATGCATATTAAAAGCACCAGCAACAACAATAGTGAAATGATAAAATCCCACAAAAAAAGCATGCAAACATACAAAAACACAATAGAACTTATCATCCAGACTTCAAGAAGGTCATACAAAATAAAAAGAAAACTTTTTACAATGGCAAGGCTTCAGACGCGGGGCATGGGTTGAGAAACTCGAGATTAACTTTGTCCAAAATTCTCCAAGCACTTCGAACCTCCCGAGTATGCTTCCTCTCGCGGTCGCAAGCGTCGGGGTCCTCACGAATGTCCTCCACCCTCCGATAGGCGGCAAGTATGGCCGACTGCTGGAACGCCTGGTGCAAAAGATCGATGAGGTGATCTCGCCTCCTCTTTGAAATCAAGCCCATAAGGTACACCGAATGCACCTTATCCTCGGCAGTGTCCAAGGCCCCGAGCGGTATGCCGGTGCAAAAGAGAGGAAGTGCCTCCCGGATCGCCAGCACGATCAGCCTCAGAAGAGAAGAGCGACGGGGGAGTAGACGATGGTTGTACTCGTCAAAGCGGCTCATGATCTCGGCACACTGAGCATCGGTGAACCCCTGGTTCTGACTGCGGCCCAGCGCACGAATATTCCCGTAGGAAATGATCTCGTCAAGACTATACAGATGGGCATCCATGATACCTGAAGTAAAAGTCACGAAAATCATTACAAAACTCCCATTGCATTAATTGCAGAAGAACAACCTCGGGCCAAGAGACACCAGGAAGCCTCCGTGTGAAGAAACTGAGTTCTTCATTGGAATTAAAATTCCTTACTAAGAAAAGGGAATTAAATTCCCAGAAACATTTTTGGATAAAATTAAATTCCATGGAGTTGAAACGCCATCATCATCTCCCCAAAGATCATCTAAAACCTAAAAGATCTACAGTTTTAAGGTTAAGCGGTTTCATGTTCTTATGGAAAAACATGAAGAAAAAAGGGTAAAATCCCTTGTTTTGGATTTAAAATCCAGAGGAATGTGAAGGTCCATCGTTTGTCCAAGAACATTACCTGAGGAAAAGAATTCTTTTCGAACAGAGTTAAACTCTGAAGATTGTTTCAAAACAGAGAACTAAGCTCTGGAAGCGAGAATTAAATTCTCAAGGAAAAAGTTCTCAGAAGAAGAAGATGAGCAAAGTGAAGGCTCCTCGGAAGAGACGGTGGTATTTATAGAAGGCGATGGAAACGCTTCATCTCCCCAAATCCCTAAAGGAATCCAACGGTCACAAAAGGTGACAGCGTTGCACTCACGTGCTGACACGTGAGAACAACGCTGTGGGGGCATTTGTTTCCTGATTTAAAATCAGAAAAGCTTATGGGAAAAGCTTCAGAAAAGGGTCACGTGCTTACACGTGACCAGCAGTCACGAGTGGGCACGCGACACCTAAAAGTATCGACAAGGCAAATTCAGTTTCCCAAATACGTCAAAGAAAGGGGCTTCAGAAAGGGTCACGTGCTCCCACGTAACCTGGGTCACGTGTCGGCACGTGACATTTAAAAGCAGCGGCAAAGACACAACGGTTCCCTGATCGAATCAAGAAAAAGGCTTCAGAAGAGGTCACGTGCTCCCACGTGACCAGGGTCACGTGTTGGCACGTGACACTCAAAACATCAGGCTCATTCTCCGGTTAAATCGAGAAGAAGGCTTCATGCCAGGGTCACGTGCTCACACGTGACCAGTTGTCACGTGGTGGCACGTGACAGCTAAACAGAGAACAGAAAGCAAAGCGCAGAAAGAAAGAAGAAGGCTCATTCCAAAGGGGGTCACGTGCCCACACGTGACCATGGGTCACGTGGTCACACGTGACCGGCTTTCAAAGCCCATTTTGTTAACAGAATTAAATTCTGAAGGAGATTCAAATCCTTCCAAAGGAAAGTAACTATCTAGAAACAATTAAATTAAAGGTTCATAGGTGATTAAAAATCACCTATTTATGGGAAAATCTCGGGTTTGGAAAGATTTCCCCTTCAAATCTAACCGAAATAACAAAGAAGAATCCCGGGACTTGAAATCCAATGGTGAATAAAATTCACCTAATAATCCAAAGGTCCAGAACGAATGATGGATGCAAATCAAATCTCTCAATGAAGATTCGTAAAAAACTAATTGACTCGGCTGCTTCTCCTATAAATAGGAGCCAAGAGACACAAAAAAAGATATATACGCAGAGGGAAGAAAGGGAGAGAGAGCCTTGATACTTCGAGGAACTTGGATCTTCTGCAAAAGAAAATCCTAGGTAAGAAAGGGAAGGCTCCTTGAAAGAAAGGAGAATTTAATTCTCAACAGAGTTTAACTCTGATACATAAAACGGAAGAATATATTTCCTCTCTCTTTGATAGAGGATCTGCAAAGTGCACATCTCCCCTTGAATCTGAGAATTTAATTCTCAATGGGTTGAGATCCTGCCATGTAGATCCAAAACATAGAGAGGGAATGGAAGCACGAGAATTTAATTCTCACAGAACTATAGGAATTTAATTCCTTTAAAATAAAACTAGGGCTTGACCCTGTGTTATGGGAATTTAATTCCTTCAGAACAAAAAGAAACAGGGTTTAACCCTAATTAAGAACCTAGTTCTGTTGGAACAGCGGGGATTTAATTCCCTTGATCATAATTTAACAGAAAATGGGAATTTAATTCCTTAAAAGCTTTCATTAGGGTTTAACCCTATTTAGTTCTTCACATGTATGAGGAATTTAATTCCTACAGAAAATTCAGAGTCCAACTCTATTCAGAATATAAATCTTCAAAAGGAAGTAGGAATTTAATTCCTCTGAAATTACTATCAGGGTTTAACCCTACGAGGAATTTAATTCCTGGAAAAGATTAACAGATCCTCTAAACAACATACATAGAGGCGGGGTCACGTGTCACCACGTGACCCCCCAAGAGATCTACAGAAAACCCCTTTGAGGCAGCACCCCACGTGACCCTTGACAGAAGCTTTAAACACACAAGCATTTGAATGCCCGTCACGTGATGGCACGTGATGCTCTGAAAGATGCGATAATCTCAGCAGAATAAATGAAGGGAGGGCGCTCTCACGTGTTGCCACGTGACCCCTCTTGCCTTAGTGTTCAACACTAAATTGGAACTCTCGAATCCAGTATTGAAACACTGTTGGGCCCTAGTGTTCAACACTAATCAAAGAACTTTATTCGCAGTGTTCAACACTGATTACCTTAGTATTTAACACTAATCTGAGATCTCCATTGCCAGTGTTCAACACTGATCTGTTTTAGTGTTTATGATAATTTGAAAGCCTTGTTGCTGGTGTTTAACACCAATTATCTTTTAGTGTTAAACACTAACTTGTCAACCTCATTCCCAGTGTTCAACACTGATTGCTCTGTAGTGTTTAACACTAGGCTTTGGCCCAATTGGCTAAATGGATAGAGGTAAAGCCTCTCCTTCAATGGACCAACAAGAAGCCAATATTCCAGACATGATCGGACTTAGCCCAAGCTAGGCCATGAGTCTTCAATTCGTAATTAACTGGGCTAATGGGCTCATAACATAATTAATCGGTCTTGATCCCAAATTGGGTCAAGGACTATTTAAGCCATTCCGGTTCTAGGGTACATCTCTTCACTCCTTTGATACTTGGCATTGTAATCCCTCAATGTCTTCAAAGAGGTGACGGGTCCCGACGACCACACATTGATATGGACTGTGGGGTCCTTAAACCCGTGTCTAATGCAAAATTCCTGGTTACGTGGAACGCGGATAACGTCACTCTTTGACCCCGCGGAAAACGCCCAGAGCGGAGCCTAGTCCTCGCCTAGCACGGCAGTGAACCCGTGTGAAGCATCTAGTGCAAAATTCCTGGTTACGTGGAATGCGGATAACGTCACTCTTTGACCCCGCGGAAAACGCCCAGAGCGGAGCCTGGTCCTCGCCAAGCACGGCAGTGAACCCGTGTGAAGCATCCAGAGCACATACCGGACTATGGAGTCCTTAAACACCATGGACCGCAATGTCCTTAAACTACCCATGGACCGCAATGTCCTTAAACTACCCATGGACCGCAACGTCCTTAAACTACCCATGGACCGCAATGTCCTTAAACTAGAACAATAGAGCCCCGCATGCTCTTTTGTCGGATCTGAATGGTCCCGTTTAAGTTGATCTTAGCCTTAAAGATGGCTAACGTATCCTTAAACCTTCAAACAGACTGGACTATGAATCCCCCCAATTAACTCTGGCTCGAGGGTACATCTCTGAACTCCTCTGACATCCGTCGTTGTAATCCCTCAACGTTGTCAGAGAGGTGACGGGTCCCGACGGCCATACATACGATGGACCACTATGTCCCTAAACTGGAACAATGGAGCCTAAAACGCTCCTTTGTCGGATCTAAACGATCCCGTTAAGTTGATCTTAGTATCAAAGTTAGACTAACGTATCCTTAACAAACGTTTGAGTTGATCTTAGCCTCAAGTATGGCTGACGTATCCTCAAACCAAACCCCCAAACCCAAATCTAAGATAATACGGATTTGGACTAGTCCACGCCCTACGGGCGACGACATAACTCAGTCTCCGTAAACAATCCACGGGCAACAAAACACAAAACAAACACCCACGACACGAAGTGACCATCTGGAGAAGGAGAAAGTTGTTACCGCAATGCGGTAGCGTAATTAACTGCAGGGGCTTGCGCCTGCAGGGAAGAGCGTCCCCACAATCAAAAAACCCCTCAAACGAGGGGGAATCTGACGAAGTCTGCTACATCTGACGCATCCGTCTAAACCTTCGATACATGGTGCCATAAATCAACTTGGCATCTTCGGAGAGGTGGACGGATAGCACCAATTAGCATCTGCCCCGAGTCTCAGTGCCAAGACATCGCAGTCTTGTGCGCCACCATTCGGAGGGGAACAGTGCCCGTGGATCGTATACAAGGGTCAATATTGAGCCGCTTGTAGGGCAGTGTTGGAGGTTGTGGTGGCCGCTTAAGAACAGGTTTAGATCCCTATAGCTTAAGACTTTCAAATCTTATGAGCCGTGAGAGTCTCATAAGAGGGTTCTCCTTACGAGTCGTGAGGATCTCGCAAGTGTAATTTCTCCTTAGGAATCGTGAGGATCCCTAAGTGTGTTGCTTCCTTGTGAGTCGTAAGGATCTCACGCAGGTGTTTCTCCTTACAAAGTCGAGAGGACCTTGCAAGTGTCTTTTAACGAGATCGCGCCCTTTCGGGTTTTCACAAAACTCGCCAGTAGCCCTGCTGTTTTTACTCACGGAGCCCTTTCGGGTTTTCATCCGTGCCCTTTTGCTTATGGACATACCGTTTTCTCTTCTTCTTTTTTTTTATTCTAACGAGATTGCGCCCTTTCGGGTTTTCACAAAACTCGCCGGTAGCCCTGCTGTTTTTACTCACGGAGCCCTTTCGGGTTTTCATCCGTGCCCGTTTTGCTTATGAACATACCATTTTCTTTTTTCTTTTTTTTTATTCTTTTCTATTTTGTATCAGCTTTGGGATGCTGCAATCCACCGTAGTTTATCGACATCTCGGTCAACAGCCAGTTTTAGAACATAGTGGTCCATTGTTAGTTTTAAGGACGTTTCGGTCCGTGGTTAGTTTAAGGACGTTTCGGTCCGTCTTTAGTTTAAGGACGTTTCGGTCCAGTGACTGGCTACTACTTATAGAGTTTGGGCTTAGGAAGACAGCGAGCGGACATAGTCGTCGTCATCTATCATTGACCTAGGCCGCGACTCGTCAAGCGTAGTACTTTTTCAGGAAGCGACCATTTATCGGCCTGAAGGGCCTTTCGCCGTGCATGTCCATGAGTAGATAAGCCCTACCCTAGTAGACCTTGTCTATGATATATGGGCCTTCATAGTTCGGCTCGAATTTCCCCCGTTTGGCACGATTGGGGATCATAGGTCTTTTGACCACTAGTACAAGTTCTCCTTGGCGGAATGTTCTCAGCCTAGTCAATCTTTCGTATGAGCGCGTCATCTTCGCTTTGTAAGCCTCCAGATTTTGTTGCGCTATGAGCCGGGTTTCATCAAGGGCATCGAGCTCTTCAAGCCGAAGGTGAGCATTCTCTTCGTCCGTCGGCTCGTAGTGAACTGCCATTCGTAGAGAGGGTAACTCTATCTCTAGGGGGAGTACCGCCTCTGTACCGAATACCAATGCGTACGGAGTTGTGTTCGTGGCCATTTTGAACGTAGTCCGATATGCCCAGAGAGCTTCATGCAATCTCTCATGCCAGTCCTTTTTATTTCGAGATACCGTCTTTCTCACGATCTTCATCAAGGTCTTGTTAAAAGCCTCAGCTAGACCGTTAGCTCGGGGATTATAGACTGAGGAGTATCTCCAGTCTATGTTATGTTGTTGTGCGAAGCGGCTGATCTTGTGGCTTCTATAGGCTGGCCCGTTATCAGAGATAATCCGTCGCGGAGTGCCAAACCGATAAATGACGTGTGTCTTGAAGAAATGGAGGATATTCTCCGCCTTCATTTCCCTCAGCGGTACTGCTTCTGCCCATTTGGAGAAATAATCAGTTGTCGCCAAAATGAATCGATGTCCTCTGAACGATACTGGTTCAATGGGGCCGATTATATCGGTTCCCCACATTTCGAATAGCCAGCTAGCCACTGTTGGATGTAACGGATTCGGATGCTGGTGGATAAAGTCCCCATGGATCTGGCACGAGTGGCATTGCTTCGCATACTCGAGGTGGTCCTGAATCATCGTGGGCTAATAGTAGCCCATCCTTTTAATCTTCAGCTTCATCTTCGGCCCAGCTTGGTGAGAACCGCAGAGTCCGTCGTGAGTTTCTTGGATGACTCTTCTTGCCTCTTCGGGTCCCAGGCATCTTAGCCATAGAGGATCAAATGATCTCTTATACAGAGTATCATTGACGAAGACAAAAGATAGAGCTCGTTTTATAAGCTGATGTCTTGAAGAAGCATCTTCAGGTGTTCGACGGGATTTGAAGTAGTCTATAAAGACTTCCCTCCAATCGGTAACCTTTTCCTGGTCTCTTATTCGTAGAGTCGTTTGCTCGGTCGCTCCCTTTTCTTCGGACGACTCCGGAGATATTTCTGCCGGTGCGAGAACCCAACGGCTTTGCACAACGATCCTCACGTCATCTAGGTTTTCGTCAGCCAATTCTTTAGCAAGCTTGGCTAATGCATCCGCCTTGCTATTTTTCACATGCGGTATACTTTCCAAGGTGTAGGAAGGAATTTGAGTCGGCAGTCATTGTACTTTCTCGCCGTATTTTACCAACTCAGGCTTGCATGTCTGATAGTCGCCGTTTACTTGACAGACGATCAATTGGGAGTCTCCGTATATGAGGAGGTTTTCAATTCCCATGTCGATGGCGATCTCGAGACCTGCTATCAAAGCTTCATACTCGGCTTCGATGTTCGTCCCCGGCTCTGTTAAGGAAAAGGCAAATCGCATTATTCCTCCCTGTGGAGTCACGAAGATGAGGCCTACCCCCGATTTAATTATAGGGGTGCTTTCTTTGCGCTTCTTCATGGAGGACGCCCCATCAAAATAGAGTTCCCACCGGATATCACCACCGTCGATTGTGTCAAACGCATGTTCGTCTGGCAGTTCGCAATTCAAAGGAGAATCGGCAGGTATCGGATGCTTAGCGAGGAAGTCGGCGATGGCCTGGCCTTTCACTGCTTTAAGAAGCCGATAAGTTATCGAGAATTCCATCAAGAGCGGGGCCCATTTAGCGAGTCGTCCTATTAATATGGCCTTCGACATCAAGTATTTAAGAGGATCCACTTTTGATATGAGATAGACCACATGTGCCAATGCATAGTGTCTGAGCTTCGTTATTGCGAAGATCAACGCCAAGCAGTGCTTTTCAATAGGAGAGTAATTGCTTTCTGCCCCAGGAGAACTCGACTCAGATAGTAGAGGGCTCTCTCCTTCCCATGGTCATTTTCTTGTGCCCATAACGCACCTAAAGAACCTTCGAGGGCTGTTGTGTATAGGAACGAGAGGTTTTTCTTTGACCGGAGCGGTTAGCATCGGCGGATTCTGCAGGTATTGCTTGATTTCGTCTAGTGCGCTTTGGCATTTGTGATCCCAGACGAACGGGGTTCCCTTTTTCATCAGGTGACTGTAAGGACGGCACTTGCCTGAGAGATTGGCTATAAATCGCCGGATATACGCGAGCTTCCCTTAGAGAGACCGCAATTGCTTGAGAGTCCTTGGCGGAGGCATTTCCATGATCGCCTTGATCTTCGACGGGTCTATCTTGATGCTTCGGTTTCGGACGATGAATCCCAGGAATTTTCCGGAGGAGACTCCGAACGCGCATTTGAGAGGGTTCATCTTCAAGTTGTATTTCCGAAGACATTGAAATACGGTCTTCAGATGCTCTAAATGTTTCTCGTATGATTTGCTTTTAACCACGAGGTCGTCGATATATCATTCGACGACCTCATGTATGAGGTCATCGAAGATCTTCGTCATGGCCCTCTGATAGGTGGCACCGGCGTTCTTTAGACCGAAGGGCATCACCTTGTAGCAGAATATGCCCAAAGGGGTCCGGAAAGCGGTATGTTTCTGGTCCTCAGGGTGTATCTTTATCTGATTGTATCCTGATGAGCCGTCCATGAAGGAGAAAACCTCATGAGTGGACTTATTGTCTATTATCAGTTCGGTGACCGGTACTGGGAAGTCGTCCTTCGGGCAGGCTTTATTGAGACCCCGAAAGTCTACGCAGATACACACCGTCCCATTTTTCTTCATCACCGGTACAATGTTAGCGATCCAGTCAGGATATTGAACCTTTTGGATGAAGCCGGAGTCGATTAGCTTTTTGACCTCGGCGTTGATGCTCATCCCAAGCTCGAGCCGCATTCTTCTCGGCGCTTGTTTGATTGGCTTGACGTCCGGGGATATCGCCAATTTGTGCACAGCAATATCTGGATCTAATCCTGGCATCTCGGAATAGTTCCATGCGAAGCAATCTTTATGCTGCATGAGCACGTCTTTTAGCGTCGTCGCCCTTTCTTCGGACAACAACTCACTGACGAACGTCGGTCGCGGGTCACTTGTTGTCCCCAAATCAATTTTCTTGAGGTTATCTGCAGTGGTATGTATTACATCCTCCAGCTCTTTTGGTGCCGGTGGAAATTCTGAGATTACCTTGTCATCATCGTTTTCGAAGCACCAAGGGAGTTTGTCCATATCCTCAAGTTCTTCTTTTGATAACATTATCACGTGACAGGTACGAGCTCGCTTCCAAGACCGATGTGGATCTGGTTCTACCCTCATAGATTTGGGTTCATGCTTCTGCGGCAGGGTTACCCTCCAGCTGCTGGATAGAGCGAACCTGCCTTATTGATATTGATCTTCGACCCAGTTCTTGAAGGTGAAGCAGTCTTCAATAGGATGTCCTATTGCCCTATGATAGGAGCAATAGTCCGGGTGAGAGACTTCGCCTGCTTGCTCGGGGTGCTTGGATTTCGGGAGGATAATCATTTGATATTTTATGGCAAGATCAAGTATCTTCTTTATCTTGTCTTGGGCAAAAGAGTATGCTCGACCCATCTTCTTTATAAGAGATGAATCATGGCCGCTCAATTCCTGATCGCGTGGCTTCTTGGACCCACTTTGTCGCCGTCGAATGCCTTTCCCGCTCTTTGGTTTGTTTCTGTCTCTGCGTCGGGCCTTTTGTACAACGGGTTGATAAGGAGGAGCATTTTCATTTTTCACAGCCTGCTGAAGAAGGCGTTGCATCCTAGCTTTCTCGTAGATGGCAATTTCGCGATTATGGTCGTCTCGAACCTTTTGACTTTCTTCCCTTATAAGCTTGTCCATTTGTTCCTCGAACGACGGACTGGGCATTTTCACGGCGGGAGCTCTTTCTGGTTCAGGGTTAGCATCTTCCCATAGAGCATCTCCCTCTTTATCAAAGTCATGTATGATGTAAGAGTCGCGGAGTAGCTCCCGTTTCTTGAATTGAACATACCCAAGACTGGTCGTTTCCATTCTCCCGTTGGGCAACTTTCGCTGAGTTCCAGGGACGTTTCAGATCCTGTCATAGAACTTAGCTTTTCGAGCGGTCTGTTTGAAAGGTACGCTTTGGTGCCTTAACAGCCTTTTTAGTCTGTTTGTATAATATCTGGGCAAATGGATGGGCTGGAGCCTGTCAAGAGTAGAATCCACGCCGTGCCAGACTTCTTTCTCCACTTTGGTTTCCCCGGATCGGTAGAATAGGATCGCCTTTTCACCTTCTCGCCTGGGAGGGACATAGAACGTCTGCAACTCTTCCACATTGTAGGTATCAAGCGCGTCTAGTTCTTTATGATACTTGGGCGGAACCATGGCAACTTGCAAACTTTGCTCTTCATCAGCGAAGGTTTGTATTGAAGGCCGAGCAAAGAATATGGCATGGACCTCATCTTTCGAGTCGCTGCCGAAGATCAACATAGGAGCGGACGGTCCTGGCTTGTTACACTGGGGCGGACCTAAATAAACTATCTCTTCTTCCTCCTCGGTATCACTCCCGAAGACCGGAATGGTAGGGATAGCTTTGTTCTCCAGTTTGTAATATCTTTCTGTGTCCTCAAAGTCTGGTAAGAAGTATTTTGCATCTTCGTACTTGCGGACTTCGTTCATAGAGAATGGATTTAGCTCTCCTGTCACAGTATACTCGAGCCCATCCTTGAAATATTTCATACACTGATGTTGTGTAGAAGGAATGATGTTGTACTCGTGTAACCATGGCCGGCTGAGTAAAGCGTTGTAGCATGTCTTGATGTCAATGACGTGGAACTTGATATCAGTGACGAGCAGCCCGAAGCGCAACGTCGGTATCATGGACCCAAGCGTCCGTGATGACTGAGAGTCGAACCCGGAGATGGTGATCTTATCCCGAGCGAAGTGTTGAACACTCATGCAGATTTCCTTTAACACCCTCACGTTAAGGAGGTTGACGGAGAACCCATTGTCGACCAGGATTTTACCTATCTTGATGTCATGACAGTACCCGGAGACATATAGGGGACGGTTGTGTTCACATGTCCCAAGTAGGAGATCTTCATCGCCGAAGGTGATATCGGCTGTGTGTACTTCTTCTAGCTCGTCCTTTATCTTTTCTTCGGCGAGGAAAGTTTGGAACTGCTCGGGCTCCTGCAGGGCCTTGATTAAATAATCTCTCGCCTCTTTGGATAGCAGAAGGGCGTCGAGAATACTGAGCTGTGAAGGTATCTTCCTCAAGTGTGCGAGGACGTTGTAGTCCACCTTACTTTTCTTTGGCGGTTCCTTGGCTGTCAGCTTTTCGACGGCTTGGTCATCAAGGATAATATCCTCGGGGATTTTTTCTTTCCCCTTATCTTTTCTATTTGACCCACTGTTCGAGGGACCAAGATTCTTTTCAGGCAGCGTACGGTTACGCAGCTGAATATTTTCACAGGTCTTTGGTTCTTCCTCTTTTCTCGAGGTGGACTCTTTAAAGAGAGGGCTAAGAGCCATTTCTTCGTCAGAGTCGCTCCCGAAGGTAAGAACTTGCGATCCCCCGGTGTTGACCGTGCGACAGTTGTCGGTAGTTCTTTTACGCTCCTCAGTCGTATTTCTTTGCTCCCGACGAGTTTTGCGTTTCATTTGCTTAAAATGTTGCCGGTGAGCAACATATCCCTGCCACCATCTTTTAAAAGCGTTGCACTCTTCGGTGGGGTGCGTAATCTTTCGATGATATAAGCAGTAGCTAGGGTGTGTTTCCGCTTCACCAAGAGCGTTCGCTTCGGAGGATGGCAGCTTCATTCCCATCGATACGGCCTTGGCGAACCTTTTCCTCGTCTTGAACCTGTTTTTATTCGAGACGGAGGTATGTAGATCTAGCGGGAGTGTTTCAACTCTTTCGTCTAGTCGCCGGCGTTTGGCCTTTTCAAATATAGCCATCTCACACTCGCAATCAGCTTAGCTTTTAAGATGAGCTGTGTTAAGGAATACATCAATTATTTCATCTGATGGCCCCAGAAGTTCTGGCTCAGGACCTGCCCCCAGTTTCTTTGTGCAAGGAGCCTCTTCATCGTCTATCGACGAGTGAGAGATCACATGGCAACTTGCCACGTAATCTTCAGATTCATCCGACGAGTCTTCTCCATTACCGTCATTTCTGTTCTTAAGGACATGGCTGAGAAACTCTTGAAGCGTGATTGGAGTCCGCGCCTTCTGGTTATACTCTTCCAGCGCGTCAATCTGCTTTTGTAGGTCCATGCGCTTGTCGCCAGGCTTCACGGGCTTCTTGGATTTCTTCTTCTTTTTCGAAGTTTTCGACGGCTGGGTGTGCGAGCTTTGGCTATCACCACTGATTTTTAGAGTTGGACGCGGTTTCAGTATTCCCTTGATGATCTCAGGCTCTAGTTGATTCTTCCATCTAATTGCCGGACATGTATGGATATCCTTCAGTATTCTTTTTGTCTTGGCTGAAAGAGCGACCTCCCATAGAGCTTCTTCTACAAAAGAGCATGATGCCCCCGGTGTATCTGTTTTCTTGGGAGTGTGTGGCCGAGGCGGGTTCACCTTCCAATTCTTAGATAATACGAATTTGCCCTGCTGGTATTGATCTTCTATCCAGCTTTTGAAGATGTAACAATTCTCGATCGGATGGCCCAACATTCGGTGATAAGGGCAGTAGTTAGGATTGCTAATGTCGCAGGGTTGCGCTGGGCGTCTTGGCTCCGGCAGATTGATGAGCCTGTTGTGCAGTGCAAGCTCGAATAACCTCTTTGTCTTGTCTCTAGAGAACGAGTAAGGGCGACTTATTTTATCTTCAAGAGATCGAGTAATGTTATTTTGGCGATCAACTGTTCTTGAGCCACCGGGCTGCTGTTGAGCATTGGCGACGACGATCGCTTTCTCCTTTCCCTTCTCATTTCGAGAATCCGGCTTTGGAGGAGACGGTCTATGACCCATCTGGTCCATTTGGGCCAGTTTATCGATCAGGGCCTGGAAAGTAGTCGGCTTGAAGAACATCATGTACTGGAAGATAGTTGCATGAGGGTCCAAAGCGCCCACGAACATTCCCACCGCCGGTGCTTCTTCGATGCGTTGTTCGCATTTTGACCACATATTCCTCCATCGTATTGCGTATTGGACCCACGTCTCACCTGGCTTTACCCTGGCATTGATCAATGCCGTTATCGGGGTGCGTTCACTAGCACCCGCGAATCGCTGGGTGAATAACAACTCCATTTCTGCGAAAGTCTTGACGGAGTCGTTTAGAAGTTCGGAGTACCATTCAAAGGCCATCTCCGATAAGCTACCGACGAATTGACGGAGCAAAAGCTTATCATCACCCCCGGTGTTGCCGCAAAGAGCTCTGAACTGGGCGACGTGCTGATGAGGATTGCCTGTCCCCTTGTACACATGGAATTTGGGGATTGTGTATCCCGGTGGGTATTTTATTTGGTCATACCAGCTTGGATACGGTTGCCCAGTTTTGACGACTTGGCCGGTCGCTTCATTCACCTGGTGAGCTCGTATTTGCTGAGCTATATAGTCATCCAGTGCGGCCTTGGAAATGGTTTCCTCCTTGGCTGCTGAAAGAGCCGGAGGATGATTAGATGTCTCCCCTCTATCGTCTTCAATAATGACCGGAGGGTCTTCAGCTGGAGGATCCGGTTGTAACATCATCCCTACCATATCTTGGAAGAGAAGCGCCATTTGTTTTATGTTGGCAGCTTGTTCTGTTGCTTCTCTGTCCTTCTTTCGAGGACTCTGCGTAGGAAGTCAGCATCGGTTTCTTGTTCGTGACGTTGTTCTAATGATATCTCCGGGCTTTCTTTTGGCCCGGTGAGAGCGGCCATTACAGTCAGCATCTCTTGAAGCTTCTTCTGCTACTGTTCCTGAGCCCTTGTTATTGATCGGGTGAGCGGTCGGTGGCCCGTCGAAGTGCGGCTTTCTTTTTTTCCGGAAGCCATATAAACAGTATGCACCATTATGCCCCCAGACTTGGGGCGTTTGGGCTCGGCGTCTTTGTGGTCCGCCACGTTCACAAGGGCTTTCTCTGGCCTCCTTCTTTTTTGAGTAGTCGAAGTCGAGGGGGCCGTTGCAGTGGGCATTCAGGTAGTTGTCGTCCATTGCGGCTTGACAGGACGATTCTCTTCCTGCTGAACCTTCACCTTTTTCTGCCGGCGAGGGTAATCCTGATCAATTACCGAGTCTTGAACCCATCGCCAGACTTTGTAAATTTTGGAGGACAGTCGCTGAGGGGGCTGCTCCGGCTTTGCCTTCGATGCATTTTCTACTGGTGGAGGAGATCTTTTCGGTACGGTGGTAGGAGAGTTCCTGCACACCTTGTTCAGCAATTCAAAGCTGTTCCCGGTTGGAACAGCAGTATTGACTTCCACCGTATGGGCTGGTGGAGTTAGCCCAGAGAGGGGTTGCCCCCAGCTTTCCTTACTCGGCGCCAATGACGACGGCGAGCATGTCGCGCAGATGGTGTTGGTTCGGCTATGGGGATGGCTTTGTCATGCCCCCTGTTTTTAGGAGAGGCCGTTATTAGCGCTAGCCGGTCGAAGACTGACGTCCGTTGAAAGGGGATAGTCAGTCTCGCGAAGGCCGACTTTCGAACAGGGGAAGCAGCCTTCATGACTTCGCATGGAGTAGGAGCTAAAATGGATAGTCTTGTGAAGATCGACCCTTTAGCAGGAGAAGCCGCCTTGACGACTTCAGGAGCAGGGATGGCTACCCTCTTCGGAACAACCTTTTTTGGGATTGCAGGTTGCATCATGGGCCCACATGAACTTTGGCCCAGTCTGGCGAAGACTGAGGCGCTGGAGCTGGACGACCCGTTGAAAAGGGCCGCGGTAGTAGCAAGCCGATCAAAGACCGACTTCTTGGGAGCTTCTGGTGTTGGTACATGGGTGCTGAAGCTCATCGGTGGGAGCATAGTCCCAAAGAACAATTCGGTGGTGGCCTGAGTCACCTGGTCCACCGGCATCGTGAACAAGGAGGCCGCTTTGGGCCCGTAGGCTATGCCTCCAGATGAGGTGGAGCGCGAGTTGCAATTGCACTTGGAACACTTCTCGCAAGTGGATGCCATTGATGTTTCGCTTTCTGCGCCAAACAAGAAACCAAATCTTAGTACCTCTAACCCAAGGGCAACCATATCAAATCGCGATTCGTTCGCGAACACGACACACGAAGTGTGGAGTATAAAGAGGAAAAGGTCCCACCGGGCGTGCCAAAATCTGTTTACCGCTGGAAACCGGGAAGACGAACGTCTTGCCTGAATCTGAAGGCAGATGCTAATAGGTGCTATCCGTCCACCTCTCCGAAGATGCCAAGTTGATTTATGACACTACGTATCGAAGGTTTAAACGAATGCGACCGATGTAGCAGACTTCGTCAGATTCCCTCTCATTTGAGCGGTTTTTGATTGTGGGGACGCTCTTCCCTGCAGGCGCAAGCCTCTGCAGTTAATTACGCTACCGCATCGCGGTAACAACTTTCTCCTTCTCCAGATGGTCACTTCGTGTCGTGTGTGTTTGTTTTATTTGTGGTTGCCCGTGGATTGTATACTGAGACTAATTTATGTTGTCGCCCGTAGGACGTGGATTAGTCCAAATCCGTATCTTCTTAGATTTGGGTTTGGGGTTGTGTTTAAGGATACGTTAGTCTCATTTTAGACTAAGATCAACTTAAACCTTTGTTAAGGATGCGTTAGTCTAATTTCTAGGCTAAGATCAACTTAACAGGATTATTTAGATCCAACAAGAGAGTATTTGGCCTCTGTTACCTAGTTTAGGGACATTGTGGTCAATTAGTTTAAGGACATTGCGATCCAATGTTAGTTTAAGGATATCTCGGTCCGTTGTTAGTTTAAGGACATTACGGTCCATGAGTTTAAGGACCCCACAGTCCGGTTTAGAGACATCGTAGTCTATGAAGTTTAAGGACATCGTAGTCCATGAGTTTAAGGACCCCACGGTCCGTAGTTTAAAAACGTCATAGTCTATAAAGTTTAAGGACATCATAGTCCATGAGTTTAAGGACCCCACAGTCCGTACTTTAAAAACATCGTAGTCTATGAAGTTTAAGGACATCGTAGTCCATGAGTTTAAGGACCCCACAGTCCGTAGAAATGTGTGATCGTCGGGACCCGTCACCTTTCTGAAGACGTTGAAGGATTACAACGACAAATATCAGAAGAGTAACGAGATGTACCCTCGAACCGGTGTGAGTTGCTTGAAAGATCTGTAGCCCAGTTTGGGACTAAGATCTGTTGAATATTTATGAGCAGATGGGCTCAGTTCAATATAAGTTGGGACTTATGGCCAGAATTGGGTTAAGTCCATTTAAAATGTTTAACATTTTGTTGTTCTGGCTATTGAGCCTTTGCTTGAGCTCGGCCCTTTTAATAATGCTAAGCATTGGGTTCTGACATCTTTTGTCTTGTATTGAATGCATGGCATTCATCAGAGCCTTGGCTCTTTAAAGAACAATTTGTGTTCATTCAACGCAACATATGGTGCGCTAAGCGCTTTGCGCCAATCAAAAAAGTGCAGTGCGCTTCTGCCACGTGGCGCGCATGTAAGTGTTGCGCTCTGCGCTAAGCGCAGGTGCCAGTTTGTGAGCGCTGAGCGCTGGTCCATGAGCGCATTGCGCTGGCGCATACGTGGATGACACGTGTTCTGCTTGGCGCCAAGCGCCAGCCCATGGGCGCAGTACGCTGTTTCAGAAGCGCAAAGCGCAAGCTGTGTCTATGGTTGATACGTGGCACGTTTTGGCGCTGAGCGCTGGTCCAAGAAGCGCAAAAGCGCAGTTCATGAGTGCAAGACACTTTTCAATAGCGTAAAATGCACTTGATCAAATTTATGATCAGAGAACAAGTTTATGTTCTTTTAAAGGAGACTTTGCCTCAAGATTCAAGAACAAAATTTCTTATTCATAAAAGGGCTCTGCCTTTGTATATCAAGGATCTGTGAATGAAGTGAATACTTCTTTTTGTTTTTATAATAAGATCTTTGATCTCTTTTTTATCAAAGACCTTGGTCTTTTGTAGATCTATGATCTTTTTTAGAAAATAGTTCTTTTTTTATGAGATGATTTCATCTCTGTGTTCAAGAATCATGTTCTTTACCTTGAAGAAATGATATTCTTTCGCTAAAAGCTTGCTTTTCTTTCTCTTTGAGTTTTCTCAAAATTTGCAGAGGGGTTTCTCTATTTTAGACTTGAAGTCTTGGGGCCTTTATATAGGGCAAATTGATTTGTTAAATCGGTTTAAGAGATCCTTCTCTGATTGATTTGGGAATATTACCCCCCGTTGGATCTTTGATCCTAAGGCTTCTACTTTGCAGAAGATAATCTTCTTGTTTTTAATAAGATTGGGAAGATCTTTTCATAAAAGAATTTTAATTATGATTAATTAATAATTTATTATTATTTGATCTTTTGATCTAACGGTGGGGAATTTTTAATTCCAGCGTTGGCGCACCTTGCGCTAGCACGCCTGCGTTAGACACGTGGGGCGCGGCGCAGAGCGTAGCACAACTGCGCTAGCGCACCCGTGTTTGACACGTGACGCGCAGCGCGTCTAGCGCTAGCGCTAGATCTGAGGCGTTGCTTCAATTTTTTCAATTTTGAATTTTGAAACAGAGCTTTGCTCTGATTGGGGGGCGCTGCCTAGAGCGCAGCGCATCTGGCGCTAGCGCATCCATGTTTGACACGTGGCGCGCAGCGCACCTAGCGCTGGATCTGAAGCGTTGCTTCCATTTTGAATTTTGAATTTCAAAAACAGAGCTTTGCTCTGATTGGGGGAAACACGCGTTGATACCGAGCCTCAGCTCGTAGCATTCACGAACGAGCGCTTCTGAGCGGGCCAGCCGGTTCAAGGAGATTAGGCCGAAGCGCCTCAAAGACCGCAGCTTGCCTACGGCCTCGTCATAGAGCAGCTCAGACAGGGGGTTATAAAGCCCCGGCGACGCCCTCCAGATGGAGTACATCAGCAGCTGTAGCAGGGAGGAGCGTCGGGGAAGCAGACGGCTGAAATGGTCCTCAATGCTCCCGTAGACCAGCTGCACCGTATCCTCGGTGCAGTACGGGTCGTAAAGGTACACATCTTCAAAGCGGACTATGTCGGGGATTGTAAACGGGAAGTCTTGCATTCTCGACGACCTGTTTACGAAGGATGGAAGGACCAGTACTCCTTCAACCTTATGTAACCCCCTGCGTAGCCCAACAGTCGCCCGCTTTCACCTAGGGAGTCGCCGCCACGCGGCAGCCATAGAGCCTTCTCAGGTGGAATCGAAGCGACGCGCCCCTAGCGCTTCGCCTCCCCCCGCGTTCAATGCACTGGCTACGAGCGCCGTTGCCCCGACCGTTCCCATTCCCCGCACCTACAGCTGGACGGTGGGCTACACCTCGTCAAGATTCAACCCGGCAGCTACCCTGCTCGGTCACCCCTGGCGAGTAACTTCCCTACCGCAACGCCAGGGACCAGAAAGCCCTCCCAGAGGCAGTCGAGCCCGAGGATCCCTCGCTTGGCTATCCCCCTCAGGCAGCTTCTGTAACAGCCTAGTTCATTTATACCAATTACAGTTTCCATATTTCCTTTTTGGTGGTATTTTCTTGATTTATCGTGTTTGGGTGCGAATGGTATTTTACATTTTTTTCTCTGCATTCGACCCTGCCAGCTTGCTTGAACCTGTGTGATTCATATTTATAGATTACCCTGGTTTGTTACTTAGACATGTGCATCTAGTGTAACCTGCATAGTGGCATTTCATCTAGCATCGCATATTCTACATATAACATTTTAGGACACGGAAAATAAATTAAAATTGCATTGCATGGCCTGCCTGATACCCCTAACCCTGTCGTAGCACCTGCGCACCTTGTTCTCGTCCCGTTCAGTGTAACGGACCTGTTTGGATTGCTACGTGCACGCTACGTGCATCCGTTCTTGGGGGTATGCATTTTCGTTACCCGGATATCCAATTTTGGTTTTGGTTGACACGTATATTTTCCGTATTTTAAAACTGGATTTCTAGACCCGACCTGAGTATATTTTGGAGTAAGTTTGTATTTGCCAAAAACTCAAAATTCACTAATATTATATTTTAAATATACTCTAACTGTTAAAATTTTTTAACTGAAAATATTTTTTAAAATCAATTTTTTATCCAGCCAAATCTCTCTCTCTCTTTCCTCTAATATACACACATATTAATCTTAACCTCCTAACCCCCCCTCCCGATCCCACGTACCTCTATATATATATATATATATATTTACATATTAATATATTAATTTTTTTTTTCAAAAACACCACGTCTCTCTCTCTCTCTTTCTCTGCTTCTTCTTCATCTTTCGTTCCCGCCTTCACCTCTCGAACCCCCGCCCACGCCGCCGATCACCTCGTCGGCTTCATCACCACCGAACTTCGCCCTCTCCTCTCTCCTCCCATCACCACAGCCACCACCGTCATCACCTTCTTCTCGACGAGGGCCCCTAGCCGACCACGAAACCCACTGCATCCAACCCGACACCTTCGCCTCGCCGTCTCCTCTCACCGTCGACTTCCCCCCTCGACCTCGCCTCCATCATCTCATCGCCAACCTCCTCCTCCTCTTCCTCTGTCCCCACTATCCTTTCCCGACGTGAACCCATTGCCTGCAACCCACGCCGCGCGTCACGCTCATCGCCGTCGCCGCCTCCGCCCTCGACGGCACCCCATCGCACTCGTTTGCTTTCTCTGTTCTCTAAGCCTCACCCAAGAACCCCGACAAGCCCTTCCCTCTCGGTGACCCCCTCCATCGAATCCCACGATTGCATTCAACCTCGCCGTCCTCCAGCGCCCGCCACGTTCTCCGGCGATGATCAGCCACCGGCAGCGCCCCTCGACCCCCGTCAAGTCGTGACCATCCCAATCATATCTCGAAGCCGCAGAAAAGGCCCGACCTTTACATCAAAGCCAACATTGCTTTTACCAAGATCAGCAAAGAGAGCAAACTACATTGTGCACAAGAACATCTTTTGATCAAGATATTGTTGAGCTTTGGATCAGTTTATGCTTGTAGATATCGTGTGTCAAAGAGCACAGCTAGCATCACCTATATCCTGAGATGGCGGCCGAAAATGATGGTTCACAGTCAGTGGGTGGAAGCACCTCTACTTATAACTTTGCTCTCACCTTCAAATATCTCATGGCAACTCAGTTTCTATCAAGGTTAATCTTTTTTATGTTCAATACGTGGATAGTGAGGCACCTTACAGAAACTGACTATGCGCTTTATGCAATTCAATTTCAACTTCTAGTTACTTCCATCTTATTTCTAAGCCGGGAAGGTTTTCATCGTGCTTGCATGCGGATAGATGTTCAGCGTGATGGCAAACCAATGGAGTTTTTCCATCGTTTCTCGCATTCCTGCTGCGTGCCGTGCATCTGTGGATCCCCGAGGCAAGTTTATCTTGCTACATGCTACATTATATTTTTTTGCATCTATTTTAGTAAATATAATAATTGAATTTCAAACTGTGCATCCAAAGTACTTGTTTTACAATGACCGCGTGCATCTGTTCTTATCATTTCATAACTAGCATATGCAACTTATCTTGTCACATACCATAGTATAGTATACCACATCAAATTGCATATAACCATTCCATTGTTTGATTGAACGTCGTGCATTAACTAGTTTATCAATTAAAGGTTATATGATATCCATCCGCATCCATATCGAGTAGAATACATATAGCAGCATTCACAGATCTCATTAATAACCCAATATTGTTATTTTAATACCCATGTTTAATAAAGTGTAATCTAATTCGTTTTGGAACTATCAAATGTAATCCTAATCGACAGTGTGCATCCACGTCTTGGACTTTCTATCTATATGCATACCATTCTTGCTAGTTCATTTCATTCGTACTCGATACTTGTTTAGTGCACCCATGCTTAGTATAGTTTGATTTTGAGCACCCACGTGACATTTGTGCACCCCTGACATGACTTGATATACTATTACTTGACACGACTTGATACCGTGCACTTCTTGACATGATTGGATTTTTATACACTACCTGACTTGACCTGATGTACCATAGCTTTACCTGTTACCTGATCTTGTTACTAATGCCAACAAACCTGACCTGTTGTCCCTACGGACATTTCCTGTTGTCTATCCAGACAAACCTGTACCTGCCTGATCCTGTGTTGGCATTAGCTCCAGATTACTTAATACCTGACTTGAATTTATAACTTGGGGGTATGGGGAAATCAATGATGAAACCTGACTTGTAACTCGACAGTTTGATACATTTTCTGATCAGTCTTACGGGCTAGGCCAGCCCCGGGGTGATGCTGTTGACATCACTCGTCATTACCTACTACCCTTTTACTGCCTTGCGGCACGTCTCGGATTCAGCCCGAGAGTCATAGACCGTGATCCCGGGCACGCATGGGATACTATTGAGTTACATCGATGATTCATCAAATTGATTTCAAAGACTTGAGAGTAGTTAACACAGTCGACCAGTTTAGTGCACCCTACCCTTCACGGTCCTTATTTATATTACTGTTATACCTGTTTTACTGTTCATACACATACATGTATGTCTTGCTACCCCTGTTTATAGTATTGCTTGATATTATGACGCACTGACGTCTGGGTTTTGCATGGCCCAGATCCTATACCTTTGTTGCAGACTGATCAGGAGTACTGCCGCTGCTAGACCGAGCGGTGAGGACTCTATTGGTATCCAGATTTACTATTCCAGGTGTTTATTTATTGGATCTTTGGCTTCCGCATATTATATTATTTCTTGACTCATTTATTCTGGCTTATGGACATGTACTAGATAATTTAGTTTACTTTCCTGTTCTTGATATCTCTACAGCCGTAATATGACTGTGAAAGGATTTTTCCTATCCACAGGTAGCATGGTTGGCTATGTCATGTGCCTATCTTAGCGTACTCTGGGAAGCGGGGCGTGACATGGTTCTTTTGGTATCAGAGTCATCGGATATAGGTTAATCGAGTTTGATTCTTTTGTAGTTGGGTATTGGACCCAATACACAAATCAGAATACTCGTGATTAGGAACATGTCCTGCCACTTTATTATAGTGATTTTTGAATCATATCTTTCTCTTGATCCTTTGTTTTGACGATATGCAAACCACTTTGCATCTCGACTTGAAACCTTTTTCGTTCTCTATTGTTCCTCCCTGTTTCTTGATTCTGATTCTAGGATTTGGGCGACTTGAGTGGAGTTATGTAATTGTACCCATGAACTGCAGCATGGTTACAATGCGGTACTCTATTTAAGTAACCTGGAGCCCTGGTCTTGATTCATTTCCTTGCTCTGTGGTCGTTATATTGCCTTGTTTCTCTTGCTTTCCAGTTCATGTTTTATCACAAGCTTGAATTCTGTTTACCGTGCTTATCTTCTTCAGTATTTGGCTTCAGGTGAAATCGTTTCAAGCATCCTACTTGTTCATGTCTTTCCTGCATTAGAATTATTCAATTCTGGTGCATCCCTTTGTTTGTTGTTGTCTTGGGAATGGATTTTCTCGGCACTGTCCACGCTCACATTGATTGTAGGACAAAAGAAGTGATTTTCCAGATTCCCGGACATCTGGAGTTCGTTTTGCTGGAGGAAGCGGTTCTGTCGGGCCAGTCGAGTTTAGGGCTAGGCCGACAAACAGTGTTCTTTCGTCGATGGAAGTTGATAAAGAAGAAGCGCCAGCTGTAGTTCGAGAGTTCATGGACGTGTTCGAGAACATCTCGGGTTTACCACCAAAACGAAATGTGGAGTTCGTGATTGATCTTGTTCCTGGTGCAGCGCCAATCTCAAAGGCGTACTATCCAATGGCACCAGTGGAGTTGGAAGAAGTCAAGAAGCAGGTTACCGAATTGCTAGAGAAGGGTTGAGTTCGCAGCAGCAATTCACCTTGGGGAGTTCCAGTTCTTCTAGTAAAGAAGAGGATGTCACAAGAAGGATGTGCATCAATTATCGAGAATTTAACCAGGTGACTATTAAGAACAAGTACCCGATCCCTCGCATTGGCGAATTGTTCGAGCAGCTTAGTGGCGCAAGGGTATTCTCGAAGCTGGATTTGCGACACGGATATCATCAGGTCCGAGTTAAATTAGAGGATATTTGCAAGACTGCATTCCGAACTCGGTATGGACACTATGAGTATTTGGTGATGCCTTTCGGAGTAACGAATGCACCGGCGATATTTATGGACTTGATGAACCGAATCTTTTCACCGTTCTTGGACCAGTTTATAGTGGTGTTCATTGAAGATATTCTGGTCTACTCGAAGAGCATTGAAGAGCATGCAGAACACTTGAAGATCGCACTGCAGACATTGAGGCAAGAAAGATTGTATGCAAAGATGAGCAAGTGCGAGTTTTGTCTTGAAGAAGTGAAGTTTTGGGGCATGTCGTATCCGGAGATGGAATCGTCGTTGATCCTGAGAAGATTGCAGCAGTTCAAGATTGGCCGATTCCGAAGAACGTAGCAGAGACCGGAAGTTTCTTGGACTTGCCGGCTATTAAAGAAGGTTCGTGGAGAATTTTGCTCGTTGGCTGAGCCTTTGACCATGCTTACGCGCAAGGAAGTACCATTTGTGTGGACAGATAAGTGCGCGTCAGCTTTTGAGGTGTTGAAGCAAGGATGGATAACCGCTCTTATTTTGACCGTACCAGACGGTTCGGAGAATTGGTGATTCATAGCGACGCATCTGGAAAAAGGATTTGGATGTGTTTTGATGCAGTATGGGAAGGTTGTAGCTTACGCGTCGAGACAGTTGAAGACCCATAAGAAGAATTACCCAACTCATGACTTGGAGTTAGCAGCTGTGATTTTTCGCTTTGAAGATTTGGAGACACTACTTACTGGGCGAAAGGATCGAAATATTCACCGATCATAAAAGCCTGGAATAGGTGTTCACACAGAAGGAGCTTAATATGAGGCAGCGCAGATGGTTGGAGCTGATGGCTGACTACGATCTTGATCTTAAGTACCATCCGGGAAAAGTTAATGTTGTGCTGGATGCGCTTAGTCGGTTGCCAGCAATTCAGATGTTGACTGCACAGAAGGGACTTATTGAAGACTTTCGAAGATTCGATTTGGAGGTTGTGCTACTGCATTCTTCGGGATAGTTGATGCAGCTGCAAATATAATCGTCGTTGATCGAAAGTATTAAAGCAACGCAGTTACAGGACCCTAGATTGCAAAAGTTTCGAGAACAGGTTGGAGCTGGATTTCTGATTAAAGCGGCTTCACTGCCCGGTCACCCTTAGTGGGCTTCTTACAGCCCCTCCAGTGCTAAGGACCGGAAAGCCCTTGCAAGAGGCGACTGAGCAGCTACCCTGCCCAGTCACCCCCGGATGGTGGTCAATGCTCGGAATTAGAAATGCTCGCCGGCCCGCGGAGGATCCAAACCCCAGTGAGGGGCATCAGGTCTATCCACATCTAAACGATCTCCCCTCGACTTCGGGGCCCAGGGGGATACCTCCTCGGCAGCGCTTGGCACGCTCATCGGCCAGTGATTGAAGTCAACCCGACGGACGATCGCCAGACAGATGGCCAACCTGACATAAAAGCACAATGATACAAGTAAAGATATCTTACGAGCATTCTTCACAAACAGATGGTAGAGCGCGATTCTATGGAGCCGAAGAAAAACTTTATTACTACCAAAAGAAAAAGTTTTACAAAGGGTATTTTTTTTGGGCTCCCCAGCCTTACAAAATTCAAGAAAACAAAATAAGGAGAGGAGAACGGGTGCTCTACACTTCGGGGCCAGGTACGACCTCGAGGTCCTCGACCTCTACCACTTGGCGCGCTGGGTCCTCGGCCACCTCCTCGCCAGGAACCTCTTCCCCTTGCTCGTCGGCGCCCACGAGGGGGAACTCGGCCCGGAGGTCTGCGTCGGCGAACTCCGGCATCCGGGACTTAACGGCATCGAGGGCGTCGTGCTAAATGCGGGTCGTGGCCACGGCCAAGTCATCATAGAAGTCCTTCGACTTCTTATAGCTGTCCACGGCCCTCGATTCAGCCGACTTGGCCGTCTCAGCCGCCGCCCCCAGCTCCTTTCGGAGGGTCTTCACTGTCCTCTTCAGATTGCCGGCGAGCACCTGAGCATCCTTGAGCTTGCCCTTGGCGATCACGGCGGCCTCGCGGTGCCGGGCGACCTCCCTTTTCCCGGCCTCCATCTCTCCTTCCAAGGCGGTGACCCTCGCCGACATCGCCTCCAGCTCCCGCCTGGAGCTCTCTTGCAGCGAGGCGAGCTGACCCGCAGCCTCCAACGCCGGGGCTACCACCTCGGCTTCCATGCGTAGGGTGAGGCCCACTTGCTGGAGAACCTGGAAGACATAAAAAATCAGAAAGATGAAGGGGCACTAAATATCACAATGAACCAAGAAATTTACCTGCACGGACTCCTGGGCGATGGACGCCAGCTGAGCCCTCAAGGTCCCCCCTGGGACTCTGCCCCCTGCCGAGGTCTCTATCTCATGCAGGAGGCTGTCCGCCACGGACAGCCCCGATGGCACCGCAAATCGAAAACCCCCTTCCTCCACCACGGTCGGCGAGGATCGGCCCCGGGAAGGTCTCCGGGAGCTCCTCTTGAGCGGCTCCGAGGGAGAGCCGATCTCCTTTTCCGAGGCCGGGTCCTCCTGAATCAAGGCCCGCTTCCGGCCCGACGCTCTGCTGGGACCCGGGGTGGGATCCGCCACCAAGCGCTCGCGGGGCGCTGCTGCCGGAGCGGTAGGAGCCGGGGCGGACCCCGTACGGGAGGAACTGGCGCCCCGAGCCCTCGTAGGCTGCCTCGGCTGGCGCATGGAGGCTCTGACGGTGACGAAGTCCATGGATCCTGCATGAAACAAATACCCAACAAATCAGCGAAGCGAATAAAACATAAACCCAACAAGCAAGCCTAACTTACCGACGAACTCGACGGGGCTAAGCCCGGCCCATCTCAAGACCCTCTCGGACAGCAGCACGTTAGGTCGAGGGATGGGCTCCCACGACGCCACTCTCACCGCGGCGGGGTCATCGGACTGGTTCCCCGGCAGACACTTCTCCCTCGACCACTTGGTAGGCACGGGCCAGTCCTCGCCCTTGGGAGGGGAAACAAAGAAAAATTTCTTTTTCCAATCATGAATGGAGGAGGTCAAGGCCACGACCCCGGTCCCGGCAGCATCCCCCGGCCGCTTCCTGAAAGTGAAATAAACCCATCTCGGGTCGCCCGCTCGACCACCGGGATAAGTCTTGAAGACGAGGGAGGAATCAAGAAGGGAAAGGCTGAAGAGAACCGCCTGCAGCTTCAGGCGGATCAAGAACCCGAGGAGAATCCTCCACGAGTTCGGCACTAACTGGCCTGGGGCCAAACTGAAGAAATTCAGTGCGGCGACAACCTCAGGAGAGAAGGGCAGGCGTATTCCGCCCCAAAAACCTTCCAGATACAGGGCGATCTCCCTGCCCCGTACCTGTCTGCCCTCTCTCCCTCCTTGGCCAGCCGAAGCGTGTAACGCGAGGGGATGTGGAAGCGAGCCCGAGCATTGGCGAGCTCGTCCTCATGCCTCACTCAGCACGTGGTGTTGGGGGCTACATCTACCGCCTCTTCCCTGGAGACGGCCCCCGCCTCACGATCCCGGGGAGAGAATCCAACCTCTGCTCCCCGAGGAGACTCAGACACAGCTAACGGAACCCTAGCACTTACTCCTACAACATCTACTGATTCTACAGAGAAAGACATCTAACCTTGGAAAAGAAAATCTTCAAAGGGCTAAAAACGAGAGGAGGGAGTCGAGCGCCGAGCAGCCAAGACTTGAAAGAGGGAAATATGAAGGAGTAAGGGCCCTAAAGCGGACCCCACCCATATTTATTGCTGCATACGGCCTCATCCAACGGCGCCCGTCATCTCCCGCTGAAACGGCTCCTCGTGCCCAGCGGCTCCGATCGCTCCACGTATCGGTCCAGCGCTGGACCGCGTCCCATCAGACGTCGCAGACCTGCATACATCGCATCAGCCAATCGACGCTCGACACGTGGACCGTCACTTCAGTTGCAGAGAGCACGAACCGGCGCACCTTCTTTAAATGCAGAGATCTTGCCTTGATTCGCTAGCAGAAATGACAACCGACGGCCCGAGGACTCGTCCCGACAAAACCCTAGAAAGGATCTCACCTCGGGAGGCCCGACAGTCCACTCCTGACCTGACCCGCTGGCTGGTCGGGACAAGAGTGTGGGTGTCACGACCCGAAATAGCCCGTGACTGGCGCTTGAATCATATGAAGTCTATAGGACCCCATCTAATTCAAGTAAGCAAAAAGCCCAGAAATCTAAAACCATTTTAAGGAGTAAGGAAAGAAAACTAGTTTTTAAGAAGTAAGAAAACGAATTAAAAAGCAAGGTTTTTAAAATAAGTAAGCCGAATATGCATTTTTAAATCTCTCGTCTTTTTCTGAAAATTTCGGCAGAGTTTCCTTTGTAAATACTGGCCCCAAACGGAGTACAACATGAATAATATATATACAATGATAAAAGGCATCTCCAAGCGGGAGCTAGCTCTTCGTTAATCGACGGTCACAACCAAGAAGCAATATAATATACAACGCCGAAGGGCGAGGATCAAAACTTATAAAGAAACTCAAAAACATCATGAAAACCATAATACTACAACGCGCGACTCTAAGGTCGAAATAATACATAACTGGTTTTCTAAGTCTGAATAAATATACAAGTTTTGGTTGATAGAAATACTAGATACAACTGATTAAAATAAATGCAAGGGTGGTCACGATGCGAGTGAACCCACCTACTAAAGCAATCATCCAGAAAGGAAGCAGTGTGCCAGAAAAGCCGCCATGAAACCTGTACAGCAAAACCTGCAAGAACTGTGGCACAATGGGGGTGAGTTGCCAACTCGTGAATAGAAAATATCGCAGAGCAGAAATCGTATGTATGACTCATTCTAGGTCAATATGATCAAATATAATATATCCTTAAAATGAATAAGTCTGAAGTATGAAAAGGTGGCAAGGGTAAACATCTATACTATGTGTAATACCAAGTGCTCGTGTCAGTGCCTCAGGTAGTAACATATCAAAAATATGAGGTATGATCAATGTAATCATCATGAAATCAGTGTCAACTATATCATGAAGTCTAAGTATGTGGATATCATCCAACTATGTAATCAATGTCTATATGCATGTGGATCCCGTTCACGTGTCAACCAATGACATAGCAACATCATGCATGTAAAAGTCATAAAAGCATATGCATGAAAGTATGCGGATATAAATCAACGGGTGTCCCTCACAGCACAACAAAATCTTGAAAACATCATGAAATCCGTGTCCATCATCGACACGTAAATCCTCATCTATCAGGTGCTGTCACCACGACTGGCCCTGATAGGTACGTATCATACGCTATCTCGAAAACCCGAGTGCCCAGCTTCGACCCTCGAATTTCGACGTATCCATACGTACATAACTCCGGTCGGTATCCCCACGATAACCGCCGAGTCCAAATACTATCACCGGTAGGTAGTGTTCCCCTGTCAGGCTCACCGTCCAACATATACGAGTCTTCTTGTCCCGGGGTACCTCACCGGGTCCGCCATATACTCGTAGATAGTGCCTACCGCTCCTCGAATCGGGTTTCACATGCCACTCTCAGAACCAAGAAAACACATGGTGGACGCACTGAAATATCATATCAAGGGAACCGGGTTTTTAAAACAATACATACTCTCTTTTGAAATACCCACGGTTCTTAAATCCAGAAATATCATGGAAACAACATATCTCAATGCGTATAATCATAAAGCATGATGTATGCGACATGTAAAGGAAATGTAAGCATATCAGTATAGCATGCAGCATGGAATAATAATATGCACATATTGAGGGAAACCGCTCCTTTGAAATGAATCAGTTTTAAAAGTATCTTGCGGTTTCCAAATCTCTAATCAAGCCAGAATCATCTATGTATGTGCAAATATATATATACAATGGGTATGTGCACAAGTATGAGTGTACAATAAGTATGTGCACAAGTATGACATGCAAGGGATCATATCTTGATGCAATAATCCTACTGTGTAGTGACATGGCAATTATCGATGATGAAGTGTGTGAGCCGGCAAGCAGGTGTACGTGGAACATACGCATCATCAATAATGGTGCTGGTGTCCTAACAGCATGGTTTTAATACAACATTAAATATATTTAACATGTAATGCGATGCGAACATCAAGAATATGTGGCAAATGAATAATAACCACAACAGTGCAGAATCTACATCAATGTATTTATGTCATACTGTTTTGCCATTTGAAAGAAGACGAATCGGGGTTTTTAGGAAAATAAGGGCTACGGTGTTTTTAAGAAAAGATGCGTCCTTTGAAAATATCCGTATAATCTCTTTGCCTGTCTTTAAAATACTCCCGATTCGTTAGTTTTGAAATAGGTATGACTCTGGTCTTGTCTAACATCTACAAGGTAACTACAGATCTAACTATCAACTAATGGGAAGGGTATGGAAACCACCTAAATCTGAGTCGATACATATATACATATAATAGTTGGTGATCCCGCCTCAGTGGTACCGCGTACGATACAATATCATATGATATTCTCGAGTCATGAGTGCGGATCTATCATCAATATAAAGCTCGTACGGTAAATCATCGTTCGGCATCCCAAAAGCTAGGTACGGGTCAATATCACATTCATCTCATCAATTATCTGGTATCCTTATCATAATATCTCATGATCTGGGGTATTGGTTTAAGTCTAGTACAAATCGATACCATCTATATAAATACAAATGCGTGTGTGAAACACACGTCCAAAGGCCCGCTAAAATCTCACGTCGTATCCCAAATACGAATTACATCATATCACCGATCTCATGACGCTATGCCCAATCTCATCGACTCATCCACTATCCTCATCATCTAGGTATATGTATAACAAATATGCATTTGTGTGCGTGTGGGTGTAAACCTATTCTAGGGTTCGCATCTAGGAAACTATACTAGTTTACATCTAAACCCTATTCTATTCATAGTACGCCTAATCCCATCTAGGATATCCATATCACACTTAACGCTATCATACACACACACACACACAGACACAGACACACACACACACACACACACACACATATATATATAACTAGTATACTAAGTATCGAACTGCGGGGGTGCTATACGCCATCCACCCGACTTCCCCCGTAGATATAATCTACTCACCTTGCGTCTTGCTTGTCGATATTGATGTCGCCATCATCTTCTTCATCGTCTTGAATCGTCGTGTGGGTACCTACATGTCACATGTAGCGCATCGCATTAAAACCAAATCGAAACCAAAACGACACACGAAAACCTAAACGACACGCTTAAAGGCCTATAGGTTAGAACCTATGGGTACGCTTTCAAAACCATCAAACAATTCTCGATATCGTCGTACAAACGCCAAGTAATCGAGGTAAAACACAAATACGCAATTCCAGAATTCAAAATACGAGAAACGAAAACACGAATCAAAACAGCAACTCAGGAAACAGGCTCCAGATTCTACCCTAAGTCAAATTGGTCAATTTTGCATATGCCAGGGGCCTATTTTACTGGAGATGGGGCCATGGAAGAAACACGAAGCCAATTGGACCAGGTCTGGCCGCAATTTGCGGCCAGAGGGATTAAATCTGCGGCCGTAGTGTGGAGTTAGGAGCTGGGGTCTTGGGATTAGCTTCCTAGGTGCCTGCACATTTCTCTGTGTTTGCAAAACAATTTTCAGTGTCTCCAAGTGATAGCAGATTTCAAATAACCCTCACAGATTCCACAATTTTCCGATATCGGCTTTTCTAAATCCGTATTCCGGGTTTCTAGTCTCTGGTTTAGGCCTAAATTCTAGCACTAGGGGGTTTGTATGGCCTCTACTGAGCTTAATTGCCCACCATAACTCTCAATTTCTTATAACCCTAACTAAAATTTTCATACCCTCACTAAACATCACTATATCGGTTTAAAGTTAACATGGATGTGAAAGCAATGGGAAAACTAAGCTAGTGGTTCAAAAAATATCTCATTTGGCAACTCAAGAATTTTCTTGAGTTGCCCCAATTGGCCAAAATCGTTGCTTTCTTGGTTCAATGTGCTTCCCTTGAGATTGTGCATCTTTTTTGTGAAATGGGATTTGGATTTTGAGGTGATTTTCATGGTGTTTGTGATGATTTGAGGAGGGGGAAAATAAGAGCAGCAGCAGCAGCTGAAAGAAGAGGGAGAGAGGGGAGAAAATGTGGTCAAGGTTGTGAGAAGGGTGAATGATTAGGTCAAGGTAACCCCCACCTTTCTCTCTCTCACCCATACCTAATTCTTTATCCTTTTCTATTTCACTTTTCTTTTCTTTAATCCATTTTCCTTCTCTCCTCAATAGTAAACCCAAAATAAAAGCCATGCAAAAATGTAACAAGTGTAAAAAAAAAGATATGGTGCATGTTTTGCACAAAACAAGCTTAAACACGATTAGCGATTTTTAATCGCGATTAGCACTATACTAACATATAATTAATCATAAAAACTTAAAATTTGCATAATTCACATAAAACACCCTCCTTTAGAATTTTCCATAATTTTCCAAAAATTTTCCCCAATTTATCGGTATTTAATTATACCGAAATATTAAAATATTCATTAAAATTAATATTAAATTATAAAAATTCCCCAAAAATAATATTTTATTATTTTGAAATGTTAAAGGGGGGCTAATGATGATGCTCAATATTGACGATCTCCAAGATCAGGACACGTGGCAGGTGGCGTGCCTTCGAACTCAGAAGAAAGGGCCGACCCGGTCACCCTGTACCCGACCTGCAAACACAAGCTGGCCCTCCTCAGGACCCCCTACAAATTGGCCTCCTCGGCCTCGTAGCTCGCGCTGAGCTTCCATAAGGCCTGGACTCCTCGACCTCCTCGCTCGCCCCGAGCTCCAGACCGAGGCCGTCTTTCTCGGCCCTCCGACCAACTCCACCACTCACAGGCGTAACCGCCGCTCCGCGAGTCTCGCCATGCGCAGATTCTACGCCAGCAACACCCCACGTTCCACGCCATCACGATCCCCATTAATAGGCGATCCGCTCTCTACGCGGGCGTGACGTCGGGAGCGTAACTGCCGGCGAGATTATCGCGCCAGCTGCTGCGTGCCACCACCGCTATATAAACCCCCATCACAGAGGGGTCAAGTAAGCCATTTTTTACTCTTTCAAGCCGTTATTCTGCTCGGGTCTCATCACTAACTTGATCGTCGGAGGGTCCTTGGTGGTACCAAACCACCCCGGGACTTCTTTGCAGGTACTCGACACCAAACCCCTCACTCCATTTCTTCCTCCAAAGCCCATTGAGACCCACACGCAACAGGAGATAATCAACAAAATCCACCGCGAGATCAACGGAAGACAACATCTGACGGAGGCCCGGAAAGGAGCCCCATCACCCGTGCCAAAAAAAAAATTTGGGCTGAACTGCTGACATCCGCAAAACTAGTGAAACCCCGCACGAACGCACCGAAGTAAATTCCTTCTTTATTATATGAGCTAACCGGCATTGACTGCCGAGAATGTTCTCATGGAACAATGCTATTATTAAAAATCCTAAGGAGTACACTTTTGTATAAGCTTGTCGAATTTGATGCTCTTATTCAAAAAGAAAGCTAAAAGAAAAAAATAAATAGCAAATTAAAAAAGAGAAAGTACTCCAATAGGACAATATTTGGAAATTAGCGAATTTTTAAAGATATTTAGCAAAACGGTGTTCGCCCAATATATTTAGGAGAATGCTGTTGGGCTGACGATCAGCCTGATTTAATTATTGTTAACTAAAACCGCACTTTTAAAGTGTGGTTTTAAGCTAAAATTTTCAAGAAAAACCTTGTAAGTTAAGAACCGCATTTTGAAACTGCGGGTTTAGGTTCCCCTCCACAACCAACAAAGATTACAAGTATTATAAGTTTTTTTTTTATCTTAAAACCGCATTTTTGAAGTGCAGTTTTAGTTCAAAATATTTAGGACGGGCCAATCTCCAGTACAACACCATTTTGATAAATATTTCGAAAAAATTGATAATTCCCAAAAATTGTCCGCTCCGTTAACTTAGAGAGTAAGTTTAGCTTTTGCAATTTTCCTGGCCTGCAAGCCCAAAGCAACGACGAAGCTTTGTACGAATTCTTGACTCGTCTATCAAATAACTGAGGATATGTGGCAAATAACTGAGGATATGTGGCAAGATTTAATTGGCCTGACTGAGCAGTTGGTTTGGGCACGGAACCCGGAAGTGAAAATGACCACAAATTAACGTTTTCGAGGCAAACTCGTGAGTACTCTGGACGCATGTATGGTGTGTTTGTGTGTGGTGCGTGTGCGTGTGTTGTATGCATAGGTTGGGGCTTACGAGCCAGTGTCAAAAAATAAATAAAATCGGGCTGACCTGCTGACATTAGCAAAACTGGTGAAGCTCCGTCATAACGGACGCACCAGAGTAAATTCTCTCTTTATTATATGAGCTAACCGGTCCTGACTGCCGAGAACTTTCTCTGGGAACAGTGCCATGAGAAGTGCGGAGGACATTAAAGCCTTATTATTATATATTAATAGATTGATTGATGGATAGATATTTCTTTTGTACATTTTATGGTGATATTTGCATGCTATCGAAAAGTTAAAAAACATAATGTTGATCTCATCCTTATGGTTTTAGATAGCATATGGCCAGACTTGTAAATGGGTATAAAAAGAATCTATCGCTAAAAACCGAGGTGTCAAGGTTGTTCTTGCTCCTTTGTTTTAAAGGGGAATTCAGATGGGCAATTTTAGAAAACTATAAATAAAATTTAGTTATGCCGTTGAAGGAGGTTGATTTTACCGATTATACACGTCAAAAAACGTGTAAAATGAGAAAACTGGACATGCAAGCTACATTATTAATACGGCAAGGGCATCGATGAGTAATAACTCAATTGGCATGATACTTTCTCTACCGGGAGTGTGTGGGGTTCAATCCCCTCTTGGGGAGCGGCCACAATCTAACATTTTATGGACAAATTCACGGGTCTTTTCAGTGCGTATGTGCTGTGTGTGCTGTGTGCGTGAGTTGAGTTAAGCTTTCGGGAACATTCAAAAAAAAAGAAGAAGGGCCAATGGTGTATTTTTTTGCAAATAAGTCTTTAACAGTTTTTACGGATTAAAATAAGCAGTGAAAAAATTTAGGGAAATATGAGTCTTACTCCTCAGATTTCAAAAGCAATAGGTTTAGGTCCTTGTTTCATAAAAAGTTATGAAAAACTCTCTAAACTTAAAGATTCTTGTGCTTTAGTCCCTATAGTACATTTACTATTGTTTTATGACAACGCCGCCCTTTCAGGTAAACCATTATATTTACCTTTTAAAGTATTATAGGTATCTTTCAAAATACTATATTTATGTTATAAAGTACTACATTTATGTTGAAATACTACATTTGATATGAAAAACGCCGCATTTACCTTTTAAAGTACCGAAGCTATCTTTCAAAGTGCTGCATTTGTGTTAAAATGCTACATTTGACATGAAACTGTTGCATTTTTTTAGTAAAATTATTATATCTATTACATTTGACGCATTTCAATATAAATATAGCACTTTAGAAGATTAACATGGTACTTTAAAACATAACTATAGTAATTTAAAAGGTAAATGTGCCAAGCTCAGTGTTAGCATAAAGAATAATAAATATAGTATAGAGACAAATACAAGAATTTTTATGTTTAGGGGTTTTTCTAAACTCTTTTTGGGACTGGGACCTAAAGTTATGGTTATTATTGGATCCATTCTTCCCAAAAATATATAATTTTTTTTGAAAGGTAATGGTGGGGTCCATTGTTACCACAAGAATTAAGAACCTATTTTGGAGAGAAAGAGAGTAGACTCTTTACTTGACTTAAGAGTTGAGACAACTTCATTAAAGTATTTTGTTTTGGGAATTCAAAGCATTCCTTATAAATTCTCTCCAAAATCCTAAAACCCTCCGCTTTCTTCGAATCTTAGGTCAAATTTTTAATTTTCCCTTCTTAAATTTCTCCTAATTTTTAACAATGGGTCTCGAATTTCACTAAAAAAAAATTTTGGCAGGGTTTTAGGGCACTCAATCGCCGAAATCTTCAGTCTTGGCGTTTCTCGTGGTGAGCTTTCTCATTTTAATCAGTTTTGTTCACTTGTAATCTCGTTGAGCATTCAAAGATTCAAGTTTGATATATTTTGTGAGATTATTTGATAAAAGTGTTTTTTTTG
This sequence comes from Agapanthus africanus, assembly GCA_030015575.1. Lineage (NCBI taxonomy): Eukaryota > Viridiplantae > Streptophyta > Magnoliopsida > Asparagales > Amaryllidaceae > Agapanthus > Agapanthus africanus. The sequence goes on along the minus strand of CM057350.1, from coordinate 492,208,317 downwards.
TTATCGTTTGCTTGTTTTTTAGTTTATTTTCATGTATGTTGGTAAAATGACCGTGTTTATGTTGATTTGGGTTTTTGAAGGGGGCCGAGATCGAAACCCTCTTCTGATCTTGATGACATTGGACGTGAACGCAAGTAGTTTAGCTGGAAATTTGGTCAGCATGATTAACACCAAATGAATAATTGTTTGAAAAAAAATTCAACATCAGAACACCTTATGCATTATGACAATTTTTTCCCCTTTTGGGTCGTAGTAACCATGATCTTCCAGATATGGACAAGTGCCCGATTTTCTGCGAAAATTCTTGTCACCTCGATAAACCTCGAAAAACAATTACAATGTAGGCCGATCGCCCTTGTTCCCTTTCGGAAAAATTGTTTCCTTATTAAAAAATTACTCCATGAAATATATATACTTGCCCAATTTAGATATACAACTTGTGAAGGGCTTATGCTGGCCGATTTGTAAAGAACCATCTAATTATCCATCATCGCTTTTGTTTTTGTGCCGTTTTGAGTTACCCTCATCAAGAAATGGTTAGTTGTTGAATAGGCTGGGAAGTTATGCCAGTGTGAATACCTGCTTATAGGGTCACCTAATTATGTCCAGAAATAATAATTCTGTGCCCATTTTCAAATTTGTTCTCTCTTCTATTAAACATGAATTGTGCAAGGCAAGCTTTTCTTTTGTCTCGCCTATATAAATTCTTACAAAAATGAAAAGAACTTTTTCACAATTTTTTTCAACATTCATATATATTAATAGACATATAGCTGGTCGGACTCATTGAATCTTGCTCTTCTGTCAAAATAAAAAAATAGACATGTAGTTGGTCGTTATTCTGGAATATTACTATCTGGAATATTTTCTCTATTAATGCCATGGTGCTGCATCTAGTGGCCCTTGGAATTATCATTAACAAAATTCTAACTACTTTATCTTCCTTTTTTCTTCCTCGTAAAATTTTGTAACTGCCATACAATGCTATTTAGTTGACGGGACTAGTTCTTTGAATGCAGTTCGGTAGCACTACTATATTCACCATACGGAATCATCGGGACTGAATGGAAGTTTCAGTGGTATGAATGTTTTTATTTCCTTTTTGGTTGAAGTTTGGACTGAGTTTAGAAATAAACTTCGAAAACAGATGAAAACAACATGCAAAGCTGTCTTCTCTACATTCTACCTAGAGATAGCAACACCAGTAGAAAGTAGCATAGCCACCCCATGACCAGAATCCAGAAGCTTTACAATTTACATGAACAATTTAAGGATATAGTCTGAAAACACCAATTCTCCATTAGTGTTTCTTGAAAAATTACTAAAACTCATGAACTTAATGAGGTGGTAGTTCTCTTATAATTTGAACAATCATTTATTAACTGGAAGACCAGATATAGTTCAAAATTGACTCCATACAATTTTGCAAGATTATAAGATTTATTGACATTTCTGATATCACATGTTTCCTTTCGTTTCCCATATATTCATTTATGTTGTAAATATGTTAGGCTTAATTCCAAAATGACTATCAAATAATTTGGCCCAATTATCACAAACTATCAAATTTTTGTTAAATACACAAGAGACTACCACAAAACTTTCAAAATTCTGAAAAGTGAAAAACTACCATAACTAAAGGTGCCACGTCAGCACCATTAGTGCCACCTCACCACCCAGTCACCAAAACTGCCAAAAAATCCAAAAATACACCATTCTTCTCTCACCCCCCAATCCTAACCCTAGCCCTAGGCGAGCCCCAGCCTCCTCCTTCCTGAACCTTCCTCCTCCCCCGCCCCCTCCTCCGTCGAGCCGCCCCTCTTCCCCATAACCTCCTTTTCGGTCCTTCCTCCCTTTGAGCCCCCTCCTCCAGCCGCCCCCTCCCCACCCTGCCCCGCCCCTCCCCTCCAACAGCTCTCAGCCCCATCTCCACCGCTTATTAAAAATAATTAATTAAATTAATATTTAATTAATTAAAAGGGTAAAATGATCATTCTATACACAAACTTAAAACCATTAGGTTTGATCGGCTTTGATCGTTAGCCATAGTTTGAAAGATATTGGTAGTTTCTTGTAATTTTGTCAAAGTATTTTGTAGTTTTTTTTGGAATTAAGCCAATTATATACTATATAAGTTTGTAAACAATGTTTAACTTGTAATATTATATCCTCTAGTACGTAATTTGTAGATTGTTGGAATAGTTTAGCGTATACTGTTATGAGGGTACACCGTACCATAATGCTTGAGTATCAAGTAATTGTAATTCCTATATAAAGAAACCATTGGTCACATAATAAAGTATATCTTTCTCCTCTTTTTTATTTTTGACATGGTATGAGAGCAGGTCTCCTAAACCTTAATCCCGAAGAAATAATAAAATAAAATAAAAAATAACCGCAACCTTCCTCCCTCAACTTGTTCGCCTCCAACAGCCCTCCATCGACTCGCCCAGGAATATCCTTTGCAGTCGGCACAATGAGCCAGTTTATGCAGACGCCCTTAGTTTTCCATCTTCGGGATGTTGAACGCATTCTCCGTTGTTTGAAGCGTGCATCTAGGCAAGGTTTTCTTTATAAACCCTGTTCTAATCCGTCTCTTGTAGCCTATGTTGATGCCGATTTTGCCGGATCTATGGATGATCGTCGCTCCACGAGTGGATTTTGTGTTTTTTACGGGAAACCTAGTTACTTGGCGCAGCCTCATCAGCCAATGCTGAATATAGGGCTATGGCCCATGCCATCTCAGAATTGATGTGACTCTACATTGCCTTTAGATCTCGGTGTTAGTTCTATAATACCAGCTTCTTTGTTCTGTGACAATAAAGCTGCAATTCATATTTCAGAGAATCCAGTGTTTAACGAATACACAAAACACATTGAAGTGGATTGTCACTTTATCCGGGAGAAAATTGTTGAAAAGAAAGTCGATCTCCATCATATTTCTAATCATGCACAGATTGCATATATTTTGACGAAACCACTTTTAAGACCCGCATTCGTTCATCTATTGTCCAAACTATGCATCGCTGATATATATGCTCCAGCTTGAGGGGGGTGTTGGAATATTTTATAGTATATTGTTATTAGGATACACCGTACCATGATACTTGGGCATCAAGTAATTGTAATCCTTATATAAAGATATCATTGGACACATAATAAAGTGTCTCTTTCTCCTATCTTTTATCTTTAACATAGATTAAGTGACTTGAAATCACGAAAAGATTAATGGGGTAATTAAATAAATAAAAAAACTTATAGTTTGCCTTGTATAGAACTTATACCCCCTGTTTATCCACCAGGACCCTTCAAAACATTCAAATCCAATCTAAACTGTTCAAATAATTGTCTGATTTTGCACTAGAAGTTGTTTGTGTTCCAGAGTAGAATTCAAGGTTTTTTTTAGCGTTTTGCTCGATGTACAGGGGGTGTTCGCACTAATAAATGACTTGAGAGGGGAATACGTGCTTTACAAGGTAAACTGCAAGGGTGTAATGCAATCAAAGGAAAATAGAATCATGTGACTATCTTCTCGGAGTATCATTTAATCTCTGTAGACAATTATACTTGTTACTTGACAGTTGCATGCCCTTTTCTGTTATGTAGTTATGGGAAGCGAAAACAATTATGGGAGACAAAACAATTAAACTTTATGGTTTTCCTCTATCTATTACTGCGGATGGAGTGAAGAATTTTCTGGAAAAAATTACAGGATATGGATCCATACACGCAATTAAGGTTAGATTTCCCAAAGAAATGAAAACGGTTGCAAGAGCTTATGCAATTGTTCAATTTGTAACAAGCAGAGACGCTGAAATCATATACAGTAAAGCTCAACAGCAGCCACCTTTATCTTATGAGGAATCTTATCTAATTGTTTGCTATATGGAACACAACATTGGGCCGATGCCAAGGAAACCATTTCACGAGTTAAAAGACACCAAACTGCATCTTGGCTGTTTGATTTCCGAGCACAAATTAGTCGTTCTTTGGAGTTGTATGGAGGTGAAAGTTCATTTTGGTTTCAATATGAAGAAAATATGCTTTTTTCTATCACTGGGAAGTCAATCATACAAGCTTGAACTTTCTTATGAGAGCATTTGGGAAATACAGTTGCATTGTCCCCCTAATGAACATTCTAAGTTTCTCATGATCCAGGTTTGTTTCTGTTTGTTGATCATCAAGTTATCTAAAGTATGTGATGTTGTTCTCTAACTATCATTCTTTGCTTCCTTATTCTACATTTCAAGTAGATTCTGAACTTCAAACGTCTTCATTAGCTACTTAATTTTATTTAATTCTTGTTTCTTAAGGATAACATACACCGTCACTAAAAATGTCCTTAACTATCCTTGTTTTTCACTAAACTGCCTAAAATTTATTTTTATTACAGTAAGCTCCCTTAAAGTGCCACATGGAAGGGTATTTTGGTGGAAAGAACTCCCTTAAAATCAAAGTTGTAACAGGTCTTCTGTAAAAAATACTTTAAGGCCAGTTTAGTGAAGCACGGTTGTTATGAGATTTTAGTGTAATTTGACCGTCTTAATTGAACTTGATGCTTCAAACGCCATTCAAAACAGGAATGAAACAAAAACTTGCAACGAATAATTTAGTAAAATTACCACAGTGATGATAAGAGTGATGGTAAGGGTCTAAAGAAGCCTTGACTCTGCCTTGAATACATATACATGCATGTATATATCTGTTGGTGCATGATGTTCATATATTGTTATTAGATCATATTGACTCTGCCTTGAATACATATACATGCATGCGAGGTGATCTGAGCTGCTATTGTCTCAAGTGCATAGGCGCTCGCCTTAGGTGTCCAAGACAAGGCTTTGAGGCGAGCCTCTAAGTAATTTTATTTAAAAAATAAAAATAAAGTAATTTTCATATTATTTCATTCTCTTTTTTGTTTATGTACACTTGATTTCTCCTTAATCATAGAAAAGTCTTCTATGAGAGCAGAATTGAACCATTAATACGAAGAAACTAGGTTTTTAATCCCTAACAGAAAAAGTTTTTTTTTTTATATTCCTTTCACATTCTTTCCCTAATTCTCAAACCGACCTAACAAAATCTTGTAGGCGGTTTAAATGTTTTTCAACTCACTTCACTCAAACGGTTGCCTTTTCATATGCCGCTCGCCTCAGGCCATAGACATGCTTCATCGGCCTTGACGTCGCCTTTCGTTTTTAAAACACTGCTCATCTGGGTGTGGCACACGTGTTGAGAAGCAGAAGAATTTCTAGTTTATTCATAGCTCAACTCTGAATGGTATCAGCAACATTCTTAATAAGCGGATTCCAATATTTGATTGAATCAAATCTCAATTATTAAATTTATTTCTACGCACAAAGATAAGAATAAAAGCTAATGCAGAACAAATTGAAAATACAACTAAAAGAATAAAAGTGATGCTAAAGTGATGAGGCTCTAACCAACCTGCATCTCCTATATTACTCACTTCATGAAGATGATGTGGAATTTATTATCAATCATTTACATAATTACATTTTTTAGAATTAATGCGACAAAAATGGATTACTGAATTTTGTCTTTAGTAGAAATAAGAGAAACGAGATTTTTGTTCATATTTATTGCAAGAAATACCAAAGAGTGATCATCTTTTTGTGTTAATTCACAAGAACCCCTTGTAGCTTACCCCTTATAGCACTTTTCCCCCTCAATTGCCTCCTCAAGTGTTTTATTAGAACAAACACCAATGTAAACCCTTAAACCCTCCTCAATTCTACTATGATAAAAACAAAAATGTTATAGATCAACATACACAATCATTTGTTTCTAAGGATTTTGGTCGATGAACAAATGAGATGTTTGCACCAAGGTTCGAGGTTTCGGTCAAAACCACTGGTACGTGGTGGTTTCGTATTGGTTTCGGTGAGACCGATATGAAACTCGAAACCGATACGAAACCAACCATACAATATCGTTTCGGCTAAACCTTTAAAACTTATTTTTTTATACCATTTTTACTGTCATTGTGATTATTGTAGGCATTCGTTGATAGAAAACCGCAAAAAAGTGAATCCAAATTCTATATTAATACTTATCCAAGTACACTTTTCAATATATTTTGCATCATAGCTGGATTTTTATACACTAGGATCATTGTCTTAAAATATAGAACCATAAATTTAAGTATTTAATATATCTATATTTATGTATGTTGTATTACCGTTGAAACCGAAATCCGAACCGAGATTAGCGAAACTAGCCGAAACCCAGCGAAACTAATAAAATTATAAGAAACCGAAACAAAGTTCTTGAACCTTGGTTTGCACTAATTAATCACTTGAGGGGGTATAAATGATTTGTTTTGTGCAATTTATTCTTTTTAAACTTTGAACATATTATTCCTTACTCTGGTTGGGCTAAGAAATATAGTCACAAATAACAAAAGTTAGATGGCTAGTTGCATTGGAGAATCTAGCAGTATTATCATTTCTCCTTATTGTATGGATTTTTTTCCTTGTGTCCTACCTCTTACATATTTTTCGTATCCTGTATTATTCTCCTTGTAGTGTCTCATTCCCCTTTTCCATTTGTATGTTTCTTAGTTTCTGATATTTTCAGTCCTTTTTTTTACCAAAACGTTTTACGAGAACAAATATTGTTTCAGTAAAGAACAGCAAAAGTTGGCTTGGAGTGGATGGTTTCATAAGCAATGGTTCTAGGAAACCATTAGTCGTGTGCTTATAATCATGTCTATCCTGATCATGTATTCCAATAATTTAATATAATCTAATGATTTGTATCTCCATTGTATACTTGAGTAGATTTTATGGGCTTTGCACTTGTTACAGACTTCACTTTACGTTGTTAATTCTGTTATATTACCTTTTGGGATTAAAATCTAACTCGAGTAAAAAGAAACATCTCCAGTTCCTGATGGACACCTTCATACATTTAAGGAGTGATAAAAAGAGGAGTTGATAACCTTTTGATGATTTAATTATTTAATTCCTTTGCTTAAGGAGTGATAAAAAGAGGAGTTGATAACCTTTTGATGATTCAATTATTTATCAAGTTTTACTTTATCTGCATCAAAACCAAGAAGCCTCCGTATTACTAATTTTAAATCTGTTACCAACTGTCATTTGGTAATTGATGTTGTTGTGGGGGAACCTGTTAAACCCTATTTGTTAATGTGACATCACTTTCAAATAAATCATGACCTTGATTTATATAGGTTTCTTTATCATTTTGAGCCTGAAGAATTGGTGTAATGATCTAAATGACCAGGAAATGTTTGTTTTATGGAAGATATTCACAAGGGCATCTTAATTAGGGGTGAAAGTTGTGATTTTTTCTATATCCGTGATCCTCCAAGAAGTCACAAAACACACCAAGAGTCGCAGCGAAAATTAATCTATCAGGATCGCGTGCGAACAAACTACTTGAAAAAGATTTACCGAACAATCTACCTAAACAATACAAATTATCAGAAGCACACCAAACAGCACAAACACAAGATTTACCAGACGACGAAAGCTTCCACTATTAAGAAAGTATTTAACGAGAACGCCCTCTCCAATCACTGCCCAAATACAATACCCAATTTCTATATAAAACCCCCCTTCTCTCGGCTACAACTCAGCCATCCAAAAACTAAAACCCTCTAGTTAATTTTATGCTTGATGGATTCTTGCCGCAGCCTCTGCCAATTCTTTAATTGGCTCTATTGATTTGTGAAGCCCTGGCCGCATGCCTCCAATGATTTTCTGGCCTTCAAGACTAGTGGATATTTTCTAATTGATTCATCAAATCAATTATATATAGCTTCTGTTTAATTCTTGGCCACGTGTTCCATCAATGATTGTTGTGGATTGCATTTAATCTTGGTCTATGCATCTTTTATATATATAGAGAGAGAGTTAGGAATCATATATTAACTAATATATAAAATACTTGATTATCCCAAATAACCAACCGATAACTAGCAGAGATATCTTAGAGATTTAATATATATTTTCATGAGATATCCTTATAGATAATCTTGGAATTTAAATTAATGATTGATTTAAATCCCACTACGTGCATTGCGCATACTCACTATTTTGGGCCCTTGATCTCAGACTCCGAATTTGTAATCAATTTCAACAAAAGTCGGGTTGAGTTTGACCCGAACCTGACCCAATTTTTCCAAGGTTTTTTAGACATTGTATACCAACCCAAACTCGATCGGGCGGGTTGAAAATTAGATTGAAAAAATTCGGGTTGGATATAGGTATAGTATTAAACCCGCCCACTCGAACCCCAAACCCTGCGCGAACCAAACCCATTTCATATATCGGATGCAACTCAATATATTACATATACATTTAATTTTAAATATTATAGTGTGCATGTTGTGATTTATTGTATGATGTCTAATTAGTGCAATGCTTATGTGTAATCTATAAATCTCACATATAATAGGCTAAATTGCACGTATATACCCAAGGTTTCACCGATTTCACAGATAAATACCGAAGTTTCTATGAGTTGCATATAAATACCTATTTTTGACTCGAGCATTTTCTTAAAATCGAAAGTAACGACAATGGAAAAATAACCGTTATACCACCTTCATGTATCACATGTAGATACTTAAGCACAAACGGAATAAAACGTTGGGTATTTATCTGCTACTCTCAGAAACTTATGTATTTATCGGTCAAAACGGTAAAACCTTGGGTATTTATTTGCAATTTAGCCCATGTAATATATATAATGTATATTTTGTGCATGCATATTAGTAGAACTAATCTCAAGTATTAAAACTTTATTTTTTGATAATTTATAATGGCCAAAGCCCGAAAAGCCCATAAAAACCGATCCTCCCGCCTAAGCCTGAAACCTGCCCTAATACCGAAGTTACGGGTTTGGGTTTAACGCATTATAAACACGTCGGATTCGGACGGGTTTTGTGTTTAGGCTTTAATTTTCGGGTTGGATATAAAATTTGTTAAAAGTCCGCCCAACCCCGGCCCGGTTTCACCCCTAATCTTAATAGACCAAGGGTTATATTAGAGAATTGAAGTATATCTTATCATGTTAAATTTTGGTTTTTAAAGACTTGGGTTTTATAAGAGATTAAAAGTCTATTACTTAAACACCCTTAAATGCATTATTTTAAGGGAGCATACTGTAATAAGAAAAACTTTAAGGTGGTTTAGTTAAAAATAGTGATAGTTAGGCCTTTTTCTTATACTGTTCATAATTCTGGTTCTTTTTTCGTTAGATATGCTTGATTTATACTTACCTTGTTTGTTGTTACCCGATTTTAGGTTGAAGCTGCACCCCGCATTTATGAGATACCCATACAGAACTCATCCATCATTTACGAAGATCCATTGTTAAATTATTTCAAGGACATTCAAGATGGTCAGTGGATGAGAACTACAGACTTCACTCCATTATGCAGCATAGGGCAATCTTTCGCAATGTGTTTGCAGCTACAATTTGATGACAAGCTTCCTGATTTCCACTTGTATTTTTCGTATTACAAGGAGGTCCACGACCATTTCTTTCTGGAAGGGACACATTCTTATTCTCGAAGTTTGGATCTAGTCCCCATTGTAGAACCTCGACAAAAAATAGATGTACCATATAAGATGCTCTTCAAGGTCAACCATATGGTCCAAAACGGGACGCTCATGGGCCCTACGCTAAATGACGAATTTTTCCAATTTGTCAGTCCTAATAAAGTCCCCTATTGGTTATATCAAATATGCCTTGGAGAAAATGGCTCGATCACAAAATTCAATTTTAAATCCAGTAAAATGGTTGAATGATCAGTACATAGCATACAGCAAATCAAATCGTCTTCCACCTTCCGCTGCTATTTCCGATCCTGGCTTGGTTTATATTCATAGGGTTCAAATAACCCCATCAAAAGTTTACTTTTATGGCCCTGAGATCAACGTCTCAAATTGTGTAATTCGCCATTATTCTGCAGATATTGATAACTTTATCCGGGTTTCTTTTGTAGATGAAGATTGTGGTAAAATTTATTGGTTTTTTTTTTGAAATATTAATGATTTAAAAATTAATTATTAAAATAGGGAGGATGGATTTAAAATCATCAAAATAGGACGGTTTTGCCCCCTCCCCATCCCAGAAGAGGGGGCGGGTTCCGCCCCCCTATACAGTAGTATAGAGGGCGGGTTCTGGGAACCCGCCCTCTATACTAAATGTAACCCGCCTCCTTTTTTTTATTTAATTTTTGATTTTTAATTTTTAATTTTAATTATTAATTATATAATTATAATTATAAATATAATTTTAATTATGATTATGATTTTAATTATGATTATGATTATAATTATTTTAAAATTTTTTAAAAAATAAATAAACGTAAAAAATATTTGAATAAAATAATAAAATTTCATTATATCAATATTTTTTACAAAATGAATCCGTCAAAATTTACAATACAAAAAAATCCGATCCGATTTCTATCTCGACAGTCAATTTTATAATATCAAAATGAATCCGTCAAATTTACAATATAAAAAAATCCTATCTGTTTGTAAAATATAAATTCTATATCGACGGTCAAATTTATAATAACAAAATGAATCCGTCAAATTTATAATACAAAAAAATCTGAGTGCACTTGTCACGATCCTGAAGGTCCCGTCCCTGATGACTGTCCTGGACATCTGGTCCTATAATGGCCTGGTTGTTTGCATAGGCTATATCTGGCGTGTCTTTGCTGAGGATCAGCATCCATTGTCATTCGATCTCGACGCACCTTAGGTCTTTCGGGCCTTATATTTTTTTCCGGCGGTAATACAGTGGGTGTTTGTCTGTTGGCAGTATAATAGTGCCAATAGCGACTGTCCGGTATAGGATGAAATTTTGGATCGTATGCGCCTTGGTAATTGGAAACTGTATAGTAATGGGAAGCAAAATTGTAATGTGAGTTATGCATGCTGCTCGCAGCAGCAATTGCGTGGGCACAAGGTAAATGTTGTTGCTGGAAAAGACCGCATGTACACGAAGAGTGCCCTTCATCTCTAAAGTTCACGGTATATTGATTCACATTATTGCTTATTACTTGAAACTCCGCCGTGTCAAACCTTTCGGATCTGTAGTATTGTGCTCTGCGCTCTCTTTTCCGAAATATATCTTCGTAATACGCGGTGAGCGGAGTCTCCATCGCCAAGGACTTTTCTCTTCTGTGCACAAAATAAGTATTCATCCGGAAAAAGGTTCGAACAATCAACCCCTATATCGGTAAGCTTCTAACGGCTTTAAGGACCCCGTTGAAGCTTTCAGACATATTAGTCGTCATTAGTAGATATCTGCACCCATCATCATGTGCTTGTGACCACAAGCGTACTGGATACTCATCTAACCACGCTTTCGCGGCTTGACTCATCTCTCCAATTTTCGTCATGTATATGTCGTGAACATTAGGGTCAGGCGTTTCACCGGCTTTGTACATATATAAGCTTATGTAGATCCGAATTTTTAAATTTTCGATCAAAATTTTGCCTAAAGTGTCGTAGGCAAAACCTATGTGGGGTCGTCGGAAATACAGATCTCATTGCAGCTAGTATTCCCAGATGTCTATCAGATATGATGCATAAATCTGTTTTATGAAGAACATATGGGATATTTTTGAGTTAACGGAAAAACCATGACCAGGATAATGTATTTTCACCATCGACAATAGAAAATCCCAACGGAAATATGCCGTTATTAGCATCAACACCTGTAGCAATTAACATGCAGCCTCTATACTTACCGTATAGATACGTACCATCAACGCACAATACCGGCTGACAGTGTGTGAAACCAGTCGCACATGGACCAAAGCACCAAAAAATTCTTTGAAACCTGACAGAGCCTTCGACGTTTGTTTCTGTGGTTTTTAACCGGTATACGGTCCCCGGATTTGATACTTTCATGGCTTCCATAAAAGGAACTAGTGAGTTGTACGAGCTTTCCCAGTCCCCAAATATCTTGCATAAAACCTTTCTACGAGCATCCCATGGCTTCACATACGAAATTTGAATTTTATGCTCTCCGCTAACCAAGAGCCGTATCTCTCGGGGAGTCATCGCCACATCTGTACGGATTAGTGGCATGATTAGCGAGCAAATGTAAGATGAAGTGCAATTCTGGCGATCTTGTAACATAATAGAATTGATGCAAGTATGTTCTTGGTTGTATTTCGTGACCTTCCAAGCTTTGGCTCTTTTGGAACAACATGCATGCAATCTCCACTGACATTCAGGAGCTTTCGTACATACCACCGTATAGTACGTCTTATTTGACTCTTCGGTTTTAAATGTAACGTTTTGCTGAATAGACCACGACTTCAGCTTACAAATAAGATCTCCTTTTTCCTGAAACAAATCCCCGACACTGACGCCCTCTTCGTTTTGGGAACAAACAAAACCAAACTGATTTGACACCACAAACATAATTATTGAAGAGGGCGTGTTCCAGGAACCCGCCCTCTTCTACTGATTTGACAAACAATACTATATCGTTAAAGAGGGCGGGTTCCTGGAACCCGCCCACCTTTCCCTATAAAACCCAACCCTCCTCCAGTGCCTTTCATCGAACAAAATTAACTCTTTCATCAAATTAACTCTGTCTCTTCTCATATCTAAAATCGTCTCAATGGAGAATCAACCATTCGACAAATCTCTGCTCGTTCATCAAAACGAACACAGATCTTTTAATATATTACACGGAGAGGAAATATTCTAAACTTAGTAATTTTTTTTAATTACCCCTTTCTTTTAATTCTAATAGTTGAAAATAACATTATTTAATTTTGTAGGATGGAGATAATCTCACCGTCGTCACCCATAGTTCAGACAAATAGATAGTTACCGACCAACGAATCACCCAGCGGCTTCGACGGGCCGGATTTTATGAAGCTTCATTGCTTCGTCATATCCAAATCGACCACGCCCTCGTTACCTCTCTAGTTGAGCGCTGAAGAAAAGAGACCCACACTTTTCATCTAAGATGGAGTGATGCCACTATCACACTCCAGGATATTGGCCTTACTCGGTTTACGGGTCAATGGGCTTGGATTGGTCGGAGGAAAAATTGTTGATCCAGATACAGACCATCTATACTGGGATACATATGCCGAGTCTGTTCTCGGACAGATAAAAAATTTCATTCTGCTTCCCCTCTTTAGTGTACCTATTGCATGTTGTACATTATTTCTAGTTTTAATATTTCACAAAAAATACTAATATCAGGCACCAGGAGGCCACAGTAAGGGGTATAAGATCAGTTTAAACTGGTTAAAAGATACATTTAGTGATATCCCTGATGAAGCCACCGATGAAGTCTTGGATAGACATGCACGTGCTTACATTCTGTACATGATCGGTTCTTGGTTGATGCCGGACCAATCAACAACGCATGTCCATCTGTTATACCTTGGCTTCCTTCAGGATTTTGATGTGTGTGGCCAATATGCTTGGGGAGCAGGGGTCCTGGCCTTTCTTTATAAGGAACTCGATAAGGCATGTGCTCCGACGAAGAATAAAATTTGTGGATGCATTACATTACTTCAGGTAAATTCCTTATTTTTCACAGCTAGAAATTTGCAAAATTGTAATAGTGGTTTTCTCTCTTATCATCTGAAACTTTATTTATAGATCTGGTCATGGGAGCATATGTATATAGGAAGACCGGATCGAGTTAAAATAACTGGCTTGGATACTCCTGGAAAGCCGCTCGGCTGTTGGTGGAATGGGAAGAAAGCGTATAAGGCTCCTCGTCGAGTACTTAGGTACTATAGAGATGAATTGGATCGCATGGAGGCGACTCAAGTAACCATAACTTAGGTATTTAAGTTTGTTTTAAAATTTTGAAATACCTTCATCACAGTTTTTGTACTATGTTATTTGCGCAGTTCATGTGGACGCCTTATACAACGGATCGCCCCTTAAGATTACCCGGCATCTGTATCGAAGGAGAGCCGGTTTGGCGGGCTCGATGCCCACTCCTCTGCATTAATATCGTTGTCATGCACCTCCCGGACCGGGTGTTGCGACAGTTTGAAAGATCGCAACATATTCCTGTCCCGCCGCCTTTGCCTATGACAATAGAGAGAGACATGCGAGGAGGAAAGGCGGAGCGTGATTGGAGGGAGTATCATCATCAATATTTGCTGGGTTGGGAGGATGGGCATCGTAATATTGCCTTACAGCAAATAGGTGACCAAACAGCCACCGACGCTACCAAAGCATATCTAGAGTGGTATAAGCGTGTCACCATAAGATATCTTTCTGCTCCCCCTAACAACTTCCCAAATATCTCGCGGTACGAGCCTAGAGGCCACGTGGAACGAGATTTGGTAAGCTGAATTCTTTATATTATATTACTTTTTAACATCCGGCGGTATGAGTCAATACTTATTTCTTATTTCTAATGTAACGACAGGCTCGTGGGTTACATCTAGTACAAACAATGGTGCGGGAACCATACCCGACTGATGCTGGTCCGGCAACTCAGGCTCTATTTTTAAATGCAGACCAATTAATTGGTGGTGTATTCGGTTCATATAATATTTCTCAATATTTATCGCCGGCACCAGAGCAGCATTATCAGCCGGCACCGAAGCCGCAGTATGAACCGACACCAGAGCCGCAGCATGAACCGGCACCAGAGCCGCAGCATCACGGAGATCCAGCGCAGCATGATCAGTGGTTTGGATCACCATACCGTCAGCAGCAACCCTGGCATACCGGACAAGCACAACAACACCAGTCTTGGGGGTCAGGTTTTGCAGAACAGCCGTCTTGGGGGTCGGGTTTTGCGCAACAACCACCACCTTGGGGGTCAGGATTTGCGCAGCCATGGGGCCAAGGTTTTGTGCAACATCAGCCGCATGAAACCGGGACAGGCTCTTCGCTACAACTGCCCAGTTGGGACATGGATTTATAGTCCTACATGCAGTTGTTGGGAGGCAGCACATATCCGACACCTGTCCCACATTCAGGTTCAGGATTTGCGGATCAACAGCCTGTCCAAGACGCTGCTGAAGACGAAGCCGAATCCGAATCCGAAGCAGAAGAGCAAACGCCGCCGCCGCCAGCTACCCAAGAAACAGGTGGGTCCTCCAGTCATCCCAGGAGGCATAGGCTTATGTCAAGCCTTCTCGGATTTCATAAGGGAAAGGGAAAAGGAAAAGAAAAACGATAGAATTTACATTTTCAAACATGTAGGATTTTTTTATATTGTAAATTTGACGGATTCATTTTGATATTATAAATTTGACCGTCGAGATAGAAATCAGATAGCATTTTTTTGTATTGTAAATTTTGACGGATTCATTCTATAAAAAACATTGATATAAAGAAATTTTATTATTTTATTCAAATATTTTTTACGTTTATTTATTTTTTAAAATTTTTTAAAATAATTATAATTATAATTATATACTTATAATCATAATTATATAATCATAATCATAATTAAAATCATAATCATAATTAAAATTATATTTATAATTATAATTATATAATTAATAATTAATAATTAAAATTAAAAATTAAATAAAAATAAGGGGGCGGGTTCCTAGAACCCGCCCCCTATACATTTAGTATAGAGAACCCGCCCTCTATACTACTGTATAGGGGGCGGGTTCTAGGAACCCGCCCTCTATTCTGGGGGGGAGGGGGGCAAACAGTCCTATTTTGATGATTTTAAACCTATCCCTCTATTTTAATAATTAATTTTTAAATCATTAATATTTCAAAAAAAACCAAATTTATTCCACGGATTTAGCGCCTCGTTCTGCCGATGAAAAGCGCACTAAAATTTATAAAAGGATATTGGATATACTAATAAATGGCATTTCTGTGGGCGATAAGAAATTTGAGTTCTTGGCATTCTCATCAAGCCAGTTACGAGAAAATTCTGCGTGGATGTTTTGCTTCAACAAGGGGATTAAATGCGGATGGTATCAGAAAATGGCTGGGTGATTTTCGAAAGATTCGAAATGTGGCTAAGTATGCGGCTCGATTAGGCCAATCCTTTAGTTCTTCTACAGAAACTTTAACAGTTCCTAGGGATGAGGTTGAAATTATACCTGACATCGAAAATCCGTCAGGGATTCTTTTTTCTGATGGCATCGGAAAAATTTCTGCAGAGTTTGCTAAAAGAGTTGCTACTAAATGTGGCTTAAAAAGTTTGACTCCTTCGGCTTTTCAAATTAGATATGGTGGCGGTAAAGGCGTTGTGGCTGTGGACCCCACATCTTCAAAAAAGCTGTCTTTACGTAAAAGCATGTCAAAATTCGAATCCAAGAATATAAAACTTGACGTACTTGCCTACAGTAAATATCAGCCATGTTTTCTTAATCGGCAGGTGATAACAATTCTATCGACACTTGGAGTTAAAGATCACATCTTTGAAAAGAAGCAAGAAGAGGTTGTGGATCAACTAGATGATGTGCTAACTGATCCGGTGAGGGCACTGGAAGCATTCGAGCTTATGTTTCCTGGCGAGACAACTAATATCATTAAGGAGATGCTTTTGTGTGGTTATAAACCTAATGAAGAACCATTCTTGTCGATGCTGCTACAAACATTTAGGGCTTCAAAACTTTTTGAACTTAGGACTAAATCGAGAATATTTGTTCCGAAAGGACGGTCAATGATTGGGTGCTTGGATGAAACAAGAACTTTGAGATACGGTGAGGTCTTTGTTCAGATTTCATGCTCCGGAAGGACGATTCATCAGAACCCATGCGAATCAGATCGCAATACGATTGTGGTGAGAGGGAAAGTTGTTGTGGCTAAGAACCCTTGCCTTCACCCGGGTGATGTGCGGACTTTGATGGCTGTTGATGTCCCAGCTTTGGATCATATGGTTGACTGCGTGGTTTTTCCGCAACAAGGGAAAAGGTCAGATATACAAAACTATCTTATTTGATTTGCATGGTCTTTATTTTCATACAATTTTTGGCCCCAACTTGTACCTTTGAGCTGGATACCTTTTTTGCGTGTTAACTGCATGTGCCTTCTCCTTTTTAGTTTCTATGTTCTTCCTTCTGTCTTCTTTTCTTTTTATTTCAATTTTTTGGCTGCTAAAGTAACCGTAACTGTCGTTGTTCTGCTTTATATTCTTTTTTCTATTACAGGAAAAGAAAAGGAAGGTTGTAAGTGAGGTTTTTTGCACTAAAGTACCTCAAATTTAGCAAGCTGTAAGGGAGATTTTTGTAATAAAAAAACTCTTGGTTAACTGAAAATATCTCATGGTTGAGCGTAGTTGTAAAATTTAGCTCGCTCCTTTTTTCTCTGTTCTTTTCCTTTCCATTTCATTTTCTTTCTTTTATCAATATTTTTGACGACTTGACGAGGTTGACGAGAAGATAGGGTGAGCATGGATTCATCACAAAATTATGGAGAAGCAGAAATAAGATGCCTCATCTCTGTAAGGAGCAAACAAATGAGATACTGTGTGTCACTCAAGCAATAAAACAAATATATATTGCCTTTTTTTCGGCCTCATCCTTTTTTTCGGCCTCATCCTTTTTTTCGGCTTTGTTGACTCATATCTGGTGTCAACTATTCCACTTTTTGAGCATGTTGAGTATTCTCATGTGCATAAACAACTTCAATGCATCTTTTACTTCCATCTTGAACTTGAGAATACTCAGCATATTAAGAGTTATTGAGTATTGAATGTTCAAAGTTGGTGAATGGATAGAGTGGTCTCAAAAGCATTTACACCCTTGATCACAAAAGATTCTATAGCAAACTGTTATATTTCTTCAGGTTAATTAGGTTTTGAAAAAAAAATGGAAATCCATGCCTTTTTCATTATTCAACTTGCGTCTTTGCTAGAGCGGCATTCGTTACCGATTTCTAACTGTTGTATGTCCGGTTTATGTTGTAATTTGCTCATATTTCACAATAAAACCATACTTTTATACATAGGTGAGTAGAGTATACTAAATTAAGAAGCAGAAACCCTTTTTCTGTCGCTTTCGTTACTCGTAGGCAAAAGTACAGCATGCTTCTTGTATTGAGATTGCAGCTGCTAAGTTTACGCATATGCATCCATCTCAC
Organism: Agapanthus africanus; assembly: GCA_030015575.1. Taxonomy (NCBI): domain Eukaryota; kingdom Viridiplantae; phylum Streptophyta; class Magnoliopsida; order Asparagales; family Amaryllidaceae; genus Agapanthus; species Agapanthus africanus. The sequence continues at coordinate 492,190,246 of CM057350.1, read as the reverse complement.
ATCTCTTGAAGTATTATAGACATTTGTATACAAGAGCGTTTGTTAATTTGTTTTCTGAACTAAATTCGTACATTTTTGTAGACCTCATCCAAATGAGTGTTCAGGAAGTGACTTGGATGGTGATGCATATTTCGTGAGCTGGGACCCGGAACTTATTCCACCTCGTGAAGTTGCACCTATGGAATACGCTGCAGCGCCAACTGAAACCCTAGATCATGATGTAACAATTGAGGTAATACTTTTAATTTCCTCAGTATATGCAGCATGTGATACACTGCTGCGTTTCCTAATTTCTATATTGGTTTGAACCGTACCTGTTAATAAAAGTAAAAATGGAAAGAAATGATATCTTATTGAGATGGTAAATCGTAGGATTTTTTTTTGTTATCTCAGACCTAGTTTCCCTAGAAATGCAATTTGTAGATTCTTAGTAGAGTGTATTCTGACCTTTACATCGGTGCAAACACCTCGGCGACAAAAAGTTACCCAACCTGCTTTTCGCTTATAAAATTGTATCCGACAACCCTCACCAGACCTTTAAAGTTTTGGTTCTTGATATGGTACTAGAGCACGAGGTAGCAACAAGTCACGTGTTCAAACCGCATTAAGGTACGTTAGAAAATATATTAATATACACCCATTTGTTCGATCTATCAAGTGAGTGTTTCTGATAGAGGCCTCTCACCATGTCCCAAAGGCCTTGTGATGGGGAGCGTTAAGCTTGATATAAATTATTAGCCCAGACACTAACAACTTAACCTTTTGGGTCTATAGTTGACTGATAGAAGGTAAGTAAATTTATTAAATTGATGAGTAAATTAATCTAATTTGGAGCACTTTGCGATGCCGAGTCTACGAACTTGAGCATATTGAATTACTTATTTCTGAACAAGTCTAAACCCATTTGAACAATGGAGGCTATCATTGACTTAAGTTCCAAGGTTTGTACCAACAAAACACATCAGTTTATCTTCACGGATTATTGTTGAGGCCCCTCATTCAGAATAGTTCTCCCTACTCATATATGACAGGCAAATGGGTTGTTATTTGCAGGCTGTCTTTATCATCTCATAAACTGATAGGAGTGGAAGGAATTTATCAGCTTTCCTTCCATTATAAAGTTTTTCATAGTTATAGGTGTGAAATGTCCCTTCCACTGCACGAAAACTCTGAAGTTATGATGAGAGTTGCAGGAATATATTTTATATTGTAACACGCCCCCGCATGTCGAAGGCATTTTGGGCCGAAAAACCTGGGCTTTTGCGCAGCGACGTTTTTAATTTAAATAAAACCGTATTTAATACGCATCCGGTAGGAATCGAACATGGGTTGCTCTGATATCATGTGAAATATCCTTACCACCGCATCAAAACTCCGAAATTATGATGAGAGTTGAGGGAATATACTTTCAATGGTTTAAATGTTAGATATCGGTGTCGTGTCGGTCCAAAAATTTTGATATTGGATATCGGAGAAATTTCGGTGATATTTGCTAAATATCAGTTCTACGGTTTTGTATTATAAATGCCATTGATATAACTTAATGTTTTTGACAAAAATGTCATCGTTATAATTTAATATAAATTGTTAGTTCTATTAAATGAATTTATTGCTCAATAGCTTAATGGTAGAACGGTCACCCTTTAAGATCTGAAGTCGAATTCGAAACCTTTGTCGACAAGGATCGTCTTGGGTGGAGAGAAAAAAGGACGAGGATGAAGTCAAGCTTGAATCGACGAGGATCACCTTCGTTGAGGAGTCGATCTGCCTCCTTTTGAGGAGTCGATCTGCCTCCTTTTGAGAAATCGATTTGAGTCTATGAGTGGATTTGATTAGGGAAATAAGACTAATTACAAAATGGGTCGTGTAAGTTGTAATGGTTTATAACTTGAGGCCCAAAAAACCCATAATAAAATGTTTTGGTAAACAAACTGAAATTTCGCTCCATATCTCAAAATTTCGCCGAGATATTGAAATATCAACCGATACGTAGAAATTTCGGCCGATATATTCTCAATTTCGGAAAAAGAAATAATTTTGTTGCTTTATGTCGATTGCTCATCAAAACCGAGATTTCGGATATATATATCGGATTTTGGCCGACGTTGTTAATACTTTATATTATAACAATTGGTAGTAGAATACGTAGACCTACCTTGTAATAGGCCGAGAAATTTCAAATTTTATTTGTTTGTTTTTTGTTATTTCAACTTAGTAGCTTATATCCATTTTTAATCACGAGTTTCTTGGTTCTAGTCAAGATTGAATAACTGGCTGCTACTAGGGGTGTCAATTGGGCTGGGTTGTGACCTGATCTTTGTATGGCATTATTCGGAACTCCCTACCATTTGGGGGTTGGGTCATGTTGGGGCGGGCTTTGATCACTTGTCGTATGTATGGTACATTAATTTCTCAAAATTCCCTTTTTCATTTAGGTTGGAGAAACTACATAAACATGAAGGCAAATGAGAATTTCAATTTTTTTTTATTGATAGAGAAGCTTAAAAATTAAGGAATAAAAGTACCATCAGTGCTGTCAAAAGGCACGAAAGGCGTTGCGTCTCATGCGCAGGGCACAACCTAGCGCTGAAGTATGCCTCTCAAAGCTTCAAGGCACAACCGGGCGCTGAAATGCGCCGCTCAAAGTTTCAAGGCGTTGTGCAGCAGCAAGGTGTGCGCTTAAGCGATCGAGGCGCTCGCCTCATGTAAGACACACCTCGTTTTAAGTGGCTAGATTTAGGTAAACAGGTCGCATGTACTTGGCTATTGGGTTTTTCATCAAACTCGTACCCAAAACATTAAAATTAAGCGGCTATTGGGCAACAGTAACCAAAGACCAACTCGAGAGCACCCCTAAGAAACTAAGGTTTGTCTCATTTGGAAGTTCTTCATCGACTAGGGTTTTCGAGTTCATCATGGCTCGCCGATGTCTTCTCGAGTTCTTCGGTGGTGGTTAGGGTCTCTCCATCTTCTTTTTGGGTTCTCCTCTTCTTCACGAGTTATATTTTCTTCTCTTTCGGCTGGAGCAACCCGAGTGCAACCCAAACCATAAAATTAGATATATCTTCTCCTTTTGTTCCCCTTCCTTTTATGTTATTGGTGTTGAATTTTTAAGCCCGAAATTAAATTTTTTAGTGTGAATTTTATGTGGTTCTTATCTCATTATAAACTTGTGCGCCTCACACACTCAAGCACACACCTCGGGAGCGCGTGCCTCGCACCGCGCCTTGCACATTGACAGCACTGAGTACCACTTATGTTCTTTCTTTAGGTTATCAGAGTCTAGGGGAGATTGGGGTTTCTGTGGAAGGGAAAGGAGAGCTAAATGTTTCCAGTTCCAATGTTAGTATTTAGATTCCTCGTCTTCTTCCTATTTTGGGAAAAAGTTGCATGAATAATAGTATTCATCTAAATCAATTTAGGCAGAAGATAAGAGGATGTACATCAGATCTTCGAAGATAGCTCATTTCTTAAGTGCAGTTAATGGCGTGAGATAAACACAAGCCTATTCCATGCAGAAGGGGGTAAATTGTCGACAAATAGCTGAGCTGTTCATTTGCACATGTGTGCACACATGCATGAGAAAATTTTCCCTTGATCAATTCAACATAATCTCTGGGTCATGGTCGTGCTATCAGTGAATTAAACTTCAAATTGAGACCAATGACATGTTGGCATGGCAACATACTAATACAATTAAGGTTCAAATTATACAATAACCGACATAACAAATTACTGCCGATCACAAACGTTCATAGCATATTTATAATTCATCACAGCAGCCACAATCAAAACCCCAAATCCAAATTTCCAAACAAGTAAATAGGATGCTAGACAATAGGTAAACGGTTTCAGGCGTTAAAATAAAAGATTATCATTGATAGTTATGCGTAACTGGTTTGCGAATAATTCTGTAGGAAAATAAGCCAATAGTTGTGGATGATTGTAATAACCTGTTTTTAACAGTTCATGGAAATAATCAGTTGACTTTGTAACACAGATTCAAGGATATATTTTCTCACGCACAAGTTCCAACCACAAATATTTCTTCCTTTAGTTTCTTCAATTTCTAGAAATTCTCTCCACTTTGTTCTGGCCTCCACTCATCTAATTCAAGTTTGTAATTGTTACATCTAACGCCTGCTTCGCTCATATAAAAGAAGTAAATGCTTGGAAGAAAATTCTTAGGTTAGACCTCAAATGCTTCCCTACTTATCTTTTATTCTTGTTATCATTCTGGAACCTCTAATCACATGGATGAAGTAAGATGTATCTTCGTTTCTCATTAGTACTATCGTTAGCATTTCTCTTGTTTCTCTGTACGTTTCTTTGTTCTCACTTCTATGGATATAACATTTGTAGTTATATTTCAATCTGTTGCAAACTTTCTCCACATGAATGAAGTGCGCAGACACGTAGAAGTACCTCCATTAAGATTGGATATACCACAGGGGAAAAAACCAATTTATCAAGGTCCTGAACTTTAATCCAAGCCTTACTTGTTTGAACACTCTTATTATCTCCTGTGGTATCATTTCTTAGGTGCATCTTTACAGATTTGATGTGAATTGATTGCACAAAACCACTGTTGTTTATCCCAAGCATGTATACCCCTTGAAGTAATTTATTAGCGCGAATACTATTTCCATATACTGACAAAAACTCTAAAAAAAAACAGTTGCATTATATTTACACCACCAAAAAGCTCTAGAGTTAGATTAGACAATCATTTAAGTTGTATAAAGCTGAACTCAAGTATTTTTTAAGGGTTCTTTGATGAGTGAAGGTATAAATGCTGCTTATTTGGGGAAAATACAGGGGTGTTTTATGCAATTAACCCAGCAGTAATGTGCTGAATCTTACAATAGCAGTCCATCTCGATTTTCTTTCACATTTTCGACAAACTGAAAAGTTACAGTTATCATTTTTTCGAACCCTGATAAATTGATCAATTCTCTTATTCTAAATTAAACAATACAGGAAGTACAAGAATACTTCACCAATTACATCGTCAATGACAGCTTAGGTATCATCTCCAACACCCACACAGTCTTCGCCGACATGGAAGAGCTCAAGGCCGAAAGCGCAAAATGCATCGAGCTCGCCAGACTCTTCTCCATCGCCGTAGACTTCCCTAAAACTGGTGTCCCCGCCGAAATCCTGCCTCACCTCCGTGTAAATGAGTATCCCGATTTTATGGAAAAGCTCGATAAAACCACTTACGAATCGAAAGGTGTCATCGGAAAACTCTTTCGAGCCATCAAAGGCCATTCAACAAATTCAAGCTATATAGAAAATTTCACTAAGGAAATTTCAAAAAAATGCTACGATTTTGATATGGAGGTTGAGGGCTTCTTTGAGTATGTTGATCAAGCTTGTCAATTTAAGGAAGAGTATGACTATAAGTTGGGGTGTTTAATGGATCCATATGAAATAAAAACTGTGGCGGAGATTTTAAGCGGGAATATGATGAGGACGTCGAAGAGTTTTAATAAGTACAAGGATGGGGAGGCAATAGGCAAAGCAGAGAAATCGTTGAGGAAAGGAGCTAGGGGGTGGTTTAATGAGAAGAGCGACGATGTTGATAATGATTTAAATTATGCCAAAGCGTCGGCTTGGTATCACGTCACATATCATCCTGATTATTGGGGAACTTACAATGAGGATTATAATTGGCCGCACTTCTTGAGCTTTGCATGGTGTGTGTATGATAAGTTGGTTGTTATTAAAGAGAGGAAGATGAACATGAAGAAGGCTGCGGCGGGATTGGGGTTGGTTCGGAACCAATTTGGTAACATTAGACTTATTTGAGAGGGGAAAAAAGGGATGTGTAGAGATTTATGTGAATATTAGATGTTGAGATTGTGCTTTGTGTTGGTTGTCATTGTACATATATGCTTGCATTTGGTTTCATGTGTTGCATAGTAACAACTATGCAACTAATGTCAATATTTGTGAGAAGAGTGTTTGCTGAGGAAGGATGTTTTAGGGGCTTGTTGATCCTTTTCCTGGTTTTTTCCTTTTATGTTTCTTTTCGTTTTTTTTTATTGTTTCGGATCTATGCTGTAGTTTTGTTAAAATCTTCTTTTAAAGTAACACGGGGGCATTTTGTGTTCGTTTTAGTCCCCAAAAAATATATTTGTGAGTTGCAACTTGAGTATTGTTGATTGTGTTTCTATGTTTTCGTACATCTCTGTTTTCGTTTATCTTTAGTAATAATGTGAATGTAATGCTTACAAAGATATTGGATTGATTAGTTTTTTCCTCTGAGATCTTATGTACAGTTTAAATTGAAGAATTTTTCTTGCCCACAGAATTTGCGAAACCAAAGTGGAAGAAAAATGGTTCTCCGATGTATTTCTCCTCACTTTGATGTGTCCTAAGGGATATTTTGTTTCTTGTTACTTCTCTTGTGATAATTTTTCTTTCAAACACCACTTGACTATCTGTTTTTTTTTTTACATCCTTATAACATGCAAAATATCAAAAAATTAGATGAATGAAAAACTGGTAGGTGCCAATTTTTTTGGGTACAATATCTCACGAGTTATAGGACATGATATGACGATTATTTTAGTGAATGATTATTTTAGTGAATACTATATCGATGATTTTAAAGAAAACAAATAACTACAATTACTCGGCGATTTCTGTGTGGCCAATGAAATATTGAAAAAATCGAACAAAACAAAAAATTTAGTTATTTTTGAAAATTTCACGATATTTTTTTGTGCGAAGCACATGGCTGGCAAAATAGTGCAAAATCGAAGAAAACAAAGTTTTTTGAAATTTTCACGATTTTCATGTGCTATAACACTTAAAGTATTGAAAAGTCAATAAAAACAAATAATTAGATTTTTGAAAATTTAGCGATTTCCGTGTGCTGTAAAAAGCAAAATATTGAAAAAAAATCGAAGATAACAGAAAATATGAAAATTTCGTGATTTTCGAAAGCTATAGCAAGCAAAATATTGAACAATCGAAAAAAGCCAAAAAATTTTTTGTGATTTTTAAAAATTTCACGATTTTAGTGCGCTGTAAGAAACAAATTATTGAAAAATAGAAGAAAACAGAAAATTTGAGATCTTTGAATATTTTATGATTTTCATATGCTACATAGCAAACAAAATATTAAAAAATCGAAGACAACAAAAAAATATGGAGATTTTGAAATTTTAACGTATTTCTTGTGCAAAATATTGAAAAATCGAAAAACATAGAAATTTTTATGATTTTCTCAATTTTCGTATGTCTATAGCGAGTAAATATCATAAAATCGAATAAAATTGAAAACGTGTAGATTTTGAACAATTCATGATTTTAGTGTGCTATATAGTAACCAAAATATTGAAAAAATCGAAGATAATAGAAAATTTTGAGGATTTGAATAATCATAATTTTTGTGTACTTAACAAATATTGAAAAAGCAAAGATAACAAGAAAATTTTGAGAATATTGAATTTTACTCACTTTTCATGGGATATATAGCATGCGAAATAGTGACAAACTCAAGAAAACGGAAAATTTTGGGATTTTCGAATATTTCGTGATTTTCGAGGCTATATATAGCATGCTAAATAGGGAAGAAGTCCAGAAAACCAAAATTTTTGAGATTTTTGAATATTTGCGTACTTTTCATGGGTGAGCATGCGATTTAATGAAAACCCAAAAGCATAAAATTTTGAAATTTTTTGTGGATGAGCATGCCATAAAACTTGAAAAACGGGAAATGTTGAGATTTTTTAAATTTTCGCACTTTTCATGGGTGAGCATGTGATAAAATGAAAACCCAAAAGCATAAAATTTTGAAATTCTTGTGGTTTTCGTTTGTTATAGTATACAAAATATCGTAAAATGGTAGAAAACTGAAACTTTTGATTATTTTGAAATTTTCGCATTTTCGTGGGCTAGTTTGCGAAATAATGAAAACCTCAAAAAGGGTAAGTCTTGAGATTTTGAAATATTTCACGATTTTCTAGAGCGAGAAACTAAAATTTTGAGATATTTTTTATTTTTTGCACTATTCATGGGCTTTCGAAATAATGAAAAACTCAAGAAGACAGAAAATTGGACATTTTCAAATATTTTGCTATTTTCCTATGCAGATAATGTGAAATAGTGATTACCATGAAATTCACCAAGCTTATTTTAGTGTAAAAGATATTATCGGGAATATACAATTACAATGGTAATCAAATGAACCCATTTCATAGGATCATATTTCGTCCAACTCATATGTGTGCCCTAGATTACCAAGAAATATTCCCACCTAATAACGGATGCGCCATGACCGTCCGCCAACTGTCGCCGGCCGGCCGTCGGTCGATGGTTGCACATACATATATTACCGTTGATGATTAAACATGCCAAGCATGTTAATGTAAGATTCCTTGGAATTAAATGTCCGGTCATCACATTCTCGGGATTGGGAGGATTTCCAGTAATTTTCCATTCCATATACCAAACACAACCTCAAGGTAATGTTAAATTTTGAGATATTCAAATACTTCGCGATTTTCAAATATTATATAACATGCAAAATATTGAAAGAACGAAAAACTTATGATATTTTTGAATTTTTCGCACTAATCGTGCGCTATAGCGTTTCAAAAAAATAGCACACAAAATATTGAAAAAACGAAGAAAACAAATTTTTTTTTTGAGATTTTTAAATTTTTGCTCTTTTCATGGCTTATATAGCTTGGAAATAATGAAAACCTTGAGAAAATAGAAAATTTGAGATATTCGAATATTTTGTTGTTTTCAGGAAAGAAATTTCGCACTTCTAAAAATTTTTCACTTTTTGTGGGGTACAAAAGAATGGGAAATAATTTAAAACCTCAAAAAAACGAAAATTTTGGAATCCGTCATTTTCGTGTGTTATAGTATGCAACATAAAACGGAATCTTTAAGATTTTTGAAATTTTCGCACTTTTCATGGGATATATATCATGCGAAATAGTAAAAAAAATAAAGAAAACGGAAAATCTTGAGATTTTTTTGGAATATTTTGCAATATTCATTTGTTATAGCAAATAAAATATTGGAAAATGGAAGAAAACAAAAAAATTGGATTTTTTTAAATTTTTAGCACTTTTCATAGGCTACAATATAGGATGTGAAATATCGAAGAACTCAAGAAAACGAAAAATTTTAAGATTTTTGAGTACTATATGATTTTCGGAGGCTATAACATGCGAAATATTTAAAAATGGAAAAAAGGAAACTTTTGATAATTTTTGAAATTTTCACACTTTCCGTGGGCTATATACGAAATAATGAAAATCTCAAGAAAACGAGAAATTTTGAGATTTCCGAATATTTTGGAATTTTCGTGTGCCAACATGTTAATTAATAAAAAAATGGAAGAAAACGAAAAAAGTTGGGATTTTCAATTTTTTCGCACTTTCTGTTGATGCATGCCAAGTAGTGAAAAACTCAAGAAAACCAAAAATTTTGAGCTTTTCTAATATTTCGTGATTTCCATAGGATATATAGCATGCAAAATATTAAAACCGGAAGAAACCAGAAAATTTTGAAATTTTCGCAGCTTGCGTAGGCTATGTGAAATGGTGAAAAACTCAATAAAACAGTTCATTTTTGAAATTTTCGAATATTTCATGATTTTCGTGCTATATAACATGAAAAATATTGAAGAAAGGAAGGAAACATAATTTTTTGCACTTAGTGTGGGCTATAAAGCATGTGAAATAGTGAAAACTCAGGAAACGATAAATTTTGTGTTTTCCGAATATTTCATGATTTTTCGTGCGCTAAAATATCTTAAATAACGAAAACTCAAAAAAGGAAAATCTTGAGAATTTTGAAATTTTTGCGATTTTAGTGGGCTTATATAGCTTGAGAAATAATATAAAACTCAAAAAAGGGGGAAAAATTATTTTCAAATATTCCATGATTTTCGTATGCTGATCGCAAAATATTGTAAAATGGAAAAACGAAATTTTTTATGATTTTCTAAATTTTCGCACTTTTCATGGCTTATAGCATGTGAAATAATGAAAAACTCAAGAAACTGGAAAAAATTGAGATAATCGTGTATTTCGCGGTTTTCATGCGCTATAGTTTGCAAAATATTAAAAACAGAAGAAAATGGAAAATTTTTAAATTTTTGCGCGTTTCGTTGGCTATAATAGCATGCGAAATAATGAAAACCCTAAAAAACGCAAAATTTTGAGATTTTCGAATACTTCCAGTTTTTGATTTGCTATAGCATATAAAATATTGAAAAATGGAAGAAAACGGAATTTTTCAAACTTCTAGTGGTAGCATGCGAAGTAGTAAAAACCTTGAGAAAACGGAAACTTTTTAGAGATTCTTGAAATTTTCGCACTTTTCACGCCTATTGCATGGGAATAATAAAATACTCAAGAAAACGTAAAGATTTGTTGTTTTTTGAAATTTTCACACTTTTCGTGGGCTGCATGCAAAATAGTAAAAAACTCAAGAAACAGAAACTTTCCAGATTTTCGAAATTCTCACGATTTTTGTGTGCATTATGCCAAATTTCAAAAAATGGAAGACAAAAGAATTTTTTGAGATTTTTAAATTTTTTGAGGCATATAACATGCGATATAAAGAAAAAGGAAAAGTTTTAAGATTTCCAAATACTTCATGATTTTTTTGTGTCATATAATGCAAAATATTGAAAAATAGAGGAAAAAAGAGAACTTAGAGATTTTTTAAACTTTCGCTCTTCTAGGGTGCTGTAATAGCATACAGAATAATGAAAACCTCAAGAAAACAGAAAATTTTAAGATTTTTGAATATTCCACGATTTTCGTTTTCTGTAACATGCAAAATATTAAAAACAACAAAAATGGAAAATTTTGAGAAATTCGAAATTTTCGCACTTTTCGTTTGTTAGCATGGAAAATAATGAAAACCTCACGAAAACAATAAATTTTAAGATTTTCGAATATTTCACAATTTTAACAGAAGAAAAGGAAAATTTTGAAATTTTAACACTTTTCATGGGCTATATGGCATGTGAAATAATGAAAAGCTCAAAATAACAGAAAATTTTAAGATTTTAGAATATTTCACGATTTTCGTGTTATATCATGAAAAATACCTAAAAATGAAAAACTTTGAGATTTTTAAATTTTCGCACTTTTAATAGCACGGGAATGAAAATCTCAAGAAAACAGAAAAAATTGAGATTTTCAAATATTTCCGATTTTCATGTATAACTTGTAAAATATTGAAAAACAGAAGAAAACGGATTTTTTTTTGGTTTTTAAGTTTTTGCACTTTACGGGGCTATAATAGAATGTGAAATAATGATAACCTCAAGAAAAAGAATTTTTTTGAGAATATCAAGTATTTTACTATTTTCGTCTGCTATTGCATATAAAATATGGGGAAAAATTGGAAAATTTTGAGATTTTCGCACTTTTGTGGGATATACAGCATGTAGTGGAAAACTCAAGTATACTAAAGATTGAGATTTTTGAAATTTTCTTACTGTTCATGGGGTAAGCATGCTAAATAATAAAAAACTTTTGTAAACAAAAACATTTGAGAATTTTGAATATTTTCGATTTTCGTGCGGCATGCCAAATATTGAAAAATGGAAGATAATTGAAAATTTTGAAATTTTAGTACTTTTGTGTGCTATGTGAAATAAAGAAAATCTCAAGAAAATGAATTTTCTGAGATTTTAGAATATTTCGCAATTTTCTTTGCAATAACAGGCAAATTATTAAAAAAATGGAAGGAAAAAAAGCTTTTAGAATTTTTAAAATTTTTGCACTTTTAGTAGGCTATACTAAACATGTGAAATAATGAAAACCTTACGAAAACACATTTTAAATATTTCTCGAATTCCGTTTGCTATCATGTAAAATTTTGATAAACGGAAGAAAACAAAAATATTTGAGAGTTTCAAACTTTTTGCACTTTTTGTGGACTACAACATGAAAAATAATGAAAAAAATCAAGAAAATTGAAAATTTTGAGAATTTTAAAATTTTCGCACTTTTTGTGGGTTGCATGTGAAATAAACTCGACAAAACTTTTATTTTATTTTTGAAATTTTCCACTTTTTGTGGGTTGCACGCGAAATAATGAAAAAGTAAACAAAACAAAAACTTTTGAGATTTTGAATATTGAACGATTTTCGTGTGTTTTCATGGGCTTGTAGCATGTGAAGTAAAGAAAACCTTAACAAAATAGAAAATTTTGAGATTTTCGAATATTTCATGATTTTCGTATGCCTGTCATGTAAAATATTTAAAAACGGAAGAAAACAAAATTTTGAGATTTTCGAATATTTCGTGATTTTCGCATTCAAAATATTGAAAAATGAAAAAAAATTGAGAGCTTTGAAATCCCCGCACTTCTCGTGGTCTACAGTATGCAAAATTATGAAATTATGAAAAAACTAAAGATAACTGAGAATTTTGAGATTTTTTAATATTTTCCGATTTCCGCGTGCTAATGCAAAACATTGAAAAACTAAAGATAAGGGAAAAAACATTAGATTATTAAATTTTTCGCACTCTTTATGGGCTAAGCATGCATAATAATGAAAACTCAAGAACGCGAATTTTTATGAGATTCCGAATATTTTGTGATTTTCATGTGAACAACAGAAAATATCGAAAAACAGAAAGTTTTGAGAACTTTGTAATTTCCACACTTTTGGCAGGCAAGATATGAAATAATGAAAACCTCACAAAAATGATAATTTTTGAGATTGTCTAATATTTCTCGCAATTTTCATGGAAGAAATTTCCGCACTTTTAGCACTCTGAGATTTTTGTTATTTAGGCTCGTGGGCTACAATATCATGTGAAATAACTAAAACTTCAAGAAAGCGGATTTTTTTAAAAATATTCGAATAGTTCAAGATTTTTGTATACTATGGCATGCAAAATATTGAAAAGCAGAATAAAACGGAAAACTTTGAGATTTGAAAACTTTCTCACATTTCATGGGATATATGGTATGCAAAATTGTGAAAAACTCGATAAAACGAATTTTTTTTTTGCGATTTTCCATAATTTCTCGATTTCCATGTGCATGCATGATATTGCAAAATGGAAAATTTTGAGCTTTTCGAATATTTCACCTTTTTCATAGGCCATAGATTCAAAATATTGAAAATGGGAAATTTTGATATTTAGAAAATTTTCACGTTTTTAATAGCATGCGAAATAATTAACTGAAGAAAACAAAAATTGTGGGATTCTCGAAAATTTCACGATGTCGTGTATGCAAAATATCGAAACACAGAAGGAAAAGGGAAATTTTGAGATTTTCGCATTTTTCGTGGGCTATAGCATGCAAAATAGTGAAACACTCAAGCAAATGGAAAATTTTATGATTTGGAATATTCCGCGAGTTTCATGTGTGAAAACCGTGGACATGCGAAATACTAAAAAAACTTAAGAAAATGGAAAAAAAATTAGATTTTTGAAAATTTCACTTTTGGCAGTCCATATCATGCGAAATAATGAAAAACCCATGATATTGAAAATTTTGAGAATTTAGAATATTTCGCGATATTGGTTTTATAGCATTTAAAGATTGGTTTTATAGCATTTAAAATATTGTAAAATGGAAAATTTTGAGATTTTCCAAATTTTCATGTGTGATGGAAACCTCAAACGAAAATTTTGAGATACTCAAATATTTCGTGAGTTTTTGTTCATGTTATGTTTCGCATAAAATATAGAAAAACTTGATAAATTTGAAAATCCCCAACTTTCATATGTTTATAGCATGTGAAATGTTGATAAGCTCAGGAATATAGAAAACTTGCGATTTTGGTGGCTTATAGCATTGAATCATAGAAAGATGTGAGAAAATAGAAAACTTGCAATTTGTGTGGCTTATAGCATTGAAATATAGGAAAACGCGAGAAAATGAATAATCCGTTGTTGCATTGGTTTATATAGCATGCAAAATGTTAAGAACGTCAAGAAAACTGAAAATCCGGAATTTTCATACGTTATAACATGCGATATGTTAAAAAATCCGAGCAAACTTAAAATCCACGATTTTCACAGGTTATAACATACAAAATGTAGAAAAACTCGAGAGAGAAAAATCCGTGATTTTTGGATTTGGGCATGCAAATGTTGAAAAATCATAAGGAAAAAATCAGCGATTCTCATATGCTAGCATGTGAAATAACTCAAAAAAAATAAAAATCCGCGATTTTAGTGGGTTAAGCATGCAAAATGTTGGAAACTCAAGATAACTGTTCTCGTGTATTATAGCATGCAAAACGTTAAAAAAACCCGCAAAAAATGAAAATCCGCGATTTTCAAGGGATATAGCATGTGAAATAAAACTCAAAAAAACTAAAGCCCATGATTTCCGTGGTTTTTCAAACATGAAAAATATCAAAAACTCGAGGAAACTGTAAATCCACTATTTTCGTATGCTAAACTCGAAAAAACTAAAAATCCGCATGGATTGTAGCATACAAAACGGTGAAAACTCATGAAAAATGAAAATCCATGATTTTCAAGATTTATAGCATGCGAAATGTTGAAAACCCTATAAAACTAAAAATTGGCAATTAATTTGGTTATAGAACTGAAATATAGTAAAATGAAATAAAACCGAAAATCCGTGAATTTTATGGGTTATAAAATACGAAATGTTGAAAAACTTGAGAAAATTGGAGATGCACGATTTTCTGAGTTATTGTTGGATATGTATGCTCTAGAGGCCTGTATTGTATATGATGCTAGAAATATATATGTACAGAACAATCTTGCTAAGTTGTATATGTTAGTTATATGTATGCCCTAGAGGCCATTATTGTACATACGATATATATTGTAGTGGATGCTTGGACATATATAGGGAGGACTTTCTTGCTCGACATGATAGTATGTTATCTGGTTACTCTTTATCTTAATATGTACTCTGATTGTCTCTATGTCACATGTTGATAAAGCCCTTAGGATGAGTACTTGACTACCAGGACTTTGATGAGATCATACTAGTGGGGCCACGGTAGTCGACGAGTACATCCTATAACTGTTCCTAGTCGAGGGTGTATCGAGACAGGGCATCGAAACACCAGAGTAGACTAGCGTATACGCATCTTGACCCATATGATGGGCTATGGATGATCCCATATCCATCGGTATTTGACATCAAGGATGGTGTACGGGTGCTCAGTAGCGACTGGGTACACTGGACGGACTCGCCGAGAACTCCCAGATGGTATTATACCTCACGTCAGATGGCAGTTCTCTGGTGACACTGGTACAGGTTAGTCTGTAGACCCGAGATCGTCATAGAGTCTTGTGTGATTCCTACTGTGCTTTGATTTCCATCATACCACGTCCAAGAGGGTGTGCAAAAAGGTAGTTTTTGGGTACAGTCCCGAATCACATGGAGGCAATGAGCGATAGGAGGGGATTCATCTCTCCCGGTATAGGGAGTTTATGTTGCGCTGTGTTCGATTGGCTATAACTGGAAATCCCTGGTCAGGGTTGCTGAGATTTACTGGTAAGTGTTATCAGTAGTTCCTCGAACTGTTATTGACCTCATATCGACACGACTTATCAAGCTACCGGGGTCTGATATTTACCACCCCTAGGCGAGATATGCGACATATCAGACGAAGAGACCGGACTGTACGGGAGTGTTAATGATTGGATTCGCAGAAGAATGTACAGGCTTGCTTGTTGATCTTATGATCGCTCAATACCTGGGTGACTGTTACGTTTAGCTGACCGTTTGCAGCTTGTGGGTGTTTGATATGATCATCACCTACTGCCGGCGTATTGACGATTTTTTAGAGTCCTGCACAGAGGTTTCTTGGCTCAGGCAAAACGGAATAGGAGCACATATATGATATGTGCGGGACTGAGAACAATACGTGTATGTGATACCATATTAGATTCTCGCGATATGAGATATCGGCCGGGTATATGTGATATAGCCGGGTTATCGGATCAAGTGTTGATTCGATGAACTGATACAGATTATATTAGTCGGTTATTTGTGAAATAGCCGGATTATCGGATCAAGTGTTGATTCGATAATTTAATGTATAATTATATATATGATATATTAAATTACATTAACTAATATAAGCTCACTAAAAGATTCTTTTTCTCACTCGGGTAATACATTGATATATATGCGATATATGTTAATTGTATTATTTTATTTTGTTACAATAAATATTGTATATGTGATATATAATAATGTAATATGTTAGGATTATTAATGCAACGTGATTAATGGAGATTAAACATGATTAAGGTTTGATTTGGGTTAATTTTTTCTAGAAGCTTCTAGAAAGTTTTCTTTTGTTTCTTTCTAAAAATATTTTCTAAAGATATTTGTTAACCCAACCCAACCCTTGACCATGGTTAAGTCTCTACATGGGTTAAGTTATCTTACTTAACCCATGGTTGCATTTCTAAGCTCACCACACTTTCATTATTCATCACAAAAGAGAATGGTTCTTCTTCTTCTTCCTTCTTCTTTCATGAAAAAGCTTTCTAGCTTTTTATGAGGTGATGAAAATGAGTGAGATTAAAAAAACAAATGAGAGCTAAAATCCTACTTCATCATCCTAATCTATTCTAGCCATTTAGATTAGGGTGTTCACTTCATTTAGTGAGTGAGAGCTTGTGTTATAGAAACTTCAAGGTAGATCATCTTAGTTATCGAAGAGCGGAAGCAAGCATGCATCTTTCTCTTCGTGGAGCCTCTCTAGAGTCCGGAAACTCGATGATCGCAGCGAAGGGACCTCAACACGGAGCCTTAGAAGTGAAGGACCGGACTACAAAGGTTGTAATCCCAAACTCTTAGATGTTAAAGTGTTTAACATGCTTTGTTTCGCCTAATCTCTAGTTTAAAGATCTTGGTTAGGGTTGTTCGGCACGTCTAAATTTTAAATCGGGCATGGTTGATGCCTTATAGACCCTTGTGAGAGTGCCTAGTAACCCTACAGTGGTATCAGGGACAAGCTAGAGCTTTAGGCGAAGTCTAGGCGAAGTTTAAAGTCCGATCGAACTCCGAATACCCGTAAAACCCTAGTTTCTGGAAAAAATTTCAAAAGCTAACATTTTTCATATTAAAAATACGCAGAAAATTAAGCAGGGAATTCTAAGGATAATTGTAAAATACGACCATCTAATTCCATTAAAGCGCGGCGGAACCGCGGCAAAACCCTTGCTTGCGCGGCGGTTCCGCGGCCATCTCTGGGCATTAGGGTTTTATTTTGTACAGTAACATCCGTAGGCACTTCCTGATACTTCTGTGAATTTTTAATTATACTCAAGTGTTGAGTTTTCTGGGTTGTATTGGGAACTCGTTGATTCGATCGGAAAGCTTAATTTCGTTTAATTTTTTCCGGGTAATTTTAGAACGTGTTAAAAAGTTCGAACGGATATCAATAACTCACTTTTTCCCCTGTCGGAAATTTCCAAGTGTTGAATTTTTCCGTAGTTTAAGAACATTCTTAGTCATGCAAGTAACGCGGTGGACCCTCTAGAAGAACACAAACCTTAACTCGATTATGTGACCGTCTGAACCTCCTCTAAACCTTAGGATTTGGGGCAGTACGGCGTTGCCACATGTGAGGCGTTGGTTTGACCCTTCTACGGCTGGACCATTGGTACTGTGGTTTGTGATGGATACTTTTTGAACTCCGCTCAAGTGTTGAGCTATTTGGGAAATCTTGGGTGTTTGTTTATTCGATCAGAAAGTTTAACATTGTCTATTTATCTGGATTGTGATACAATATTTGGAATCCACAAGTAGTTATGAGATAACTAATTTGAATGTTATAAATCTAGCAGTTTAGTCTCATTTGATCGTTTGCCACGGGATTTTGATGTGATCAAAAGTCCGTCGCAATCAAGTAGCGTACGCGGATACTCGCCGGGTAAACTTAATAGACAGCCACGCCCCATAGCCCCGACCAAGTGACTGTAGGAGAACCCCGTCGCCAAAAGCATCCGTTAGGGTGCTCGCGGCAGCGGTGTTCCGCTTTAGTGCACTTCGTCGACGGCATCCGGGGGTGCGGCCGTCTACTGAAGTTTATGACGAGCATTCGATCAGAATGTCGGGAATCTTGTTGAATTGCCCGACTTGATATTGAAAAGAGTTTTCGATAATGAGACTAAAATGCGGGGTTTATAATTGTTAGGCATGCGATATCTAAAGAATTCATTTGGTTAGGCATACGATGTCTAAGAAGGTTGCGGATTCCAACTGTTGTAGTTTTACACTTTCTTTTCTGTGACCGTAAGCGTAGTATGTGGTGTATCGCCGGCTTCGTTGCTATACATCAACGACAATCGGGATACGCATACTTGCTTACGTTGATGATATGAGATATTATGTGTTGCTGTGATATGTTATATTGGATCATCGTGTTCTAAATAGCCGGGGGTTTTATGTGAGATGAGGGTTTTTATTTTCATTCATGTAAAATTCATTTGTATGTAATATTCTTTTATTGGGGCACTTCCGGGCTGAGGATGATGTCACCATTGTATATTATTTACTTTTCCGCATTAGGTAGACCCAAGACGGGGAGCACAAGTAACCGAGTTCTAGGGTCCAGTGGGAGACCATCTCAAGGAGTCGAGACCGGGTCTCCTAACCCTAGAATTGGCAGTGTTGCTTGCCGCTCTCGTAGGGGTCTAGGGATGTGGGTTTGGCTATTCATCGCGACCGTGGAATCCGCGTTTTATACAGGCTCGCATAAAACACGGAAATCCTAGTATATCCAATATTTCATATATGTTTCTTCTGCTGCAATGTTCTGTGATGAGATCATATTACTGCTTGAGACGAATGTTTATATTATATATATGAGATATATGTTATATTGCTGATTTCGTTTCAAATGTGATGCTTGTGAAGTATATTAAAATGGGACTTCATTAATGAGATTAATGAACTAAAAGAAACCTAAAAATGTTGTAGAAACTTGTTTAAAAACTGGTAGCTCTAGTTCTTGCTTTGCATAGCGGTGTTCCTTATAGAACTGTTAGTTATATGTATGCCCTAGAGGCCATTACTGTATATTGGATGTACATTGCAGTGGATGCTTGGACATATATAGGGAGGACTTTCTTGCTCGACATGATAGTATGCTATCTGGTTACTCTTTACCTTAACGTGTACACTGATTGTCTCTCTGTTACATGTTGGTAAAGCCCTTAGGATGTGTACTTGACTACCTGAACTATGATGCGGATCATACTAGTGGGGACATGGTAGTCCATAAGTACATCCTTCAAGGTCCCTAGTCGTGGGTGTATCGAGACAGGGCATCGATATACCAGAGTAGACTAGCGTATACCTTCTCGACCCATACAGATGGGCGATGGATGATCCCATATCCATTGGTGTTTGACATCAGAGATGATATACGGGTGCTCAGTGGAGACCGGGTACACTGGACGGACTCGCCGAGAACTCCCAGATGGTATTATACCTCACGTCAGATGGCAGTTCTCTGGTGACACTGGTACAGAGTAGTCTGTTGACCCGAGATCGTCATAGAGTCTTGTGTGGTTCCCACTGTGCTTTGATTTCCACCTTACCACGTCCAAGAGGGCGTGCAAAACGGTAGTTTTTGGGTACAGTCCCGAATCACATGGAGGCAATGAGCGATATGAGGGGATTCGTCTCTCCCGGTATAGGGAGTTGATGTTGCGCTGTGTTCGATTGGCTATAACCGGAAATCCCTGGCCAGGGTTGCTGAGATATACTGGTAAGTGTTACCAGTAGTTTCTCGAACTGTTATAGACCTCATATCGACACGACTTATCGAGCTACTGGGGTCTGACGTTTACCACCCCTAGGCGAGATATGCGACATATCAGACGAACAGACCGGACTGTACGGTAAGTGTTACTGGTTGGATTCACAGGAGTGTGAGCGGGCTTGCTCGTCGATCTTCTGATCGCTCAATACCCGGGTGGCCGTTACGTTTAGCAGACCGCTTGCGGCTTGTGGGTGTTTGATATGATCATCACCTGCTGCCGGCGTATTGACGAGTCTTTAGAGTCCTACACAGAGGTTTCCTGGCTCAAGCAAAACGAAATAGGAGCGCATATGAGATATGTGCGGGACCGAGAATAATACCAGTATATGATACTGTATTTGATTCTCGCGATTTGTAACATTGATCGGTTATATGCGATATAGCCGGGTTATCGGATCAAGTGTTGATTCGATAAGTTGTTACTATTGATATTAGTCGGTTATATGCGATATGACCGGATCGTTAAATCAAGTGTTGATTTAATGATTTAATGCATAATTATATATTTGATATATTACTTTGCATTAACTAGTATTGGTTCACTTTAAATGGATTTTCTCATTTGGTTTGTGCACATTGTATATGTGATATACTTTTGTACATTAGTATGTATCATGTTTGATGATACATGCTTACTTGAGTTTGTGTAAAGTTTAAACCTTGGTTAAGTAAATGGTTAGGGTTTCATTTGCTTATTTATTCATTTATTTATTTATTTCTTTTTGGCAAAATGAAAAGAAAAATGGTGGCTTTATTTGGATGAATGTTGAAGCTTCATGAAGCTTTGACTAAGTCACCATTTTTGTCTTCATGCTTAACCCTAACCCTTGACCTAACCCTAGTTTATTCTCTACACTTGACCATGGTTTAATTATGATAAGTATTCATTTTAATTTCTTTTTGGAAAAAAACTTATCATAACATTTTCATCTTCTTCTTCTTCTTCTTCACATGAAGAAGCTTGCCTCCATCAATGGCAACTTGATGAAATGAGTGAGAAATCCAATTCTAAAGTGAACCCACCTCCTATTTCTTCATCCTCTACCTCTTGCCAAGTAGTAGAGTGTGTTTTCTTCACAAGTTTCATGACTTGGTGAAGTGGGAGCTTGATCTTGTGATGCCTCGACGTAGATCATCTTCGGCACGAAGCCGACGATCTTGCCCGCCCATTTCTCCGATGAAGCCGACACTAGAGTCCGGGATTGCATTTGGACAGCGGAAAGGACTTCATCACGGAGCCGTGGAGGTGGAGGACCGGATCTATAAAGGTTGTATTTCCGTTCTCTTAGTAAAGTAGTTTACTAGTTGCATCTTTCGTCTAGATATATAGTTAACGATCCGTAGTCGGGTTTCTCGGCACTCATAAAATTTGAAATTGGCATGGTTGATGCCTTGTGAGACTTCATTAGTATGCCTAGAAACCCTACAGTGGTATCAGAGCCTAGCTAGAGCCTTAGGCGATGCGTAGACGAAGTTTGAAACCCGATCGAACCCGAAACCCTAAAATTTCATGCTCTCTGGACTTTTTCTGAAAAAGTGGTTTTTTCCAGATTAAAAATTCTTAAAAAATTCAGCAGGGAATTCTAAGAATTATGGTGCAAAAATTACCCAAAGATGCCTCTAAAGTGCGGCGGAACCGCGGCAGAAGCAAGGCTTCTGCGGCGGTTCCGCGGTCGTATTGTCACATTGCCCCATAATTTTTGCACAGTAATTCATGTTTTCAGGTGCTGGATTTTCTGGGAATTTTTAATATTTATTCAAGAGTTGAATTTTCTGGGGATGTTTTGGGGATTCGGTGTTTCGATCGGAGTATCAGATTTTGTCTATGTGGCTTTCCGGATAAAATTTTAGAATATGTTAAAAAGTTCGACCGGATATAAATACCCAATTTTTCCCCTGTCGGGAAATTTCCAAGTGTTGGATTTTTCCGAGGTTTAAAGACGTTCTAAGTAGTGCAAGTAACGCGATGGTCCCTCTAGAAGACAACAAACCTTAACTCAATTATGTGACCGTCTTGAACTGCCCTTTGAACCTTCGGGTTTGGGGCAGTACGGCGTGCCACATGTGAGGCGTTGGCTTGACCCTTCTACGGCTGGACCGTTGGTACTGAGGCATGAAGTGAATGTCTTTGAACTTATTTCATGAGTTGATTTGTATCGGGAAAACTTGGGTGTTAGAATGTTCGATCGGAAAGTTTAACATTTTCTATTTATCTGGAATGGGATACAATAATTGGAATTCACAAAAAGTTATGAGATAACTGAATGAATGTTATAAACATAGAACTTTAGTCTCACTTGATCGGTTGCCACGGAATTTTGATGTGATCAAAAGTCCGTTGCAATCACGTAGCGTACGCGGATACTCGCCGGGTAAACTTAATAGACAACCTCACTTCATAGCCCCGACCAAGTGACTGTAGGAGAACCCCGTCGCCGAAAGCATCCGTTCGGGTGCTCACGGCAGCGGTGTTCCGCCTTGGTGCACTTTGTCGACGGCGTCGGGGGTGCGGCCGCCTACTAAAGTTTGCGACGAGCATTCGATCAGGATGTCGGGAATCTTGTTGAATTACCCGACTCTATATTGAAAAGAGTTTTCGATAATGAGACTAAAATGCGGAGTTTATAATTGTTAGGCATGCGATGTCTAAGGAATTCATTTGATTAGGCATGCGATGTCTATGGATGTTGCGGATTCCAACTATTGTAGTTTTACACTTTCTTTTCTGTGACCGTAAGTGTAATATGTGATATCGCCGGTTTTGTTGCTATATGTCAACGACAATTGGGATGCGCATATTTACTTACGTTGATGACATGTGATGTTATGTGTTGCTGGATATGTTATATTGGATAGTCGTGTTTGAATAGCCGGGGTTTTTTATGTGAGATGAGTGTTTTTCATTTTCATTCATGTAAAAACTTGTATGTAATATTCTTTTATTGGGGCACTTCCAGGTTGCGGAAGATGTCACCGTTTGTATATTATTTACTTTTCCGCACTAGGATAGACCCAAGGAGGGGAGCACAAGCAACCGGGTTCTGGAGTCCAGTGGGAGACCAACTCGAGGAGTCGAGTCCGGGTCTCCTAACTCTAGAATTGGTAGGGTTGCTTGCCGCTCTCGTAGGGGTCTAGGGGTGTGGGTTTGGCTATTCATCGCGACCGTGGAATCCGTGTTTCATACTGGCTCGTATTGAAAACACGGACGTCCTAGTATATCCAATATTTCATATGATTCTTCTGCTGCGTTATCTGTGATGTGATCATGTGATATGTTCTGTGATAGATACTTTATATAGTATATATGATATATTATTTAGGCGTTACTTATGTTTTACACCCGTGCTAGCCCTGCCCCGCTCTGCCGTTAGTTACCTAACCTAACAGTGCACGAGGGGACATCGAGGCGAATGCGGATGGTATAAGTGTACGTCGTATTTATCTGTGATGTTTAGGTAATTAAATGATGGGACTTCATTAATGAGATTAATGAAATAAAAGAAACCTAAAGATGTTGTAGAATCGAATTTCAAAAATAAAACAGGTAGCTACAGTTCTTGCTTTGCACAATGGTATATATGATATATCCTGCACCTTATTCGATGAGGAAAGGACCGAGATCCCTTCACCGGGAGTGACTCCTTTAGCAATAACTGGCAGATGCTACACACTCGGTTTGTCTTTTGATAGCTTTTAAGAGTTTTTGCTTTGCACAGTGATATATGTGATATATCCCGCACCTCATTCGACGAGGAAAGGACCGACGATCCCTTCACCGGGAGTGACTCCTTTAGCAAAACTAGAAAAGCCTAAAAAACACTCCATTTTAAAATCATTTGATTCTACAACGATATCAAGTTCATTACGCAATAGGTTTTCAGAAAAACCTGTCGTAGCCCTCCGTCATTTCAGATAAGTAGTAGTTAGTATTCGTGCTGCGTTTGTTGGCCTTTGTCAAGGCGCAGTGTGCGGTAGCTAACTGGTGCTTATCTGCTTATGCATATGATGCAGATTGGGTTAGGGTAGTCGTACGACCTTGTTGGCCTTTGTCAAGGGTCGTGCGGGTGGGTTTGATTCAATCAGGAAATGACGGGTTGAACTTGACTAGCATCCTATGGTTTGTTGGCCTTTGTCAAGGTCATAGGAGGTTAGGGGCAAAATATTATCGGGAATTTCAAGTGTTGAAATTTGCAATGAGATTGCATACCTTCTATGAGATAGTTGGATCCCGATACCCACTGCGAGTAAGAGTTACTCCTGGGAGAGTTTTATACATTACAATTAGCCGATCAAGTAGGTGTCTAGAAAGGTGTTAACGAGGTTACGCCTCTGGGAAAACGAGGTTTACATTAATTAGGTTCGTGCGAAAGCACGGGGGACCTCCCTCAAAGTACCGACACTGGCCTGGCTGAAAGATTGGCGAACTTGTAGTGTGTAATTAATCCCGGCTAGTCTTTCCTTTTAGGGTTTGAAGGAAGATTTGATAAAAAGCAGTGGGAGCCATCCTGATTAGATAAAATGATAACCAATCTATTCTTGCAAGAGCGCACGCTGAGTGTTTTCTTCTCTCTCTCTCTCCTGGTAGCGACCATATCACGCCTTAATCAAGATAATAATACGGAATATTGACCGAACCCGCTTATTATACTGAGCTGGGAAACGTTGGTCCCGCTCCAATTTATAATTGTTATAAGACAGAGCAGGAAATTGGGGAATACCAGATTTCCCGTGCCGCCCAAACGAAGAGAGTGCATGCTGATGCATCATCTTCGGGTGTGTTCGTTACAAAGAACTGTTTCTCAGTATCCTCCGCATCCTGGGTATATGATACCGGATCAGGATCCCAGATATGTAATCTGTTACATAGGGCTACAGATAGGTAGAGAACTGAGAACGGGTGATAAGTTTCATGAGGCAGAAAACGGGGCAAGTGTTGCAGCCAAGTCTGTTGGTCACTGTCACCCTGTATTACCAATACATTGATTCTGAACGAATGTTATTAGATACCGAACCTGATATACAAAATCATATCAGTCTCTTTATCAGTAAAGAAATGATAAAGTTTTGTATTGTTGGATAATGTTTTGAACATTTCCTATATCAAAAGTTGATCGGTTCAGGCACGTTATCTAAAAGCATTGATGTTCTAAATCAAACTACAGTTCTTTAGTATACGGAACACATACAAGAGGAAGAGTTCAGAAATGAACGAATTCTTCTTGAGGTATTGTAGACTAGGTCATATCAATGCGACCCGACTAGCTGAAGTTACATATAGATGCATATTTAAAACTGTTTGAATTTACATCTTGTGAAACTTGCCAGTCATGTCACAGAGATAAGATGACCATAGCTCCGTTTACTGGAAACAGAGAAAGAGTTAGTGAACTCTTGGGATGATACATGTTGATATATGTAGGTCCCCTGTCTACACTTGCCAAGACCGGTTCTTTATACTTCATTACATTCTCTGATGATCTTTTAAGATTCAGACCTATGTTGCTGTTGAAACACAAGTCCGAACCTTTTAAGATATTCACAGAATATAAGTTAGAAGTAGAGAACCAAATACGGGTAAAAGTATTATGTCCTATGATGAGATCAAGGAGGAGAATACTTGAGCACGAAATTCTTGGACTATTCTAAAGGAGAATGAGATTCTCTCTTAGCATTACTCCTCCGTATACACCATAGCACGATGGTATATCGGGGCAGAGCAATAGCACCCTATGTGATATGGTGTGCTCTATGATGAGTACTACTGTGTTTCCTATTTCCTTTTTGGGAGTTATGCACTTGAGAAGTTGCATACCTATTGAATAGGGTTCAAATCAAATCAGTTGCCTACCACTTCATATTTGATATGGAAAGGGAAGAGCCCATATCTTAAGTTGGTTAAGATTTGGGGTTGTCCAGCCTTTGTCTGAAAAGCAAAATCTGGACAAGCTCGAGGCAAGGTCTGTAATGTAGAACTGGAAATGTTCCAGCTATACAAACTGCAGTTGATGATTTGATAGAACCAAAGGATTCAGTAGAGACCAACGAACCTCAGCCTCTCCGCCGATCTAGTAGGGTTCCTCACCCACCTGAGAGTTATTTCGGTTTCTCTATGACAGTGGGAGCGAGGATTGCATCATGAGATGATGACCCAACTAGTTTCGAGCTGGCCATCAGGAGTAAGACTCTGTAAGAATGGCTAGATGCTTAGTGATCTGAGATGGAATCCATGTACACCGACAAAGTATGGACTTTGGTTGCTATATCTGAAGGGTTAAATCCCCATCAGAAGCAAGTATATCTTGAGAAGATTACTTGGTGTAGATAGAAAAGTTGAGACTTTCAAAGCTAGACTTGTTAAACCTTTTCGTCATCGACCAGGCGTGGATAATGATGAAACCTTTTCAAGTAGCTATGCTTAAGTCCATCCGGATACTACTTGCCACGGCTACATACCGTGACTACGATATCTGGCGGTTGGGTGCCATGACTGCTTTTCTAAAATGATGTTTTAGAAGAGAACGTCTATAAGTACATAGCCAGAGGGCTTCGTAGACAGTGGGAGCAGCGGAAACGTGTACAAGATGCTTTATAGGATAAAGCAGGTATCGCGGAGTTGGAACATCTATTTTGATGTATTAGTCAGAGAGTTTGACATCATCAAAATGGTAGATGAACCTTGTATAAACAATAAAGGTAGTAGGGAGTATTGTGACGATCCTCGTAGAGTATGTGGATGACATGCTCTTGATAGGTAAGGAGTTTCCTATGCTACGCTCAGTCAATCTCCGCTTATCACAATGATTCTTCATATAAGATCAAAGTGATACCTCCTAAATCCTAAGTATTCATCTATGAGATAGATGTAATTGGATGTTAGGATACTCACTAGATGTAGTGAGATGGTATCAATTGATCCTGGGAAGAATCACTGGAAAGGTTCCAGAGTGATAAGGACGACTGAATGTCAGTCACAGGCATTGTCTTTACCCTCAGTAAAGGGACGGTATGTTGGAAGAGTTCCAAGCTAGATACCGTGGCTAACTAGACGATTAAGACTGGATACATCGCTACTTAAGATGCTACCAAAGAGGCAGTCTGGATGTATATAAGTTCATGAGATGAACTTTGTTCCTCCCATTGTGTGACAATGGAGTTGTGGCTTATGCCAAGGAACGCCGGTCCCATCAGTGATCCAGACATATTCTAAGGCAGTATCACCTGATCATGGAGATAGTTGATCTCCAGGGTGATCGAGGTTAGGAGAGTAGATTTAGAGGACAACACGGCGGATCCACTCACAAAGGCCTTATTCCCAGAGAGAGACTTTTATGGGATGGTTGAGTATGAGATACTACAACCACTGCTATCAGATGGCCCTAGTGCAAGTGGGAGATTGTTAGTTATATGTATGCCCTAGAGGCCATTACTGTACATTGGATGTACATTGTAGTGGATGCTTGGACATATATAGGGAGGACTTTCTTGCTCGACATGATAGTATGCTATCTGATTACTCTTTACCTTAACGTGTACACTGATTGTCTCTCTGTTACATGTTGGTAAAGCCCTTAGGATGTGTACTTGACTACCTGAACTATGATGCGGATCATACTAGTGGGGACATGGTAGTCCATAAGTACATCCTTCAAGGTCCCTAGTCGTGGGTGTATCGAGACAGGGCATCGATATACCAGAGTAGACTAGCGTATACCTTCTCGACCCATACAGATGGGCGATGGATGATCCCATATCCATTGGTGTTTGACATCAGAGATGATATACGGGTGCTCAGTGGAGACTGGGTACACTGGACGGACTCGCCGAGAACTCCCAGATGGTATTATACCTCACGTCAGATGGCAGTTCTCTGGTGACACTGGTACAGAGTAGTCTGTTGACCCGAGATCGTCATAGAGTCTTGTGTGGTTCCCACTGTGCTTTGATTTCCACCTTACCACGTCCAAGAGGGCGTGCAAAACGGTGGTTTTTGGGTACAGTCCCGAATCATATGGAGGCAATGAGCGATAGGAGGGGATTCGTCTCTCCCGGTATAGGGAGTTGATGTTGCGCTGTGTTCGATTGGCTATAACCGGAAATCCCTGGCCAGGGTTACTGAGATATACTGGTAAGTGTTACCAGTAGTTTCTCGAACTGTTATAGACCTCATATCGACACGACTTATCGAGCTACTGGGGTCTGACGTTTACCACCCCTAGGCGAGATATGCGACATATCAGACGAACAGACCGGACTGTACGGTAAGTGTTACTGGTTGGATTCACAGGAGTGTGAGCGGGCTTGCTCGTCGATCTTCTGATCGCTCAATACCCGGGTGGCCGTTACGTTTAGCAGACCGCTTGCGGCTTGTGGGTGTTTGATATGATCATCACCTGCTGCCGGCGTATTGACGAGTCTTTAGATTCCTACACAGAGGTTTCCTGGCTCAAGCAAAACGAAATAGGAGCGCATATGAGATATGTGCGGGACCGAGAATAATACCAGTATATGATACTGTATTTGATTCTCGCGATTTGTAACATTGATCGGTTATATGCGATATAGCCGGGTTATCGGATCAAGTGTTGATTCGATAAGTTGTTACTATTGATATTAGTCGGTTATATGCGATATGACCGGATCGTTAAATCAAGTGTTGATTTAATGATTTAATGCATAATTATATATTTGATATATTACTTTGCATTAACTAGTATTGGTTCACTTTAAATGGATTTTCTCACTTGGTTTGTGCACATTGTATATGTGATATACTTTTGTACATTAGTATGTATCATGTTTGATGATACATGCTTACTTGAGTTTGTGTAAAGTTTAAACCTTGGTTAAGTAAATGGTTAGGGTTTCATTTGCTTATTTATTCATTTATTTATTTATTTCTTTTTGGCAAAATGAAAAGAAAAATGGTGGCTTTATTTGGATGAATGTTGAAGCTTCATGAAGCTTTGACTAAGTCACCATTTTTGTCTTCATGCTTAACCCTAACCATTGACCTAACCCTAGTTTATTCTCTACACTTGACCATGGTTTAATTATGATAAGTATTCATTTTAATTTCTTTTTGGAAAAAAAACTTATCATAACATTTTCATCTTCTTCTTCTTCTTCACATGAAGAAGCTTGCCTCTATCAATGGCAACTTGATGAAATGAGTGAGAAATCCAATTCTAAAGTGAATCCACCTCCTATTTCTTCATCCTCTACCTCTTGCCAAGTAGTAAAGTGTGTTTTCTTCATAAGTTTCATGACTTGGTGAAGTGGAAGCTTGATCTTGTGATGCCTCGACGTAGATCATCTTCGGCACGAAGCCGACGATCTTGCCCGCCCATTTCTCCGATGAAGCCGACGCTAGAGTCCGGGATTGCATTTGGACAGCGGAGAGGACTTCATCACGGAGCCGTGGAGGTGGAGGACCGGATCTACAAAGGTTGTATTTCCGTTCTCTTAGTAAAGTAGTTTACTAGTTGCATCTTTCGCCTAGATATCTAGTTAACGATCCGTAGTCGGGTTTCTCGGCACTCATAAAATTTGAAATTGGCATGGTTGATGCCTTGTGAGACTTCATTAGTGTGCCTAGGAACCCTACAAGAACATCCAGCACCTTATTCGATAAGGAAAGAGCCGAGATCTCTTCACTGGGAGTGACCTCTTTAGCGAAACTAGCAGATGCTACAAACTCGGTTTGACTTTTGATTGTTTCTATAGTTTTTGCTTTGCATAGTGATATTTGTGAAATATCATGCACCTTATTCGATAAGGAAATAGCCGACGATCCCTTCACCGGGAGTGACCTCTTTAGCAATACTAGAAAAGCCTAAAAAACATTCCATTTAAAATCACTCGATTCTACAACGATATCAAGTTCATTACGCAAAGGGTTTTCTTAAAAACCTGTCGTAGCCCTTTGTCATTTCAAATAAGTATTTCAAAGTATTCGTGCTACGTTTGTTGGCCTGCGTCAAGGCGTAGTGTTCAGTAGCTATTTATGCTTATCTGTAAAAGCATATGATGCGATTGAGTTAGGGTAGTCGTGCGACTTTGTTGGCCTGCGTCAAGGGTCGTACGGGTGGGTTTAATTCAATCGGGAAATGACGGGTTGAACTTGACTAGCGGACTATGGTTTGTTGGCCTGCGTCAAGGTCATAGGACGTTAGGGGTAAAATATTATCGGGAATTTCAAGTGTTGAAATTTGTAATGAGATTGCATACCTCCTATGAGATAGTTGGATCCTGATACCCGCTGCGAGTAAGAGTTACTCCTGGGAGAGTTTTACACATTACAATTAGCCGATCAAGTAGGTGTCTAGAAAGGTGTTAACGGGATTACGCCCCTGGGAAAACAAGATTTACTTTAATTAGGTCCGTGCGAAAGCACGGGGAACCTCCCTCAAAGTACCGGCACTGGCCTGGCTGAAAGATTGGCGAACTTGTAGGGTGTAATTAATCCCGGCTAGTCTTACCTTTTAGGGTTTGAAGGAAGATTTGACTAAAACAGTGGGAGCCATCCTGATTAGATAAATTGATAACCAATCTAATCTTATAAAAGCGCATGCTGAGTGTTTTCTTCTCTCTCTCTCCTGGTTACGACTATATCACGCTTTAATCAAGATAATAATACGGATGTATTTGACCGAACTCGCTTGTTATACTACGCTAGGGAACGTTGGTCCCGCTCCAACTTATAATTGTTATAAGACAGAGCAGGAAATAGGGGATTACCAGAATTCCCGTGCCTCCCAAACGAAGAAAGTGCATGCTGATGCATCATCTTCGGGTGTGTTCATTACCAAGAACTGTTTCTCAGTATTCTTTACGTCCTGGGTATGAGATACCAGATCAGGATCCCGCAAATGTAATTTGTTGCATGGGCTACAAATAGGTAGAGAACTGAGAACGGGTGATAAGTTTCATGAGATAGAAACGGTGCAAGTGTTGCAGCCAAGTCTGTTGGTAGTTATCACCCTGTATTACCAGAATACATTGATTCTGAACGAATGTTATTAGATACCGAACCTGATATACAACATCATATCAGTCTCTTTATTAGTAAAGAAGGATATAATTTTGTATTGTTGGATAATATTTTGAATATTTCCTATATCAAGTGTTGATCGGTTCAGGTACGTTATCTAAATGCATATACGTTTTAAATCAAAACTACAATTCTTAGTATACAGAACACACACAAGAGGAAGAGTTCAGAAATGAACGAATCCTTCTTGAGGCATTGTAGACTAGGTCATATCAATGCGACCCGACTAGCTGAAGTTACATATAGATGCATATTTAAATTAGTTTGAATTTACATCTTGTGAGACTTGCCGGTCATGTTACAGAGATAAGATGACCACAGCTCCGTTTATTAGAAACAGAGAAAGAGTTAGTGAACTCTTGGGATTGATACATGCTGATGTATGAAGGTCCCCTGTCTACACATGCAAGGACCGGTTCTTTGTACTTCATTACATTCACTGATGATCTCTCAAGATTCAGACATATGTTCCTGTTGAAACACAAGTCCGAAACTTTTGAGATAATCACAGAATATAAGTTAGAAGTAGAGAACCAAAAACGGGTATAAGTATTATGTCCTTTGATGAGATCAAGGAGGAGAATACTTGAGTACGGGATTCCTGGACTATTCTAAAAGAGAATGAGATTCTCTCTCAGCATTACTCCTCCGTATACACCATAGCACGTCGGTGTATCGGGGCGGAGCAATCGCACCCTATGTGATATGGTGTGCTCTATGATGAGTACTACTAAGTTGCTTATTTTCTTTTGGGGTTATGCACTTGAGAAGTTGCACACCTATTGAATAGGGTTCCAATCAAATCAGTTACCTACCACTTCATATGTGATATGGAATGAGAAGATCCCATATCTTAAGTAAGTTAAGATTTGGGGTTGTCCGGCCTATGTCTAAAAGCAAAATCCGTACAAGCTCGAGGGAAAGTCAGTTCTGTGGAAGTTTGTTGGATATTCCAAGCATTCGCAAGGAAATATCTTCTACCAAACCGAGAAACAAAAGATATTTTGTTTCTCATCATGCCACCTTTGTGAAAGGGAATTTCTTGTGAAGAAATTATTGGTCATGAGGTAGAACTGGAAAGAGTTCCAGCTATACAAACTGCAGCTGATGATTTGGTAGAACCAAAGGATTCAATAATTTCCAACGAACCTCAGCCTCTCCGCCGATCTAGTAGGGTTCCTCACCCACCTGAGAGATACTTCGGTTTTCTCTATGACAGTGGGAGCGAGGATTGCATCATGAGATGATGACCCAACTAGTTTCGAGCAGGCCATCAAGAGTGGGACTCTGTAAGAATGGCTGGATGCTTAGCGATCTGAGATGGAATCCTTATACACTAACAAAGTATGGACTTTGGTTGCTTTATCTGAAGGGTTAAATCCCCATCAGGAGCAAGTATATCTTGAGAAGATTACTTGGTGTACATGGAAAAGTTGAGACTTTCAAAGCTATGCTTAAGTCCATCCAGATCCTACTTGCCACTGCTACATACCATGACTACGATATCTGGTGGTTGGGTGTCATGACTGCTTTTCTAAATGATGATTTGGAAGAGAGCGTCTATAAGTACACAGCCAGAGGGCTTCGTAGACAGTGGGAGCAGCGGAAACGTGAGCAAGATGTTTTATGTGATAAATCAGGCATCGCGGAGTTGGAACGTCTATTTTGATGTGGTAGTCAAAGAGTTTGACTTCATCAAAATGGTAGATGAACCTTGTATATACAAAAAGGTAGTAGAGAGTATGGTGGTGATCCTCGTAGAGTATGTGGATGACATACTCTTGATAGGGAAGGAGTTTCCTATGCTACGCTCGGTCAATCTCCTTTTATCACAATGATTCTTCATATAGGATCAAGGTGATACCTCCTAAATCCTGGGTTATGGATCTATGGGATAGATCTAATTAGATGTTAGGAATCTCACTAGTTGTAGTAAGATGGTATCAAACGATCCTGGGAAGAATCACTGGAAATGTTCCAGGATGATAAGGACACTGAATGCCAGACGCAGGCATTGTCTTTACCCTCAGTGGAGGGACGGTATGTTGGAAGAGTTCCAAGCTAGATACCATGACTTACTAGACGATTAAAGGCAAGATACATCGTTACCAAGGATGCTACCAAAGAGGCAGTCTGGATATATATAAGTTCATGAGATGAACTTCGTTCCTACCATTGTGTGACAATGGAGTTGTGGCTTATACCAAGAAACCCCCGTCCCATCAGAAATCCAGATATAATTCTTAGGCAGTATCACCTGATCATGGAAATGATTGATCTCCAGGGAGATCGAGGTAAGGAGAGTAGACACAGAGGATAACAACGCGGATCCACTCACAAAGGCCTTTTTTCCTAGTGGAGACTTTTATGGGATGGTTGAGTATGAGATACTTCAACCACAGCTGATTGTTGGGTATGCGATACCACAACAGATGGCCCTAGTGCAAGTGGGAGATTGTTAGTTATATGTATGCCCTAGAGGCCATTACTGTACATACGATGTATATTGTAGTGGATGCTTGGACATATATAGGGAGGACTTTCTTGCTCGACATGATAGTATGTTATCTGGTTACTCTTTATCTTAATATGTACTCTGATTGTCTCTATGTCACATGTTGATAAAGCCCTTAGGATGAGTACTTGACTACCAGGACTATGATGAGATCATACTAGTAGGGCCACGGTAGTCGACGAGTACATCCTATAACTGTTCCTAGTCGAGGGTGTATCGAGATAGGGCATCGATACACCAGAGTAGACTAGCGTATACGCATCTTGACCCATATGATGGGTGATGGATGATCCCATATCTATCGGTGTTTGACATCAAGGATGGTGTATGGGTGCTCAGTAGCGACTGGGTACACTGGACGGACTCGCCGAGAACTCCCAGATGGTATTATACCTCACGTCAGATGGCAGTTCTCTGGTGACACTGGTACAGGTTAGTCTGTAGACCCGAGATCACCATAGAGTCTTGTGTGATTCCCACTGTGCTTTGATTTCCATCATACCACGTCTAAGAGGGCGTGCAAAAAGGTGGCTTTTGGGTACAGTCCCGAATCATATGGAGGCAATGAGCGATAGGAGAGGATTCGTCTCTCCCGGTATAGGGAGTTGATGTTGCGCTGTGTTCGATTTGCTGTAATTGGAAATCCCTGGCCAGGGTTGCTGAGATTTACTGGTAAGTGTTATCAGTAGTTTCTCGAACTGTTATTGACCTCATATCGACACGACTTATCAAGCTACTGGGGTCTGACGTTTACCACCCCTAGGCGAGATATGCGACATATCAGACGAAGAGACCGGACTGTACGGGAGTGTTACTGATTGGATTCATAGGAGAATGTACATGCTTGCTTGTTGATCTTCTGATCGCTCAATACCTGGGTGACTATTACGTTTAGCTGACCGCTTGCAGCTTGTGGGTGTTTGATATGATCATCACCTACTGCCGGCGTATTGACGATTCTTTAGAGTCCTACACAGAGGTTTCTTGGCTCAGGCAAAACGGAGTAGGAGTACATATATGATATGTGCGGGACCGAGAACAATACGTGTATGTGATACCGTATTAGATTCTCGCGATATGAGATATCGGCCGGGTATATGTGATATAGCCGGGTCATCGGATCAAGTGTTGATTCGATAAACTGATACAGATTATATTAGTCGGTTATTTGTGAAATAACCGGATTATCGGATCAAGTGTTGATTCGATAATTTAATGTATAATTATATATATGATATATTAAATTACATTAACTAATATAAGCTCACTAAAAGATTCTTTTTCTCACTCGGGTAATACATTGATATATATGCGATATATGTTAATTGTATTATTTTATTTTGTTATAATAAATATTGTATATGTGATATATAATAATGTAACATGTTAGGGCTATTAATGCAACGTGATTAGTGGAGATTAAACATGATTAAGGTTTGATTTGGGTTAATTTTTTCTAGAAGCTTCTAGAAGGTTTTCTTTTGTTTCTTTCTAAAGATATTTTCTAAAGATATTTATTATGATATTTGTTAATCCAACCCAACCCTTGACCATGGTTAAATCTCTACATGGGTTAAGTTATCTTACTTAACCCATGGTTGCATTTCTAACCTCACCATCAACTATGCCCGATTTAAAATTTAGACGTGCCGAACAACCCTAACGTATATAGTATATTATTTGAGTTGTCTTTATCTTGATATGTGTATTTCTTTCTATTGGTTCTTTATATTGCTTGCATATATTGATAAAGACTCGATACAGTAGTATACTATTATGGTTTGACTTTATCTTAACATGTGCATATATTATACTTGATATAATATATGGCGAATACATATTGATAAAGCCCGTAGGATTTTGCTTGACTACCAGCGTTATGATGGCGATCATACTTATGGGAGTTGGGTAGTGCATAAGCATATCCTTAAAGGTCCCAAGTTGTAGGAATATCGAGACCGGGTATCGATATTCCAGAGTAGACTTGTGTATACGTTTCTAGACCCCGACGACGTGCGGTGGTTGGTCGCACAGTCATTGGTGTGATCACTTAAAATTGTATACATGTGCTCACTGGGGGTGAGTACACTGGACGGACTCGCCGAAAACCTCTAGATGGTATTATACCTATCGTCAGATAGCGGTTCTCAGGTAACATGTGTACAGGTTAGTTTTTAGACCTGAGATCATCATTTATCTCGTGTGAGTTTCTACTGTGCTTTGATCGCTATCCTACCAAGACTTTACTGGGTCGTGCAAATAGGTTTTAGTTGGGTACAGTCCTGAGCCACATGGAAGTGGTGAGTGATTGTCAGGATTTCGTCTTTTCCGGTATTAGGAGTCGATATCGCACTGTGTTCGGTTAGCCAGAACCATAATACCTTGGCCAAAACAGTTGAGATTTACTGATAGTTAGATCAGTAGTTTCTCGGATTGGTCCTGAGCCAAATTGACATGACTTATCAGGTTATTAGGGGTCTGACGTTTACCACCCTCTAGACTCGGTATGCGATACTCTTAAACGAAGAGACCGGACTGTACAAAGATTGTCACGGATAGGCTCAGTAGGGGTTCGGATGAACTTGCTCGTCGGCCTTCTTTTTGACAGGTACCTGGCTAGCCATTACGTACAGCTAGTGCCGCTGACATGCTTGTTGTTAAACCCACTGCCAGCGTACTGTCGAGTCTTTAGAGTCTCACATAAAAGGTTTTTCTGGTTCGGGTGAAACGATGTGGTGGCCGTATGTTTATACGTGCAGCGTTCCGATCGAATGATAATACTAGCCGGCTTAGGATTAAGCCGTATTATTAAATCAGGTATTGATTTAATAATTCACATATACATATTTCGATATGTATATTCTAGTGTCATCCGGGTTTTCGATCGGGCAGGGTTCCGATCGAATGAT
This sequence comes from Agapanthus africanus, assembly GCA_030015575.1. NCBI lineage: Eukaryota > Viridiplantae > Streptophyta > Magnoliopsida > Asparagales > Amaryllidaceae > Agapanthus > Agapanthus africanus. Next base: position 492,153,986 of record CM057350.1, on the reverse strand, counting down.
AGTACTAGCCGGTTTAGGATTAAGCCGGATTATTAAATCAAGTATTGATTTAATAATTTACGTATACATATTTCAATATATATATTCTAGTGTTATCCAGGTTTTCGATCGGATGATTGATAATACTGGCGGGCTTAGAATTAAGTCGGTTCATTAAATCAGATATTGATTTAATGCTAGTATTATTTTAGCGGTATTATTCTATCTTTTGGGTATTCGTATTTTGGTACGAATACGGGTATGTATATACGGTAGAAACTATTTACATAATATTTTCTAGAAGATGACACCTCATTCTGTATTTTTCTATTTTATTGAAAATAGAAAATAAGGTGGAAATGGTGAGATGGTATGAAGTATGGGTGTAGCATGGCTTTTGTATTTATTGCAAATACTATTGGAGTATAGTTGGTTTTAAATAAAAAGAAAATACTTCATAAAGTAAAAACCTTAGACATTTTCATTCTCATTCTTGACTTGCCTTTCTCTCTGTTGGGGTAAAAATTTACACCCCCGTTGACCGAGTCAAAGTCAAGGTCAACCCTAAGCCAGGTGGGCCCAAGCCCAGGTCAAGCGGGCCCATGCCCAAGTCGAGCCCGCGGCCAGCCTCCTCCATGCCAACAACAAAAATCATGTAACAAATAATTTTTATGTAATTTTTGTGCATGAATGTATGCAAAATGGGCATAAAGCCAAATTTTTGTAAGCTCATGGCTTATGTGCAAAAACAAATGACACATAAGCCATGGGATAGGCAAAAAGCCATTTTGAAAAGCCCAAGGGGCTATATGTAAATGTGTAAGCCTATAAAAGGCAACATGATGATGAATAATGAGAACACTTTTTTCATTCCCTCAAAAACTAGGGTTTGTTCCTCCACTCTCTCATTTTCAAGTTCTTCCTCTTCCTTTTTATTTTTCAAATAAATCAAGAGCTTAGCTCTCTTTTTTTTAAAACTAAATAAAGTTTTACCATAAACCCATCTCCCAAAACTCCATCAAGAGAAGAAAAAGGGTCTCTTTTTTTATCATCCAAGATCTAGATCTTGGAGTTTCAAGAGAACCCATTTTGGGTTTCTTCTCAAAGGAGAAAAGAGAAAATCTTTTGGAGTTTAACTCCACAAATAAAATTCTTTTGGAGTTCAACTCCACCATCAGGAAAATTATTTTGGAGTTCAACTCCACTACAAAAATTCTTTTGGAGTTTAACTCCACAGTAAAAATCTTTGGAGTTCAACTCCACAAATAAAATCTTTTGGAGTTCAACTCCACAAATAAATTCTTTTGGAGTTTAACTCCACTACAGAAATTCTTTTGGAGTTTAACTCCACAAAAAAAATACCTTTTTTTGGGGAGTTTAACTCCACATTACATTTTTTTAGCCATATAAAATTATTTTGGAGTTGAACTCCACGTTTCCAAAAACAAAAAAAAAAAAAAAAAAAATTGCGGTCACATGCAAAGCATGTGACCAGACCGGGATAGCATGTGACCGGTCACATGCATAGCATGTGACCGGGTCACATGCATAGCATGTGACCGGGTCACATGCATAGCATGTGACCCCCTCACATGAGGGGTCACATGTTAGCATGTGACCGGGTCACATGTTAGCATGTGACCGGGTCACATGTTTAGCATGTGACCGGGTCACATGTTTAACATGTGACCCCCTCACATGAGGGGTCACATGTTAGCATGTGACCCCCTCACATGAGAGGTCACATGTTAGCATGTGGCCGGGTCACATGTTTAACATGTGACCCCCCTCACATGAGGGGTCACATGTTAGCATGTGGCCCCCATTTTTTTTTAAAAAAAAAAATGTAATAAAATAAAAATAAAATTCTCTTTTCTTCTTTCTTCCTCCCTTTTTTATTTAAAATAAAAATAAAAAAATATTAAATAAATAAAAATAAATTATAAATAATATTTTAAAATAAAAAAAAATATTTTAAAAATAAAAAAATTCTCCAAATATTTATTTACTTATTTATTTTCGTTTTTATATATAGAAAAAATATATATATGTACATATCTCTTTTTACAAGTGGAATAAAATAAAAAAAAATACACACACACCAACACACTGCATATTGAGTTCGCATGACCAGTTTAACCCGTCAAATCGGAGGTTCCTTCGCTCCAAATGCGAGGGGTAATTAACGGCAGCTTAGTCCGCGGCTGCCGGAGATTCGGATCCCCACAATCAATAAACCCCAGCCTACTCTAGGCAGGGGGAATCTGTAGTACGCCTGACAAGCGCGCGCGTATTCCCATCTCAATGGGGTGATGAAAAACACCCTACAGATTCTGGCACGCCCGGTGGGACCATCTCTCCTCCCATATTTCGTGTTAAATGTTCATGCGAACTCAATCAATATACATATCGATTGCCTATACTGAAATAATGTTTCTATTTGCAGGGTTAACAATTTCCAATTGCCATATTCGATGCAAGTCGGTATTTGAACGACTTTCCTTGGCCCCAGCTGGGGGCAAGGCCATCAACTCCGACAAAGTAATAAGGCATCTCGGGCAAACTCCAGCGGTACCCCCGACAACTGCCGGATCAGGTATCTTCTAGACCTCCAAGTCGTTAAACTGGAAACAGATGACCTCTACGTCTTTAAACTGGAAACATAAGACCTCTAAGTCTTTAAACTGGAAACAGATGACCTCTAAGTCGTTAAACTGGAAACAGATGACCTCTAAGTCGTTAAACTGGAAACAGAAGACCTCCAAGTCGTTAAACTGGAAACAGATGACCTCCAAGTCGTTAAACTGGAAACAGATGACCTCTAAGTCGTTAAACTGGAAACAGATGACCTCTACGTCTTTAAACTGGAAACAGATGACCTCTAAGTCGTTAAACTGGAAACAGATGACCTCCAAGTCGTTAAACTGGAAACAGATGACCTCTACGTCTTTAAACTGGAAACATAAGACCTCTAAGTCTTTAAACTGGAAACAGATGACCTCTAAGTCGTTAAACTGGAAACAGATGACCTATAAGTCGTTAAACTGGAAACAGAAGACCTCCAAGTCGTTAAACTGGAAACAGATGACCTCTACATCTTTAAACTGGAAACAGATGACCTCTAAGTCGTTAAACTGGAAACAGATGACCTCTACGTCTTTAAACTAGAAACAGATGACCTCTAAGTCGTTAAACTGGAAACAGATGACCACTACGTCGTTAAACTGGAAACAGATGACCTCTAAGTCTTTAAACTGAAAACAGAAGACCTCTAAGTCTTTAAACTGGAAACAGATGACCTCTAAGTCGTTAAACTGGAAACAGATGACCTCTAAGTCGTTAAACTGGAAACAGAAGACCTCCAAGTCGTTAAACTGGAAACAGATGACCTCTACGTCTTTAAACTGGAAACAGATGACCTCTAAGTCGTTAAACTGGAAACAGATGACCTCTAAGTCGTTAAACTGGAAACAGCAGACCTCTAAGTCGTTAAACTGGAAACAGATGACCACTACGTCGTTAAACTGGAAACAGATGACCTCTAAGTCTTTAAACTGGAAACAGATGACCTCTAAGTCTTTAAACTAGAAACAGATGACCTCTACGTCTTTAAACTGGAAACAGATGACCTCTAAGTCTTTAAACTGGAAACAGATGACCACCACGTCGTTAAACTGGAAACAGATGACCTCTAAGTCGTTAAACTGGAAACAGTAGATCTCTAAGTCTCTAAACTGGAAACAGATGACCACTACGTCGTTAAACTGGGAACAATCGACCACCACGTCATTAAACTGGGAACAATCGACCACCACGTCATTAAACTGGGAACAGTCGACCTCTGAGTCGTTAAACTGGGAATGTAAAAAAAAATGTAAATAAAAAAAAACGTGTAAATAAAAGAAAAATAAAGAAAAGCCGAAATGATGGGGCAACTCGCAATAAAAATCAGCGAGTAAAAATAAAAATGAAAATAAAGCCGAAATGATGGGGCAACCGCGAATAAATAGCCGAAATGATAGGGCAATCGCGACCTTCGCGATAATAAAAGCTGAAATGATAGAGCAATCGTGGCAAAAAAAAAACAAAAAAAAAACAGCAAAAACAAAAAAAGCGGCGAATGATGAGTCGCTCCTGGTACCATATTCCTGTGCAGCGATGCAGACGCCAAACAAAAATCCAATTTCCCAAAATTCTTTCGGCCCTACGGTTAGTCCCCAAATTGACTACCGTATACAATCCACGGGCTCAAATAATTCTCAGCATACCCATGCCCCACCGCAATCACCAGTTACGCGGCTGGTCTCCGCCTTTGGAATTATGCTCCATTGAGAAGACCCACTCATGTGTCCTCACGATACATGAGGAGAACAAGCCTTTGTGGGATCCTTACGACTCACAAAGGAAGAACACACTTGGGGGTCCTCACGACTCCTAAGGAGAAAATGCACCTACGGGATCCTTACGACTCGTAGGGAGAAAATACTTTATGGGACCCTCACGGCCCATAAAATTGAGAAGCCTTAGGTGATAGGGATCCAAACCTGTCTCCTAAGCCATCGCTCCCCAATCCCCAAGTGGCGAATGATGAGTCGCTGCTGGTACTACATTCCAGTACAGCGATGCAGACGCCAACCAAATTCCAACTCCCATACCCCAAAGGCGAATGATGAGTCGCTCCTGGTACCATATTCCAGTGCAGCGATGCAGACGCCAACCAAATTCTAAATCCTATGTGCCAACGGTGAATGATGAGTCGCTCCTGGTACCATATTCCAGTGCAGCGATGCAGACGTCAACAATGTCCCAAAATTTTTCCGGCCCTACGGTCTGGATCATACATCCTGCAAAACCGTATACAATCCACGGGCGTAAAACGATCCCAATCTCTCCCAAGTCCTACCGGCGAGACCACATTCAAAGTCCCACCGGCAGGGAAGATTCCAAAAAAAAAAAATGAAAAAAAGAGAAAAAAAAGAGGAAAAAAAAAGAAAAAAAAAGAAGAAGAACGGTATGTCCACAAGCAAAATGGGCACGGATGAAAACCCGAAAGGGCTCCGTGAGTAAAAACAGCAGGACTGCCGGCGAGTTTGTGAAAACCCGAAAGGGCGCAAACTCGTAAAAAAAAAAGAAGAAATGAAATGCAATCGCAATGTCTTCTCGACTTTGTGAGGAGAAAATTCCCGCGTGAGATCTTTACGACTCACAAAGGAGCAATACACTTAGGAGTCCCCATGACTCCTAAGGAGAAAATACACCTACGAGATCCTTTCGACTCGTAGGGAGAAAATGCTTTTATGGGACCCTCACGGCCCATAAAATTGAAAAGCCTTAGGTGACAGGGATCTAAACCTGTCTCGTAAGCCACCAATTCCAAATCCTCTCGGGGCACATGATGAGTTGCTCCTGGCATTATTCCAGTGCAGCAATGCAGATGCCAAACGAAAAAAAAACCAAATCCAAATCCTCCCGGGGCACATGATGAGTTGCTCCTGGCATTATTCCAGTGCAGCAATGCAGATGCCAAACAAAAACCAAAATCCCAAAATCCTCTCAATGACAGATGATGATTCGCTCCTGGTACCATATTCCAGTAAAGCGATGCTGATGTTAACCCGAATCAAAATCAGCAAGTCAACTTCCACTCCGACACCGCAGAAAGCGGAGTAAGTCAGAACCCAATTTCGACACCGCGAGAAGCGGAGCAAGTCAAGTTTACCCCTGACACTGCAAGAAGCAGAGCAAGTCAAATCATGCATCGACCGTCTACGTCGGAAAAAGGGCAGTGCAGGCTCCCGCAAACTGGGAACCCAAATCGCTCCGGATCAGAGCGTCGACCGTCTATGTCGCAAAAAGGGCAGTGCAGGTTCCTGCAAATTGGGAACCCAAATCGCTCCGGATCAGAGCGTCGACCGTCTATGTCGCAAAAAGGGCAGTGCAGGCTCCCGCAAATTGGGAACCCAAATCGCTCCATAACAGAGCGTCGACCGTCTATGTCGCAAAAAGGGCAGTGCAGGCTCCCGCAAATTGGGAACCCAAATCGCTTCGGATCAGAGCGTCGACCGTCTATGTCGTAAAACGGGCAGTGCAGGCTCCCCGCAAATTGGGAACCCAAATCGCTCCGGATCAGAGCGTCGACCATCCATGTCGCAAAAAGGGCAGTGCAGGCTTCCTACAAAGCAGGAACCAGATCGCTCCGGGCCAGGGAAACGTCTACCACGGACACTCCGTCTCGGAGACGCGATCAGAGCGTCGACCGTCCATGTCACAAAAAGGGCAGTGCAGGCTCCCGCAAATTGGGAACCCAAATCGCTCCGGATCAGAGCGTCGACCGTCCATGTAGCAAAAAGGGCAGTGCAGGCTCCCGAAAACTGGGAACCCAAATCGCTCCGGATCAGAGCGTCGACCGTCCATGTCGCAAAAAGGGCAGTGCAGGCTCCCGCAAACTGGGAACCCAAATCGCTCCGGATCAGAGCGTCGACCGTCCATATCGCAAAAAGGGCAGTGCAGGCTCCCGCAAACTGGGAACCCAAATCGCTCCGTAACAGAGCGTCGACCGTCCATGTCGCAAAAAGGGCAGTGCAGGCTCCCGCAAATTGGGAACCCAAATCGCTCCGGATCAGAGCGTCGACCGTCTATGTCGCAAAAAGGGCAGTGCAGGCTCCCGCCTATGTCGCAAAAAGGGCAGTGCAGGCTCCCGCAAATTGGGAACCCAAATCGCTTCGGATCAGAGCGTCGACCGTCTATGTCGCAAAAAGGGCAGTGCAGGCTCCCGCAAATTGGGAACCCAAATCGCTTCGTAACAGAGCGTCGACCGTCTATGTCGCAAAAAGGGCAGTGCAGGCTCCTGCAAATTGGGAACCCAAATCGCTTCGGATCAGAGCGTCGACCGTCTATGTCGCAAAAAGGGTAGTGCAGGCTCTCGCAAACTGGGAACCCAAATCGCTTCGTAACAGAGCGTCGACCGTCTATGTTGCAAAAAGGGCAGTGCAGGCTCCCGCAAATTGGGAACCCAAATCGCTCCGGATCAGAGCGTCGAACGTCCATGTCGCAAAAAGGACAGTGCAGGCTTCCTACAAAGCAGGAACCAGATCGCTCCGGGCCAGGGAAATGTCTACCACGGACACTCCGTCTCGAAGACACGTTAAGCGTCGACCGTCCATGTCGTAAAACGGGCAGTGCGGGCTCCCTACAAATCGGGAACCAAATCACTCCGGGTCAGGGAAGCGTCTACCACGGACACTCCGTCTCGGAGACGCATCAAGCGTCGACCGTCCATGTCGTAAAACGGGCAGTGCAAGCTCCCCACAAATCGGGAACCAAATCACTCCGGGTCAGGGAAACGTCTACCACGGACACTCCGTCTCGGAGACGCGTCAAGCGTCGACCGTCCATGTCGTAAAAAGGGCAGTGCGTCCCAAAAAGTGGGAACCAAAGCAAGTCGTCTCCACGTGAAAGAAGATCCATCAATTTCATGCACACGACCCATATATGCTGTGTGCCTTTATTGATGGGGGGCACTTTGTTGGGGTAAAAATTTACACCCCCGTTGACCGAGTCAAAGTCAAGGTCAACCCTAAGCCAGGTGGGCCCAAGCCCAGGTCAAGCGGGCCCATGCCCAAGTCGAGCCCGCGGCCAGCCTCCTCCATGCCAACAACAAAAATCATGTAACAAATAATTTTTATGTAATTTTTGTGCATGAATGTATGCAAAATGGGCATAAAGCCAAATTTTTGTAAGCTCATGGCTTATGTGCAAAAACAAATGACACATAAGCCATGGGATAGGCAAAAAGCCATTTTGAAAAGCCCAAGGGGCTATATGTAAATGTGTAAGCCTATAAAAGGCAACATGATGATGAATAATGAGAACACTTTTTTCATTCCCTCAAAAACTAGGGTTTGTTCCTCCACTCTCTCATTTTCAAGTTCTTCCTCTTCCTTTTTATTTTTCAAATAAATCAAGAGCTTAGCTCTCTTTTTTTTTAAACTAAATAAAGTTTTACCATAAACCCATCTCCCAAAACTCTATCAAGAGAAGAAAAAGGGTCTCTTTTTTTATCATCCAAGATCTAGATCTTGGAGTTTCAAGAGAACCCATTTTGGGTTTCTTCTCAAAGGAGAAAGGAGAAAATCTTTTGGAGTTTAACTCCACAAATAAAATTCTTTTGGAGTTCAACTCCACCATCAGGAAAATTATTTTGGAGTTCAACTCCACTACAAAAATGCTTTTGGAGTTTAACTCCACAGTAAAAATCTTTGGAGTTCATCTCCACAAATAAAATCTTTTGGAGTTCAACTCCACAAATAAAATTCTTTTGGAGTTTAACTCCACTACAGAAATTCTTTTGGAGTTTAACTCCACAAAAAAAATACCTTTTTTTGGGAAGTTTAACTCCACATTACATTTTTTTAGCCATATAAAATTATTTTGGAGTTGAACTCCACGTTTCCAAAAAAAAAAAAAAAAAAAAAAAAAAAATTTGCGGTCACATGCAAAGCATGTGACCAGACCGGGATAGCATGTGACCGGTCACATGCATAGCATGTGACCGGTCACATGCATAGCATGTGACGGGTCACATGCATAGCATGTGACCGGGTCACATGCATAGCATGTGACCGGGTCACATGCATAGCATGTGACCGGGTCACATGCATAGCATGTGACCCCCTCACATGAGGGGTCACATGTTAGCATGTGACCGGGTCACATGTTTAACAAGTGACCGGGTCACATGAGGGGTCACATATTAGCATGTGGCCGGGTCACATGTTTAACATGTGACCCCCTCACATGAGGGGTCACATGTTAGCATGTGGCCGGGTCACATGTTTAACATGTGACCCCCCTCACATGAGGGGTCACATGTTAGCATGTGGCCCCCATTTTTTTTAAAAAAAAAATATGTAATAAAATAAAAATAAAATTCTCTTTTCTTCTTTCTTCCTCCCTTTTTTATTTAAAATAAAAATAAAAAAATATTAAATAAATAAAAATAAATTATAAATAATATTTTAAAATAAAAAAAAATATTTTAAAAATAAAAAAATTCTCCAAATATTTATTTACTTATTTATTTTCGTTTTTATATATAGAATATATATATATATGTACATATCTCTTTTTACAAGTGGAATAAAACAAAAAAAAATACACACACACCAACACACTGCATATTGAGTTCGCATGACCAGTTTAACCCGTCAAATCGGAGGTTCCTTCGCTCCAAATGCGAGGGGTAATTAACGGCAGCTTAGTCCGCGGCTGCCGGAGATTCGGATCCCCACAATCAATAAACCCCAGCCTACTCTAGGCAGGGGGAATCTGTAGTACGCCTGACAAGCGCGCGCGTATTCCCATCTCAATGGGGTGACGAAAAACACCCTACACTCTCTCCTTTCTAGAGTTCACTCTCGTCTTCAAACCCTAGCATTCTCATGTGTTGAAAGACAAGGGTTTTGAGGTAGAAAATTACCACTAAATATCACCACATCAACTAAGCAAACTAGATCGGTAAACTAGTTTGCATAGTTTACTTCTTTTAGAGGTAGGAGCTTGAATCAAAGACCTTCAGGTAGATCATCTATGACCGAAAAGGCCGGCCATCAAGGTTGATCAATGTCACGCCCCGCTTCCCAGTGTACGGGCAGAGGACGCGACTGGCCGCTACGTATTTATTCTGAAGTAAATACGCTAAGCGTATCTGAGCAATATAGGTAAAATGCACAAGAGACAAAAACAATAGATATAATTGAACATCAACTTTATTTATTAACATTCTTTTTACAATACATCTGAAAAGTAAATACATGGAATTGAAAATTCCCAGTTCCGTAAATGCAATTTTTCTATATTTTTCCAAGTCCCATGAATATTTTCTATTTTTCCCGTCTTCTCTGGAGGAATTTAGAATCCTTGTGTTCACTTTAATTCTCACGATTTAATCCTCCTAAACATTTAAACTAAAGCCCAAAACAAATAAAATATAAACTAAATAAAACCCCAACCCATTTCCAGCCCATCCTTACCGGCCCAAACCCGCGCTCGTACCTGACCCGTGCCCCATACCCGTTATCCCCATCTCCCCCATAGTTTCCCGCTCCTTTTCCTCTTCTTCTCCCCACATCCTTAATGCGCCTCCCACGTCGTCACCACGAACCCCACGTCCCCGCCTCCTTCGCCCACGTCGCCTCGCCGCTCCCCAACGTGACCGCGACCACGAACTCGAGCGCTGTCACGACCCGAAATTCGACTCGTGACCGGCACTTAACCACGCAACGTCTACAGGCGTAACGCGACTAAATAAGCCGAACCCAGAAATCAAAACCATTAAAAGTAGTGAGTGTTGAAAACATTTGATTAAAACATTTAGAAAACCTTAAGTGGTTTAATGAAGTTCCTTAAGGTTAAGTTATCATCTTAATAATTTTGGCAATATTTCCTTTGTAAAACTAACCCCGAAGTCGGGTATAAAACAGGATATAAGTGAAAATGATATACAATGAAAAATAAAGCATCCCTAAGCGGGAGCAATCACGCCAAACGGCGGAAACCATCACCACAAGAGTAATATACGACGCCGTAGCGAAGAAATGAGCAATGAGTAAAAACATCACAGAATAATAAAACTGCATATATAAAGTCGGCTCCCATGAGCTCGATACCAGAATACAAATAACATACATCATCGTCCTCACACTGTCTCTAAATCAAGTACATATAAGGTAGATGGAGGATACTAGATACAAAAGAGTGTACAAAAGAAGTAAACAGATACCACGACCCACCTACAGCAAAACAGCTCTCGCACCAACTGTAGTGGTATCTGTAGCCAAAAGATGCAAAAGCAGCCTGCCGCGACTACTCTGAGGGGCAACCTGCAAATACTGTGGCACAACGGGGGTGAGTTGCCAACTCGTGAATAGAGATAATATATAAAGGTAATCGCGAGTATGCACGTACTGCGCTACTCTATCATATGCCAACAGATGACATCTATATGCGATAAGCAGTATATGCAATACTCATGCAAGTGCTCTGTCAGGTAAAATAACTACAGGATGAGATGCATAATAATCAATGCTGAGCATGGGATAAATAACATCTACACGGAATATCAACGTGGAAAAATAATCGGTGCCCAATACTGCACCCAAAACCCAATAAAACTCAGGCGCTGGCACTATCCTCGGCCCTCAAATCCTGTAAATCTCTGAGAATCACGAGTACCCAACATCGGCACTCAAATATCATAAATACTCGTGTCCAGCATCGACATGCAAATCCTCATATATCGGGCTCCGTCAGTCCGGATCAACCCACGGGCTCCGTTTGCGGTATCGGCCCTCGGCCCCGGCAGTACGGGGCGTCCCGCAACCATCTATCGACTCTGGTCAGTATCCTCCGGATAACTGCCAGGTCCAACCAATCACCGGTAGGCACTCGCCACCCTGCCAGGCTCATCGTCTACTCCACGAAAAACATTTCTCGCCCCGGGGAACCATACCGGGTCCACCACGAACCCGCAAACGGATCGTCCAATTCCTCGAATCGGGTTTCAAACACACGTCTCAGAACCGAGAAAATGCGTGGTGGACGCACCAAAATATCATATCAAGAGGAAACCGGGTTTTCAAATAGTGCATCTTTTCTTAAATAACTCCACGGTCCTCAAAACCAGAAATCACATGAAATCCAAAACCAATGTGTAAGTCAATGCGATGTGATATGTGCATCAAGTCATATTATAAGAAAAAGGGAGAAACCGCTTTTTTTAAAAAATAGTTTCAGTTTTTTCAAAAGGTATCATGCGGCTCCTGATTGATACGATTTCGGATTGTGTCGGTTTAGAAAATGTATAGAAATCACAACCAAAAATTATTTGACCGCAATCAATAACGTTGTCGATTATAGCGCGTTATTAAGTGCGGATCGTCCACAGGGAAAGTGTAATCGTTTGTATTTCGAATTAGATGAGTCGAAAATTTAAAGAAAAGAAAAGAAAGAACAATTCATGATTTATAGAATTGAAGTTCAAGAATTAGAAAATTTTTGATCTAATAACTAGAAAATATTAAAATCAAGAATCAAGAATTGAGAAGTGATGATTTCCAATCCAAATATCAAGAATCGAAGTGAGGCTCGTAAGAATCGATCGGATCTATAGATGTGATGAAATCTAGCGATTACGTATTCTTATCCATCGATGAATTGATACTAGATCGATGATGATCGACGAGAATTAGGGATTTCTAGTGAAACTAGGGTTTCAACATCTATCCCTTGTCCTTTCGTCGATATCATTCATATTCTAGCCTCTAGTAAATTCAAGAATCGATCGTGGATCCCTAATTTTGAGCGATCACAATCAAGAAAGTATCGCAACGAAACTAGGTCGTCGATTCTTCAATTTGCTAGGGTTTACAAAACTCGTAGGACTTAAGAATCGTTTTAAGATTTGTTACATCATCATTCTATTGATCGTCTTGACTCCTTTACGAGCGGAGTTTTACTCAAACATCACAACAAGAACCACAATTACAAATTGAGATCGAATCATGATGCAAGAATTTAAAGAAAGCAAGATTAAAGAATTTCACCTTTTATTTATATCAACAATTCCGTTACAAATCGCTCAAGAACTACAAGAGGAGGAACTTGATCGTCGATTTGGCTTCGCTTATCTCGTTGAGTCGCGGATCGGCTTGGATCACTTGCTCGATTGAAGATCGGCTCCGCTCCTAAAAGGTTGAAGGCTTCTCGCTTGAATGGTACTCGGGATCTTGAATTTGGCTTGGATTTAGAATTAGGGCTACAAGATGTGTCACTCAACTTGTAGAAGGATTTTGGGGAAGATGAAGATTAGCCCTTAACCCTAGATCTAGGCTCCTTTTTATAGACCATCAAAACCCTAGATCTAGGATTTTAAATTTGAATTTTCCCTCCAAAAGTTTGTTAAAAGAGAGCCTTCTAGATGAAGTTTGTTAAGCCGAGCCTTCTAGATGAGCCACGTGGCATTTCTACAATGTTCTGGAAGCTTGGGCCGTTATTTGAGACACGTATAGGAAATCTGGGCATCTGAAGCCATCAAGCCGCCACGGAACCGCGGCGCAAGCAGGCTCCCGCTGCGGAACCGCGGCGCTTTTGAAGCCTTAGGGCTTGGGTCTTCAGGTAATTGTTTGGGCTGACTTATGGGCCTTTATCTGATATGTTGAATTTTATTTTTCCTTCTAGATTGCTACCAGATCTCAAAACTTGGAATTGGTGTATTTTTTATCAGCTCTTTTCCCAATTTTGGCTTTGCTCCTGCAATTTCCTGCACAATTTCTCGAGACAAGAGTTGCGCTATACAAGAATGATGCGATGCCATGATAAACACACAATTCCCTCAGAAATGTCGGTTTTAGAGTATAACACATGCAATCTGGTATTTCAGGACTGTTTTGCTAATATGTGCAATATGAATACCGAACACTTCTAGATGAGTGCAAATGATAGGGAAATTGCCGTGTTAAAAATGCAGTATTTTCAACTGATCAAATTCCCCCAAACTTATTTTCGATCGTCTCGAGCGAACTGTTTTATTAAAGAGAAGGAGAAAATAAAGAAAGAGAAAAACTAACCAGCACACTTTCGTAGGCAACACGATTGCACTGAGCATGTGCAACAAGCCTTTAAACCTCTAGGTGTCCCTAGTAGGAGGAGTGTTGTCTCCTGAGGGTTTTCAGCGGATTGCACCCACAAAATCCAATAATAAAAGGAAGACCGTGAATATTACATTTAAAGACAAGAATTGTAAAAGAAAAGCCTTGAAAATTAGGGTTTCCAACTAAGCTAGCTTTTCGGTTGTCATGAGCCCTATCTTAATAGTCATGAAAAGATGTTAGAAATCACGTCCTCCCTCAATAAAACATCGTCTTATTCTTTATTCCTATCTTTCTTCCAAACATCGATCATATAAACCTACGTGTGTGTAAAGGACATCCCTACACCCGGAGAATTCAATTCAAGCTATCATACTCTTGCCTATTAGTCTCAGTACTTTTTAATTAATGAATATTTAGGATTGCTCACACACTTTCATGCGACCGTTAATACTTCTTGAGGTACTAACCGACCGATTACTCATGTGCTTGCTTATTTGGTGTATTTTCCTCGTCTTACACCACCTCAGGTATAGCAGTGACTCTCAGACCAGTTGGCCTTTGGTCACTAGGTGAAGAGGCACCCTCGCTATATATTTTTTATTGCCCTTGGTGATAAAAAAGCCAGTGTTCATTTTTCTCACCATTTTATATTTTATTCATCATTTTTTTTATTTCCTTCATACATTGGCTTTTAGACAAGAGCATTTCAAGGTATTCTCTACTATCCCGGGTTTCAAGACGTGTGTAAGTGCGAATAGCAGGGTATCAACGTTCAAAATGTTTGGCTTCCAGAATAGGAACTATTTTTCAGACTTATTTTTATCCTCAGATTAGTGACTTTCTTCATCTTACTAACCCTTAGGACAACGGCCCAAAACTACTTATTACTAGTTCGTATAAGAAAACTTCTAATTTTCTTGGTTTTCTTAAATTTTTCTAATCTCATGAATGTAATTTTTCACTATCTAATCTTTTATTATCTTATTTATGTAAAAAATATTTTTATCTTTTTGAAATTTTTTTAAATTTTTATAGGTTTTTAAAAATGTTTTGTGCTTATGCAAAGTATGATGCAAATGATGCGAAAATAAGCACAAACCTCCCCCAAACTTGTTTTCAACAGTGTCCTCACTGTTGCCAACCGCTATATCTCGAAAAAACCTATAAGCTTGGGAGGAATTTATTAGTGGGGGCAAAATATATAAGTGAAGATCCTCCCGCAAACTTATTTTTAGCTCATCATTTTCTGTAAAAATTTTCTTTTCAAGAGCCAGAAAAATTGCCCCCCCAAACTTGAGTTATGCAATGTTAATCTTTTGAAAATCACATGAGGGGGTCAAAAATCATTGGTCGATACCAAGCTTTGCAAAGACCGAAAGTTAACACCAACCATTCAAAAAATTTATCAATGCAGTGCTCGGATTGGTAGAAGAAGAAGTGGGGAAAGGGTAAGGGGTGGAATAGAATGTATGTGCGTCTCATTTTGGAGAGACGGTGCAGTGAATGTGATAGATTGCTCGCATTCTTTTTACAATTCAGAAGAAGGGGTGGAGGTTCAATTTCATTGATTGGGAGATGATTCATCTCAACACCCGTGTCATTCAAAAATGCGAGTTCATCAGCGAAGATTTCCTCAAAAGTTCCATCAATACCCCGATGAATAATGTCATCACAAAGTGCGGGGTGATCTTCAGACTCTAAGAATGGCTCATAATCAGTGTTTGTTGTTGACCCGGACATCTCGGTGGAAGAGTCCGTATGTGTATGATACATAATTGGGTCAAACAACAACATATGAAAAGAGTCAAGATCAGTATCATGAGGATCGTCAAATTCGCTGCTGTCGACATCCATTAAGCCGACAGAACAGACCTGAGCAGTAGGTTCGGAGGGTACACTTCCCAACTTGTAAATGTTCAGTTCTATTGACCTATTCCCGAAAGATAGGATCATAGAACCGTTACGACAATTGATGATTGCATTGGAAGTGGCCAAAAAGGGGCGACCTAAAATCACCGGAATTTGATTCCGTGGGTTCGCTACAGGCTGTGTATCAAGTACAATAAAATCCACAGGGAATACGAATTCCCCGATTTTTATTAACACATCCTCCAGTTCACCCCTAGGTTTGGTGATTGATCGGTCAGCCATCTGGAGAGTTATGCTCGAGGGCTTTAACACTCCGATACCTAGTTGCTCGTAAACCGAATATGGAAGCAAGTTAACACTAGCGCCAAGGTCTAGTAGAGCACGGTTGATGTGTTTTTCCCCAATAGAAGTAGAAATAGTAGGACAGCCATGGTCCTTACGTTTTCTCGGTACTTGTTGGGGGAAAGCCGTGTCTACAGTCTTTGCCATGAATATCTTCTTTGGCACTTGAGTCTTCCTCTTCCTAGTGCACAAGTTCTTAAGAGTTTTTGCATAGGACGGAACTTGTTGGATAGCATTTAGGAGAGGGATGTTGATATTTACTTGCTTAAACATGTCCATAATCTTCTCCATATGTGGACTCGATTTGTTAGCCCTTAACCGATTAGGATAAGGTGCTTTAGCAATAAGCGCTGGGTCCATCATAGCAGAAGGAAGTGTGTGTGGACCTGATCCCAGAATAGAAGTGGGGATTGTCCGTGGAGAACTAGAAGAGTTGGGCTGAGGTGGCGAGCCTTGTGGGAAACGAAGAATAGGCCCGCAAGAAGGTGGTGGGGTAGAAGAACTGGGGTCAGAATTAGAATTAGAAGTGGAAGGAAATGTCACAGCCGGGGTATCATCGATAGATTTTTCAGTGTCATCAATCTCTTCCCCAACGTGATTGTCAAGCACTCTTCCAGATCTCAATGTGGTGATTGCATCCACATGATGTGAATAGCCAGGATTGGGTAAAAGTTGAGCTGGAAGTTTCATTTTCTCTCTTGCACTCATTTCGGCTTTTAATCGTGCAATTTCTGCTTCCATCGATTTAATACTCTTAGCTTGGGATGCTGAGTTTTTCTTTATATCATCGACAGAAGTCTTTATTTCAGCCGATACTTGCATGAGATTTGTCAGAAGCAAGTTCATGAATGAAGAGGATTCATCGGTCCCGATCAACTGTAAAGGACTAGACGGTGCGGGTGTGTTGACCGGTGTTTATCCCAATCAGAGCAAAGCTCTGTTCAAATTCTGAGACGGGAGATGAAGCAACTCTTCATCTTCCCCCAATCAGAGCAAAACTCTACCTTGAAAATCTAAATTTTAATAAATGAAGCAACGCTTCAGATCTTTTGCGCTGCGCGCAACACATCACGTGTCAGGCGCAGATGTATCAGCGCAACGCCCAAAGCGGCGCACCCAATCAGTGCAAAGCTCTATTTAAACTAAAATCAAAGGAAGCAACGCTTCAGTTGCGCAAGCACGTGTCAGCGCTTTGCGCTGCGCGACACGTGTCAGCGCGAATACGCTAGCGCAGTTGCGCTGCGCTTTGCGCTGCGCGACACGTGTCAGCGCAGATGCCCTAACGCAGTTGCGCTGCGCTTTGCGCTGCGCGACACGTGTCAGCGCAGATGCGCTAGCGCAGTTACGTTGCGTGACACGTGTCAGCGCATCTGCGCTAGCGCAGTTGCGCTGCGCTGTGCGCTGCGCGACACATGTCACGCGCTGGGGCATTTGCGCCAAACAGAATTAAGATTTTAAAGAAACCTTTCTGTTCTTGTTAAAATAAGAAGATTTTTTTCTGTAAAACAGAAGCCCTTGGATCAAAGATCCAACGGTGGGGAAAATTCCCCAAATCACTTAGAGAAAGATCTCTTTAACAAATTTAACTAATTTATGGGCACTATAAAAAGGACCCTAGATCTCAATTCAAAGGCATCAACACTTTTGAGAAATCAAGAGCTCCAAACAGAGAGAACTCTGAAAAAGTTTCAAGAAAAAGGTAAAAAAACCTTCACATATTAGAAGAAATTTCTTCTAAATAGATCATTGATCTAAAAACAAGATCAATGATCTTCACATAATAAATAGTGCTTTGCACTCTTGTGAACCTCTGGTTCCTGAAATAAAAAAAAGAAAAACTTGTTTTTCTTTGATCTAAATTAGATCAAGGAAACAAACAGTGCTTTGCACTTCTTTTATGAACCATTGGTTCTTGAATATAAAAGATTCTTAAATCATAGTGCCTTGCACTTGCAAATTGCGCTGTTGCGCTCTTGGGAGAGCGCCACGTGTCAGCATCTGAACTACTTGCGCTATGCGCTTTGAGATAGAGCTTTGCTCTCTGTAATTGGCGCAACCCACCAGAGTGCGCCACGTATCAGCAGCGCAAGCGCAGCGCACTGCGCTTGCGCGACACGTGTCAACACTACAAGCGCTTGCGCTCTCTAATTGGCGCAAAGCGCCTGAAAATGCAATGCATTTCCTAAAGGGCCAGGCCCAAATCAAAAAGACCAAGCATGCCTAATTAAATTGATGCTCTGCATCATTTATAAATGGGCAGAGCCCAAACAAAATAATAAAAATGCTATGCATTATTTAAAGGGGCAGAGCCCAATTGAGAGGTCCAATGGACCAAAACAAATGCTCTGCATTATAATAAAAAGGGCAGAGCCCAGTCAAAATGGGCATAAATGGCCTGAAGTAATGCTATGCATTATTCTAAAAAGGGGAAAGCCCAGACAAAAGCCAAATGCAAACAAAATGTGGACATTTTTAACTGGACTTAACCCAATTTTGGCCGTAAGTCCTTAAACTAAATTGACTGAGCAAGATTGCTCTCTTAAATCAATTTACGACCGGTTCGAGGGTACATCTCCGAACTCCTCTGACACCCATCGTTGTAATCCTTCAACGACGTCAGAGAGGTGACGGGTCCCGACGACCACACATCAACATGGACTGTGGGGTCCTTAAACTCGTGGACCGAAACGTCCTTAAACTAATATCGGACCGAAACGTCCTTAAACTAATGCCGGACCACTACGTCCCTAAACTAATATCGGACCGAAACGTCCTTAAACTAATGCCGGACCACTACGTCCCTAAACTGGAACATAGACCACCACGTCCTTAAACTGGAATACGGACCACTACGTCCTTAAACTGGCAATGGACCGAAACGTCCTTAAATTAATGATGGACCACTACGTCCTTAAACTGGCAATGGACCACCACGTCCCTAAACTGGAATATGGACTACCACGTCCCTAAACTGGAGCAATAGAGTCCCCAAATGCTCTTTTGTCGGATCTAAACGGTCCCGTTTAAGTTGATCTTAGCCCCAAACACGGCTAACGTATCCTTAAACATTCAAATGGACTCTAAAACTCTAAATTGACTTTGGTTCAAGGGTAAATCTCTGAACTCCTCTGACACCTATCGTTGTAATCCTTCAACGACGTCAGAGAGGTGATGAGTCCCGACGACCATATATTAAATGGATCACCACGTTAAGTTGATCTTAGTCTCAAATAGGACTAAAGTATCCTTAACGAACGTTTAAGTTGATCTTAGCCTCAATATGGCTAACGTATCCTTAAACTAAAACACCAAACCCAAATCTAAGTAAATACGGATTTGGACTAATCCACGTCCTACGGGCGACGACATAACTCAGTCTCCGTATACAATCCACGGGCAACCACAAACAAAACAAACACCCACGATACGAAGTGAAATTCTGGAGAAGGAGAAAGTAGTTACCGCGATGCGGTAGCGTAATTAACTGCAGGGGCTTGCGCCTGCAGGGAAGAGTGTCCCCACAATCAAAAACCTCTCTATCGAGGGGGAATCTGATGAAGTCTGCTACATCGGCCGCATCCGTCTAAACCTCCGATACACGGTGTCATAAATCAACTTAGCATCTTCGGAGAGGTAGACGGATAAAACCATATAGCATCTGTCCCGAATCTCAGGCAAGACGTCCTCACGTCGCCGCTACCATTCAGAGGAGAACAGATTCTGGCACGCCCGGTGGGACCTTTTCCTCTTTCCACTCCACACTTCGTGTGTCGTCTTCGCGAACGAATCGCGGTTTGTTAATGGTTACCTTTGGATTTCAAGTTTACTAAGATTTGGTATCCCGCTTGGTGCAGAAGAGGAATCAAGCATCGATGGCCTCAACTTGTTTGAAGTGCTCCAACTGCAACTGCAGCTCGCGTCCGGCCTCAACTGGGGGCATAACTTACGGGCCCCAAGCGGCCTCTCTGTTCACCATGCCCGTGGAGCAGATTACTCAAGCCACCACGGGATTGTTTTTCAGAACTATGCTTCCGCCAACAAGCTTCAGCACCCCCGTGCCTGTACAAGAAGCTCCTAAGAAGTCGGTCTTCGATCGACTTTCAGTTACTACGGCCCCTCTCAACGGGTCACCCAACACCGGTGCCTCGGTCTTCTCCAGACTGGGCCAAAACTCCTGTGAGCCCACAATGAAGCTTGCAGTCCCGGAAAAGGTTATTCTGAAAGGAGTACCCAAATCTGCTCTTGAAGTCGTCAAGGCGGCTTCTCCTGCTAAGAGATCGGTCTTTACAAGATTGACCGTCCCAACTCCCACTCCTACTCTTGCTGCTCAAAAGACATCAGTCTTCGATAAGCTGACGCCGGCAACCGCCCCACACCCGAACAGGGGGCAAGAAGAAGCTTTTTCTGTCTCTGAGCCAATACCGACGACTCGTCGCGCCCGACGACGCCACTGGCGCCGGGTAAGGAAGACTGGGGGCAACTCCCCTTCTGGGATAACTCCACCAGCTCCAACGGCGGAAGTTAATGCTGCTGTTCCAACTGGGAACAGCTTTGAGCTACTGAATAGGGTACGCAGGAACTCGCCAACTGCGGTGCTCAAGAGATCTCCTCCACCGGTAGAGACTGCCGTGAAAACATAAAAGCTGGAGCAGCCTCCTCAATCGCTGTCCTCCAGGATCTACAAGACATAGCAACGAGTCTGAGAATCTGTCATTGATCCTAACTTCTCTCGCCAGCACAAGAAGTCGAAAGGTCGGTAAGAAGAAAATCCCCTGGTCAAGCAACGAAAGGCGATGGCCGCTTGGGTGCCCAAAGTAACGGCCCCCTCAATCTACGGCCCATAAAAGAAGAAGGCCGGAGAAAGTGCCGACGCCGATGGCGAATATCAAAGGTGGTGAACCCAAACGCCCTAAGTCAGGGGGCATTGTAGTTCATACTGTCTATGTGGCATCTGGTAAAGAGAACAGTCGCATATCTACGGGTCATCGACCGCTTACGCGATCAGTGACCAAGGCGCAGGAGCAGCAGCAGAAACTCCAAGAGATGATGAACGCTATGGCCGCACTTACAGGGCCAAAAGAAAACCTTGAAACGTCCTCGGATGAACGCCAGGAGGAAGAAACCGACGCCGAATTCCTTCGTCGAATATTGGAGAAGAAGGACAAAGAGGCTGCTGAACAAGCAGCCAACATACAGCGTATGGGCCTCCTCTTCCAAGACATGATAGGGATGATGATACAACAAGATCCTCCGGCTGAAGAGCCCCCGATCGTCCTTGGAGACGATAGGGGAGAGACATCAAATCCTCCGCCAGCTCTGTCAACGGCTAAAGAGGATACAATCTCTAAAGCTGATTTGGACGAGTACATAGCCCAGCAAATACGGGTTTATCATGCGACTGAAGAAGCTGGCCAGGTCGTAAAAACGGGGCGGCCATATCCAAGTTGGTAAGACCAAATCAAGTACCCGTCCGGTTACACAATTCCTAAGTTCCATGTCTACAAGGGGACTGGAAATCACCACCAGCATGTTGCCCAGTTCAGGACACTCTGCGGTAACACCGGCGGTGACGAAAAGCTGTTGCTTCTCCAGTTTGTTGGAAGTTTATCAGATACGGCGTTCGAGTGGTACTCTGAGCTCCCGAACGACTCGATCAAGACCTTCGCGGAGATGGAGCTGTTGTTTACTCAACGTTTTGCAAGCGCCAGTGAACGCACCCTGATGACGGCACTGATTAACGCCAGGGTAAAGCCAGGCGAGACATGGGTCCAATATGCTATACGGTGGCGAAACTTATGGTCGAAGTGCGAGCAGCGCATTGAAGAAGCTCCCGCAGTGGGTATGTTTGTGGGAACCCTTGATCCGCAAGCAACCATCTCACAATTTATGATGTTTTTCAAGCCGACTACCTTTCAGGCCTTGATTGACAAGCTAGCGCAAATGGATCAGATGGGCCATAAACCCCTTCTTCCAAAGCCGGACTCCCGAAATGACAAGGGGAAAGAAAAAGCGATCGTTGTCGCTAATGCTCAACAACAACCGAGCGACTCGAAGCCAGTTACTCGTCAAAATAATATGCGCTCGTACGTGGCCCTTGAGGAGAGGCTAGGACGTTCTTACTCCTTTCCCCGCGATAAAACGAGGAGGTTATTCGAGCTGGCGTTACGCAACCGACTCATAAATCTGCCGGATCCAAAACGTCCGATGCAACCAAGTGATGTCAATGAGCCCAACTACTGTCCTTATCATCGAGTACTGGGCCATCCGATCGAAGATTGCTACGTTTTCAAAAATTGGCTTGAAAACCAGTACCGACAGGGCAAATTCGCGTTATCGGACAAATGGAAGGTGAATTCCCTGCAACCCCACACATCTAAGGGGACGAATGCGCCGGAGGCAACATGCTCCGTCGTTGAAGAAGCTCCTTAGGAGGTTGTATTATCAGCCAAGACAAAGAGGATGCTAAGCGATCTTCGGACATGTCCAGCGATTAGGTGGAAGAACCCGTTGGAACCGCAGGTCATTGAAGGGATGCTGAAGCCACGTACAACTCCAAAGACCGCTGGTAGTGACTCAAGCACTAGCAACCAGCCGTCAAAATCTTCGAAGAAGAAGAGAAAGAAATCAAAGAAGCCCGTGAAGCCTAGCGACAGACGCACGGACTTGCAAAAACAAATTGACGTGCTGGAGGAATACAACCAGAAGGCACGGACTCCCATTACATTCCAAGAGTTCCTCAATCATGTCTTTTAAGAGGAAGATGAGGGAGAAAGTTCATCTGATGAGTCTGAAGAACACGTGGCGAGCTGTCATGTGATTTCCCATTCGTTCATGAACGATGAGGAGACTTCTTGTACTGAAGCGCTGGGGGCAGATATCAAATCAAAAATTCCGATGCCACCAGATGAAATAATTGACGCATTCCTTAACGAAACTCGGTTGAAAAGTAAAGCTGATCGAGAACGTGAGGCAGTCATGTTTGAGAGGGCCAAGCGCCAGCGACTTGACGAAAGAATTGAGATACTCCCGCCGGAGCAAAGCACACCCACTGTGGATAAAATCAAATTCAAGATGAGGAAAAGGTTTGCTAAGGCCATATCAATGGGCATGAAGGTACCATCCTCCGAAGGAAACATCACCGGTGAAATGGAAACATCACCGGGGACGAATGCGCCGGGGGCAACATGCTCCGTCGTTGAAGAAGCTCCTTAGGAGGTTGTATTATCAGCCAAGACAAAGAGGATGCTAAGCGATCTTCGGACATGTCCAGCGATTAGGTGGAAGAACCCGTTGGAACCGCAGGTCATTGAAGGGATGCTGAAGCCACGTACAACTCCAAAGACCGCTGGTGGTGACTCAAGCACTAGCAACCAGCCGTCAAAATCTTCGAAGAAGAAGAGAAAGAAATCAAAGAAGCCCGTGAAGCCTAGCGACAGGCGCACGGACTTGCAAAAACAAATTGACGTGCTGGAGGAATACAACCAGAAGGCACGGACTCCCATTACATTCTAAGAGTTCCTCAATCATGTCTTTCAAGAGGAAGATGAGGGAGAAAGTTCATCTGATGAGTCTGAAGAACACGTGGCGAGCTGTCATGTGATTTTCCATTCGTTCATGAACGATGAGGAGACTTCTTGTACTGAAGCGCTGGGGGCAGATATCAAATCAAAAATTCCGATGCCACTAGATGAAATAATTGACGCATTCCTTAACGAAACTCGGTTGAAAAGTAAAGCTGATCGAGAACGTGAGGCAGTCATGTTTGAGAGGGCCAAGCGCCAGCGACTTGACGAAAGAATTGAGATACTCCCGCCGGAGCAAAGCACACCCACTGTGGATAAAATCAAATTCAAGATGAGGAAAAGGTTTGCTAAGGCCATATCAATGGGCATGAAGGTACCATCCTCCGAAGGAAATATCACCGGTGAAATGGAAACGCACCCCTCCTATTGCTTATATCATCAAAAGATTTCGCACCCCACTCAAGAGTGCAAAGCTTTCGATAGATGGTGGCAAGGATACGTTGCTCATCGACAACGCTTTAAGCGGGAGAAGCGCAAAACTCGTCGGGAGCGGAAAAATACGACCGAAGGGTTTAACAGAACTACCGGTGATTGTCGCATGGTTAACACCGGCGGGTCACAAGTGCCTACATTCGGGAGCGATTCTGATGAGGAGCTGGAACTTGCCTCTCTCTTTAAAGAGTCCACTTCGGGAAAAGAAGAAGAGCCGAAGGTCTGCGAAAACATCCGGCTGCGGAATCGGACGCTGCCCGAAAAGAATCTCGGACCCCCAAACAAAAAAGATAAAGGGAAAGAAAAGGTCTCTGAGGACATTGCCCTAGATGACCAAGTCATGGAAGAGCTAGCTGCCAAAGACCCGCCGAAGAAAAATAAGGTGGATTACAACGTCTTAGCGCATCTGAGGAAACTACCATCACAGCTCAGCATTCTTGACGCCCTTTTACTATCAAAAGAAGCGAGAGATTCGTTAATTAAGGCACTACAGGACCCGGAGCAGTTCCAAGCTTTCCTGGCCGAAGAAAAAATGAAGGATGAATTGGAGGACGTGCACACGGCAGATGTTACTTTTCGCGATGAAGATCTTCTTCTTGGGACGTGCGAACACAATCGCCCCCTCTATGTCTCAGGATACTGCCATGATATAAAGATAGGCAAAATCCTGATCGACAATGGATCCTCCGTCAACCTTCTCAATGTGCGGGTGTTAAAAGAAATCTGCATGAGCGTCCATCACCTTGCTCGGGACAAGATCACCATCTCTGGGTTCGACTCCCAATCGTCAAAGACTCTTGGATCTGTGATACTGACACTACGTTTCGGGCTGCTCGTCACGGACATTAAATTCCACGTTATAGATGCCAAGACATGCTACAAGCTCTGCTCGGCCGATCATGGTTACACGAGTACAATATCATCCCTTCTACACAGCATCAGTGTATGAAATATTTTAGGGATGGTCTCGAGTATACCGTAACGGGAGAACTGAATCCGTTTTCCGTGAATGAAGTTCGCAAATATGAAGATGCCAAATACTTCTTGCCGAATTTTGAAGACACGGAAAGATATCGCAAGCCGGAGAATAAAACTAATGCTACCATCCCTGTCTTCGGCAGTGATACCGAGGAGGAAGAGGAGATAGTGTATTCGGATCCGCCCCAATACAACAAGCCAGGGCCACCTGCTCCTACGTTGATCTTTGGTAGTGACTCGGAAGATGAGGTCCATGCTGTATTCCCCGCTCGACCCTTAATACAAGCGTCCGCCGATGAAGAGAAAAGTCTACAAGTTGCTATGGTGCCGCCTAAACACCGTAAAGAATTGGATGCACTTGATGTCTACAGTGTAGAAGAACTGCGAACGTTCTATATCCCTCCCAGACGAGAAGGCGAGAAAGTAATTTTATTCTACCGCTCTGAAGAAACCAGAGTGGAGAAAGAAATCTGGCGCGGCGCGGATCCTACGCTTGATAGGCTTCAGCCTATCCGTCTTCCCAGATATTATACGGATGGTTTGAAAAAGCTGCTGAGACGCCAGGGGATATCCTTCAAGCAGACCGTTCGAAAAGCCAAGTTCTACGATAAAGTCTGGAACGTTCCTGGGACTCAACGTAAGTTGTCTGGTGGGAGGATGGAGACAATCGGGCTCGGATACATTCGCTCCAAGAAACGAGAGCTGCTCCGCGACTGTTACGCCATGCACAACTTCAATGAAGAAGCGGGTGCTCAATGGGAGGAGGCCAATCCTGAACCAGTAAAAGTTCCAGATGCAAAGGTGCTCGGTCCGTCGTTTGAAGAACAAATGTACAGGCTTATAAGGGAAGCTGGTCAAAAGGTCCGAGATGATCACAACCGCGAAATGGCCATCTACGAGAAAGCCAAAACGCAACGCCTCCTTCAACAGGCCGTCAAAGATGAAAGTGCCGTCCCTTGTCAACCTATTATAAAAAAGGCTCGACGTAGAGACAGAAACAAGTTGAAAGGCCAAAAAGACGCTCAACAGCAACAAAGTGGGACTAAGAAGCTACGCAAACGGGAGTCGAGCGTTATTGATCTATCCCTCATGAAGAAAATGGGTCGAGCGTACTCGTTTCCTCGGGACAAGACGAAGATGATACTTGAGCTTGCTCTAAAACATCAGATGCTCACACTGCCGGAGTCCAAGCACCCCGAACAAGCAGGCGATGTCTCTGACCCAAACTATTGCTCTTACCATCGAGTAATGGGGCATCCTCTTGAAGACTGCTTCACCTTCAAGAATTGGGTTGAAGATCAGTATCAGCTTGGCAAGTTCGCTCTGTCTGACAACTGGAGGGTAGCGCCGCCACAGAAGCACGAACCCAAAGCCGCAAGACTAGAACCAACTCCACATTGGGATTGGAAGCGGATTCGCACTTGTCACATGATAACAATATTAAAAGAAGGGCCCGAGAACATGGACAACCTTCCCTGGTGCTTCGAAAACAGCAATGATGAGATGATCTCAGAATTTCCGCCAGCTCCGAAAGAACTGAAGGATGGAATACATACCACCGCAGATAACCTCAAGAAAATTGAGTTGGGGACGCTAAACGACCTGCGACCGATATTTGTCAGCGAGCTGCTATCTGAAGAAAGGGTGGCTACGTTAAAAGACGTTCTTGTACAGCATAGAGATTGCTTCGCATGGAACTATTCCGAAATGCCGGGACTAAATCCAGAAGTTGCTGTGCACAAATTGGCGATATCCCCAGACGTCAAGCCAGTCAAGTAGGCACCAAGAAGAATGCGGCTCGAGCTTGAGATGAGCATCAACGCCGAGGTCAAGAAGTTAATCGACTCTGGCTTTATCCGGGAGGTTCAATATCCTGAATGGATCGCTAACATCGTCCCGGTGATGAAGAAAAATGGGACGGTGCGCATATGCGTGGACTTTCGGGATCTCAACAAAGCCTGCCCGAAGGATGATTTCCCGGTGCCAGTCACCGAACTGATAATAGACAATACGTCCACTCATGAGGTTTTCTCCTTCATGGACGGCTCATCAGGGTATAATCAGATAAAGATGCATCCTGAAGACCAGAAGCATACCGCTTTCCGGACCCCTTTGGGAATATTCTGTTATAAAGTGATGCCCTTCGGATTAAAGAACGCCGGTGCCACTTACTAAAGGGCCATGACGAAGATCTTCGATGACCTTATACACGAAATCGTCGAATGCTATATCGACGATCTCGTGGTTAAAAGCAAATCATACGAGGAACATCTCGAGCATGTGAAGACCGTATTTCAACGCCTTCGACAATACAACTTGAAGATGAACCCTCTCAAGTGTGCATTCGGGGTTTCCTCAGGCAAATTTCTAGGATTCATCGTCCGACACCGAGGCATCGAGATAGATCCGTCAAAGATCAAGGCGATCATGGAAATGCCTCCGCCGAGAACTCTCAAACAGTTGCGGTCTCTCCAGGGGAAGCTCGCATATATTCGGCGATTTATAGCCAACCTCTCTGGCAAGTGCCGCCCTTATATTCACCTGATGAAGAAGGGGACTCCATTCGTCTGGGATCAAATATGCCAGGGCGCGCTGGACAAGATTAAACAGTACCTGCAAAACCCGCCAGTGATGGCTGCTCCGGTTAAGAGAAAGCCTCTCATTCTTTACACGACCGCCCTCGAAGGTTCTTTAGGCGCATTGTGGGCGCAAGAGAATGACCAGGGGAAAGAAAGAGCACTTAAGTCGAGTTCTACTGGGGACAGAAAGCAACTATTCACCTATTGAAAAACACTGCCTGGCGTTGATCTTCGCGATAACAAAGCTCAGGCACTATGCGTTGGCGCATGAGGTCCGTCTCATTTCGAAGGTAGACCCTCTTAAATATTTAATGTCGAAGGCTATATTGACAGGTCGACTCGCTAAATGGGCTCTGCTCTTGATGGAGTTCTCGATAACGTATCAACCTCTCAAGGCAGTCAACGGCCAGGCCATTGCCGACTTCCTCGCTGAGCATCCGATACCCGTCGATTCTCCTTTAAATTGCGATCTTCCAGACGAACATGCATTTGATGCGATCGACGGTAGTGATACCCGATGGGAGCTTTATTTTGATGGAGCATCTTCCATGAAAAAGCGCAAACAAAGTACCCCCATAATCAAATCGGGGGTAGGCCTCATCTTCGTGACTCCACAAGGAGGGATAATGCGCTTCGCTTTCTCCTTAACAGAGCCGAGGACAAATAACGAAGCCGAATATGAAGCTTTGATAGCAGGCCTCGAGATCACCATGGACATGGGAATTGAAAACCTCTTCATATACGGAGATTCTCAACTGGTCGTTAGTCAAGTAAACGGCGACTACCAAACGTGCAAACCGGAATTGGTAAAGTACGGTGAAAAGGTGCAACAACTGTTGACCCAAATTCCCTCCTATACTTTGGAAAGCATACCGCGCGCGGAAAACAGCAAAGCAGACGTGTTGGCCAAACTTGCTAAAGAACTGGCTGACGAGAACCTCGATGACGTTAGAATCGTGGTACAAACCCGTCGGGTGCTTGCCCAAGCAGAAGTACCTCCGGAATCATCCGAGGAAAAGGGAGCGACTGAGCAGATGACCTTACAGATAAAAGAACGAGAAAAGGCTGAGGACTGGAGGGAAGTCTTCATAGACTACTTTAAGTCCCATCGAATGCCCGAAGATGCGTCCACAAGACATCAGCTCATGAAACGGGCTCTGTCTTTCGCCTTCGTCAATGATACTCTATACAAGAGGTCGTTTGATTCTCTGTGGCTGAGATGCCTAGGGCCTGACGAAGCGGAAAGGGTCGTTCAGGAAGTCCATGACGGACTTTGTGGTTCTCACCAAGCAGGCCCAAAGATGAAGATGAAGATTAAACGGATGGGCTACTACTGGCCCACAATGATTCAAGACTGCCTTGAGTATGCGAAGCAGTGCCGCTCATGTCAAATTCATGGGGATTTCATCCATCAGCATCCAAATCCACTACACCCGACGGTGGCTAGCTGGCCGTTCGAAATGTGGGGAACTGACATAGTCGGTCCCATTGAACCAGAATCGTCCAAGGGACATCGTTTCATCCTGGCGACGACTGATTACTTCTCCAAATAGGCAGAAGCAGTACCGTTGAGGGAAGTGAAGACGGAAAATATCCTCCATTTCTTCAAGACGCACGTGATATATCGGTTTGGAACTCCCCGACGGATCATCTCCGATAACGGGCCAGCTTATAGAAGCCACAAGATCAGTCGCTTCGCACAGCAGCATAATATAGACTGGAGATATTCCTCGGTTTATAATCCATGAGCTAATGGTCTAGCTGAAGCCTTCAACAAGACCCTGACAAAGATCATGAAAAAGACGGTGTCCCGAAATAAGAAAGACTGGCAAGAGAGATTGCAAGAGGCTCTTTGGGCGTATCGAACTACGTTCAAGACGGCCACGAACACAACGCCGTACCCGTTGGTATTCGGTACCGAAGCAGTACTCCCCTTCGAGATAGAGTTACCCTCTCTGCGAGTGGCAGTCCACTACGAGCTGACGGACGAAGAAAATGCTCACCTTCGGCTTGAGGAGCTTGATGCCCTTGAAGAAACACGGCTCATAGCGCAAGAAAATCTGGAAGCTTATAAAGCAAAGATGACGCGCTCATATGAAAGATTGACCCGACCGAGGACAGTTCGCCAAGGCGAACTCGTGCTAGTGGTCAAAAGGCCTATGATCCCCAATCGCGCCAAGCGGGGAAAGTTTGAGCCAAACTATGAAGACCCGTACATCATAGATAAGGTCTACCAGGGTGGGACCTATCTACTCATAGATATGCACGGTGAAAGGCCTTTCAGGCCAATAAACGGTCGCTTCCTAAAAAGATACTATGCTTAATAAGTCACTGCCTAGGTCAATGATAGATGACGACAACTATGTCCGCTCGCTATCTTCCTAAGCTCAAGCTTTATAAGCAGTAGCCAGCCTTCTCCATGACGGACCGAAACGTCCTTAAACTAATAGCGGACCGAAACGTCCTTAAAACTAATACCGCAGCATCCGTAGGCTGACAAGATAAAAAATATATATAATAAATATAAAATATATATATATATATATAAATAAAAACGGTATGTCCATAAGCAAAAAAAGGCACGGATGAAAACCCGAAAGGGCGCCATGAGTAAAAACAGCAGGACTACCGGCGAGTGTTCGTGAAAACCTGAAAGGGCGCGACCTCGTAAAAAAAAAAGAAGAAGAAAATAAAAAATATATATATATAAAATAAAAACGGCATGTCCATAAGCAAAATGGGCACGGATGAAAACCTGAAAGGGCTCCGTGAGTAAAAACAGCAGGACTACCGGCGAGTGTTTGTGAAAACCCGAAAGGGCGCAACCTCGTTAAAAGGACACTTACAAGATCCTCTCGACCTTGTAAGGAGAAACCACCCGCGTGAGATCCTTACGACTCACAAGGGAGCAACACACTTAGGGATCCTCACGATTCCTAGGAAGAAAATACACTTGCGAGATCCTCACGACTCGTAAGGAGAACTCTCTTATGGGACCCTCACGGCCCATAAGATTTGAAAGTCTTAAGTTACAGAGACCTAAATCTATGCTTAAGCAATCCCACAATTTCCGATATTGCCCTACAAGTGGCTCAATACTGACCCTTGTATACAATCCACGGGCACGAATAAACATTTCCCTAACCAAGTTTCATCTGTGATTGGGAATATGTTCGCATAATGAACAACCCTTATAAGTCCTCTCGACTTACAAGGAGAAAATCCTCTTGTATGATCCTTACGACTTACAGAGGAACAAACACTTAGGAATCCTCACGATTCCTAAAAAGGAAATACATCTACAAAATCCTCACGACTTGTAGGGAGAAATAACTTCGTGAGACCCTTACGGCTCATGAAGTCAAAAGCCTGAGTCGACAGGACCCTAACCCTGGTCGCTAAGCCACCTTTGTTCAACATCGACAGAGGCAGATGATGATTCGCTCCTGGCAATATCCCAGTTGTAGCGGTGCTGATGCCGAAATCGGTGTCTAATTTTAGGTTTACGGTGAAAAGCCAGTAGGCCGCACATGCATACGAAATAGCCGAAATGATGGGGCAGCTTGCAATAAAAAGCAGCAAGTAAAAATGTATGCATGCAAAATAGCCAAAATGATTGGGCAACTCGCAATAAAAAGCAGCGAGTGAAAACAAAATTAACAGTCGAAATGATTGGGCACCGCGAAAAATAGCCGAAATGATTGGGCAATCGCGACATTCGCGATATAAAGCTGAAATGATAGAGCATCGCGGAAATAAAAAAAATGATGATAAAACTTTGGCCCTACAGTTAAGATCACATCGATCCCTGTATACAATCCAAGGGCGTAAACAAAGAGGGAACCATACTTTCCCAATAGGCTCCGCCAGAAAACGAAGCCAAATCTCGACGGTTCATCCCAACTCCGAAGAAACCAGTGTCTTCGGCAAATACATCGACTCAGGGAAACAAATAATCTTTGACGAGAGCCTCCTGATCCGCGTCGACTCGCAGAGCAACCAGTGTCTCCGTGGGAAATTCTCGACTCGTTTCAACCCCAAGGAAACAAATAATCCTTGGCGCTAGGGAAACAAATAATCCTTAGCAAATACCTCGACTCAGGGAAACAAACAATCTTTGACGAGAGCCTCCTGATCCGCGTCGACTCGCAGAGCAACCAGTGCCTCCGTGGGAAATTCTCGACTCGTTTCAACCCCAAGGAAACAAATAATCCTTGGCGCTAGGGAAACAAATAATCCTGAGCAAGTACCTCGACTCAGGGAAACAAACAATCTCTGACGAGAGCCTCCTGATCCGCGTCGACTCGCAGAGCAACCAGTGCCTCCGTGGAAAATTCTCGACTCGTTTCAACCCCAAGGAAACAAATAATCCTTGGCGCTAGGGAAACAAATAATCCTTAGTAAATACTTCGACTCAGGGAAACAAACAATCTTTGACGAGAGCCTCCTGATCCGCGTCGACTCACACAGCAACCAGTGCCTCCGTGGGAAATTCTCGACCCGTTTCAACCCCAAGGAAACAAATAATCCTTGGCGCTAGGGAAACAAATAATCCTTAGCAAATACCTCGACTCAGGGAAACAAACAATTTTTGACGAGAGCCTCCTGATCCGCGTCGACTCGCAGAGCAACTAGTGCTTCCGTGGGAAATTCTTGACTCGTTTCAACCCCAAGGAAACAAATAATCCTTGGTGCTAGGGAAACAAATAATCCTTAGCAAATACCTCGACTCAGGGAAACAAACAATCCTTGACGAGAGCCTCCTGATTCGCATCGACTCGCAGAGCAACCAGTGTCTCCGTGGGAAATTCTCGATCCGTGTCAACACCAAGGAAACAAATAATCCTTGGCGCTAGGGAAACAAATAATCCTTAGCAAAATCTTTCGACTCAGGGAAACAAACAATCCTTGACGAGAGCCTCCTGATTCGCATCGGCTTGCAGAGAAACCAGTGTCTCCGCGGGAAAATTCCCGATTCGTCTCAAATTGCAAGATGAAACCTCAGGCAGCAGGAATTAAAAAGCTTGCTTCCTGAATAATGGGACCCTGCAAGTCGATCTAAAACGGTCTCTTGCATACTATTCACGGGTCTCACTCTCCAAAGTCGAGTTTCGACAAGGAGGGAAACAACCGCTTACGGGTCCTCTCGACTCGTAAGAGGGAAAAATTGTCTTATAGGATCCTTACGACTTATAAGAGAAAACTACACTTAAGAGTCCTCACGATTCCTAAGGAGAAAAACCCACCTACGAGATCCCCTCGATCCGTAGAGAGAAAAATCTCTACGAGACCCTCACGGCTCATAGAGTTGAAAAGTCTTAGGCAGCAGATCTGAACCTGCGGTCTAAGCCATCGCTATTTCTTAAGAAAGTCAAGGTGCTTACTCTATTATCTGCTAAATTGTGACAACATGCTGATAATAAGAGAAAGAAGAAAGCAACAGAAAGAGCATCCGATTTACATTTGATCAGGGATTCGAGACACACTAAGTCATGCATAAGCAAAATACTCAGAACAAAAGATAAGACATGCTAGCAAAAACAAAAATTTCCATTAATTTTGCCAGATGGCTCCCATGATAAGCTTAAGAAGGGAGGAACGCCGGGGAAGCAGGGGACCATTGTACGCGTCGAAGCGGCTCATGATTTCAGCACACTCCACGTTTGTGAACTCTCGATTTTGAGAGCGGCCAAGTCGGCGGATGTCCCCGTAAGAGATGATCTCGTTAAGAGCATACATATGGGCGTCCATTGTTCCTGTGAAAGAAGATCAGCAAAATTAGCAGACCGACTGATTAGGCGAATTCTTGTTAAAAAATGAGCACAGAGAGTTAAACTCATCGAGAGCAATGCTCTACGAATAAGGATGACGCCTATCAAATTCCATAATAATGGAAATTTGAAGAAGTCCCCCAAGAACTCTGAGATCATTATTATTAAAAGATGATATAATCCTTTAAATACAAAACTCCATTTTTAATTTTCATTATCCACACTCAAACTCTTAAGAGTTCATCTCATTTTTAGATCAAAGAGATCTATGTTTTGACAAAGATTCAAGGTTCTGTTCATGGGTCAAGAAACCCTGAAACAGATTCTTGAGAGCAAGGCTCTATTGGTGAAACCCCAGAAGGGTTTTCTTTAGATCAAAGATCTATAAGAGCAAAGCTCTATTAATTAAAATTGATTTAATTCAAGACTAATTCTTACCTAAATAGTTCCTTTTAAAGAAAATCTAAGAGTTCTTAAAAACAAGAGCAGGGCTCTGAGATTCTGAAAATAAAATTTTTGGAGATGATGATCATCTGAGAAGGACCAAAGGTCCTATTTATAGGCATCAAGTGCCCTTTCAGCTTCCAAAGTTTCCGCAACGGTTGGAATTCCGCCACCGTTGCGCTCACGTTTGGCGTCACGTAAGCGCAACGGTGGGGGGGCATTTGTTTACCCCAATCAGAGCAAAACTCTGTTCAAATTCTGAGGCGGGAGATGAAGCAACGCTTCATCTTCCCCCAATCAGAGCAAAACTCTACCTTGAAAATCTAAATTTTAATAAATGAAGCAACGCTTCAGATCCTTTGCGCTGCGCGCAATACGTCACGTGTCAGACGCAGATGCATCAGCGCAGCGCCCAAAGCGGTGCGCCCAATCAGAGCAAAGCTCTATTTAAACTAAAATCAAAGGAAGCAATGCTTCAGTTGCGCAAGCACTGCGCTGCGCGACACGTGTCAGCGCGGATGCGCTAGCGCAGTTGCGCTGCGCGACACGTGTGACACGTGTCAGCGCGGATGCACTAGCGCAACTGCGCTGCGCTGTGCGCTGCGTGACACGTGTCACGCGCTGGGGCATTTGCGCCAAACAGAA
Source organism: Agapanthus africanus (assembly GCA_030015575.1). NCBI lineage: Eukaryota > Viridiplantae > Streptophyta > Magnoliopsida > Asparagales > Amaryllidaceae > Agapanthus > Agapanthus africanus. Next base: position 492,119,715 of record CM057350.1, on the reverse strand, counting down.
TTAAGATTTTAAAGAAATCTTTCTGTTCTTGTTAAAACAAGAAGATTTTCTTCGGTAAAACAGAAGCCCTTGGATCAAAGATCCAACGGTGGGGAAAATTCCCCAAATCACTCAGAGAAAGATCTCTTTAACAAATTTAACTAATTTATGGGCACTATAAAAAGGACCCTAGACCTCAATTCAAAGGCATCAACACTTTTGAGAAATCAAGAGCTCCAAACAGAGAGAACTCTGAAAAAGTTTTAAGAAAAAGGTAAAAAAACCTTCACATATTAGAAGAAATTTCTTCTAAATAGATCATTGATTTAAAAACAAGAACAATGATCTTCACATAATAAATAGTGTTTTGCACTCTTGTGAACCTCTGGTTCCTGAAATAAAAAAAAGAAAAACTTGTTTTTCTTTGATCTAAATTAGATCAAGGAAACAAACAGTGCTTTGCACTTCTTTTATGAACCATTGATTCTTGAATCTCAAAGATTCTTAAATCATAGTGCCTTACACTTGCAAATTGCGCTGTTTCGCTCTTGGGAGAGCGCCACGTGTCAGCATCTGAACTACTTGCGCTATGCGCTTTGAGATAGAGCTTTGCTCTCTGTGATTGGCGCAACTCACCAGAGTGCGCCACGTATCAGCAGCGCAAGCGCAGCGCACTAGCGCAGCGCACTGCGCTTGCGCGACACGTGTCAACACTACAAGCGCTTGCGCTCTCTAATTGGCGCAAAGCGCCTGAAAATGCAATGCATTTCCTAAAGGGCCAGGCCCAAATAAAAAAGACCAAGCAGGCCTAATTAAATTGATGCTCTGCATCATTTATAAATGGACAGAGCCCAAACAAAATAATAAAAATGCTATGCATTATTTAAAGGGGCAAAGCCCAATTGAGAGGTCCAACGGACCAAAACAAATGCTCTGCATTATAATAAAAAGGGCAGAGCCCAGTCAAAATGGGCATAAATGGCCTGAAGTAATGCTATGCATTATTCTAAAAAGGGGAAAGCCCAGACAAAGGCCAAATGCAAACAAAATGTGGACATTTTTAACTGGACTTAGCCCAATTTTGGCCGCAAGTCCTTAAACTAAATTGACTGAGCAAGATTGCTCTCTTAAATCAATTTACGACCGGTTCGAGGGTACATCTCCGAACTCCTCTGACACCCATCGTTGTAATCCTTCAACGACGTCAGAGAGGTGACGGGTCCCGACGACCACACATCAACATGGACTGCAGGGTCTTTAAACTCGTGGATTGAAACATCCTTAAACTAATATTGGACCGAAACGTCCTTAAACTAATATCGGACCGAAACGTCCTTAAACTAATATCGGACCGAAACGTCCTTAAACTAATGCCGGACCACTACGTCTCTAAACTGGAATATAGACCACCACGTCCTTAAACTGAAATACGGACCACTACGTCCTTAAACTGGCAATGGACCGAAACGTCCTTAACTAATGATAGACCACTACGTCCTTAAACTGGCAATGGACCACCACGTCCCTAAACTGGAATATGGACCACCACGTCCCTAAACTGGAGCAATAGAGTCCCCAAATGCTCTTTTGCCGGATCTAAACGGTCCCGTTTAAGTTGATCTTAGCCCCAAACACGGCTAACGTATCCTTAAACATTCAAATGGACTCTAAAACTCTAAATTGACTTTGGTTCAAGGGTACATCTCTGAACTCCTCTGACACCTATCGTTGTAATCCTTCAATGACGTCAGAGAGGTGATGAGTCCCGACGGCCATATATTAAATGGATCACCACGTTAAGTTGATCTTAGTCTCAAATAAAACTAACGTATTCTTAACGAACGTTTAAGTTGATCTTAACCTCAATATGGCTAACGTATCCTTAAACTAAAACACCAAACCCGAATCTAAGTAAATACGGATTTGGACTAATCCACGTCCTACGGGCGACGGCATAACTCAGTCTCCATATACAATCCACGGGCAACCACAAACAAAAAAAACACCCACGACACGAAGTGAAATTCTGGAGAAGGAGAAAGTGGTTACCGCGATGCGGTAGCGTAATTAACTGCAGGGGCTTGCGCCTGCAGGGAAGAGTGTCCCCACAATTAAAAACCTCTCTATCGAGGGGGAATCTGACGAAGTCTGCTACATCGGCCGCATCCGTCTAAACCTCCGATACACGGTGTCATAAATCAACTTAGCATCTTCGGAGAGGTAGACGGATAAAACCATATAGCATCTGCCCCGAATCTCAGGCAAGACGTCCTCACGTCGCCGCCGCCATTTGGAGGGGAACAACCGGATTTTGGAAGTTTTGTGCTTGGAAGGGGTGCTGACTCAATGGAAGTGGTTGCTGTTGTGGTGGAGGGACCCTTTGGAAATTGTTTTGGATTGGAACCGTGTTTTGAGATTGTGATTGGTTCCAAGCAAAGTTAGGGTGATTCCTCTAACCCTGATTATATGTTGAAGAATAAGGATCGTTTCTAGGTCTTTGAAATGCGGCATTGGTATGCTCGTGACCTTGAAACGGAGAATTTCGTGGACATTCTTCCGTCAAATGAGAAGGATCAGAACAACATCCACATACAGTTTTGGAGAGTGACATTTGACTTAGGGCGGCTAAAAATTTATTTTCCATAGTCTCGAGTTTCTTTTGTATAGCTGAAATGTCAGTTCTAACTCCTATGGAAACTTCCGATTGGTTATTGCCAGCCCTAAACGATGGACTCACACCCTCCCACTGTAAAGATTTTTCAGCGAAATCTTCTAAAAATTTCCAGGCTTCCCCATCATCTTTGGTCATAAAATTGCCTTGACACATGGATTCAAGGGTCTGTCTTGTGTTAGGATTAATGCCCTCATATATGATTCTGCACAGATCCCATCTAGGGATTCCGTGATGTGGACATTGGACTAACAGATCCTTGAAGCGTTCAAGACATTTTGAAAATGGTTCATTTGGAAGCTGGTTGAATTAATTTATTTGGCTACGGACTCGAGCTGTCTTATGATGTGGGTAGAATTTCTTTAGGAATGCTTTGACGAGTTCTTCCCAATTTGAAATGGAATGTGCGGTAGTGTTATACAGCAACTTCTCGGTTATATCGCACAAGATAAATGGGAGAAGACGTAGACACATAGCATCCACAGAAAGCTGTGAGGTACCCATCATTGCACATACATTTTCAAATTTGGTGATAAACACGTATGCGTCTTCAGACTCGAGACTGTGAAATTTTGGTAGAAGGTTGATGTATTGGGGTTTTATCTGAAAATTGTCCCCGTTGGCTGGTGGAATGGAAAGACAGTTAGAAAGGGGACCTCGTGTAGGATAGCACCTCTCTTGGAGAGAGATGCGGGGTGGATTCTGCGCACCAACGGACGGTGGCAGAGTAGTGGTAAAGAAGTTTGATGGAGACGGATCCATCGATGTGGGTGTGGTGGTGGGTAAAGAAAAGGTAAATGTAGAAATACTGACTTTAGGGTCGATCGGGAGAACGCGGACTAAACGGGCACTAGAATCCCGTGTCCAGCCTATCTTGTACTAAAAAGGGTTAGTACAAGTTGCATCGTGAATATAATTAGGGGAAAGAATGAATGTGGTGTTTGTTTTGAAAAATATACGGATTTTTGAAAAAATGATGCGATCACAACAAATGCAACAAGCAACCCTAAAATCTAGTGGTCACCTAGGTCAAAGCTCTAGACCGCTCCTAACTGCCAAAAGACAAGTCGCAGGATAAATCCTCCACTGCCTCTTTGTCTCTCCTGTGGCCAGGTAAGTGCCAGGTAAGTAGGAGGTTCTCCACTACGTAAGTAGTGGGCCTAATTAAGTAACCACTAGCCTTCGACACACTTGCCTTAGACACCACAAAAGAAACGCGGATAAGCAATGAATTACCCACGGCCTTCTCTTGTCCTAAGTGAGCGCGACGGTCCTTAGAGTCATCTCTAGATATTTTTTAGTTAATGAGGGTAAATGCGGATGCAAGTTTGTGATTTTTGGGGCTTAGGAAAGGTAATGAACTCCCCACCTAATCTGGATTTGGTCTTTGCCCCTTAATTTCCGTATTAATATGCAAACAACCAAAAATCAAAACACGCACAATTTATTTTGCTTTTGCGGCGCTGCGATTTATTTGCAAAGAAATCTGCAGCAAATTGTTAATTGAAGCAGATTTAGGAAGAGATAAGAAAGTCAGGGGGTTACAGAGCAAATTTGGTGGAGTGCTGACGTCAGCACGCGGCGGAACCGCGGTGGGAGCTTGCTAATGCCGAGGAATCGCGGCGCCTTCAAGGGATCACTGCACACAATTTTCTACAGAGGCTCCTGTTCACTTACAGAGCTCTATGGAATGCTCTGAAATTTTTTTCTCCAGCTCCAATAATTCCAGATTTCCTCGCAACAAATCAGAACGAATCGGTTAGGGTTTGTGCGAGTTTAGATCTAAAAATATGGACGGAATAAACTTTTCAACTCAAATTTCAAAACACGAACAATTAGCGCACTAGTCCCCGGCAACGGCGCCATTTGATTGATACGATTTCGGATTGTGTCGGTTTAGAAAATATATAGAAATCATAATCAAAAATTATTTGACCGCAATCAATAACGGTGTCGATTATAGCGCGTTAGTAAGTGTGGATCGTCCATAGGGAAAGTGTAATCGTTTGTATTTCGAATTAGATGAGTCGAAAATTTAAAGAAAAGAAAAGAAAGAACAATTCATGATTTATAGAATTGAAGTTCAACAATTAGAAAATTTTTGATCTAATAACTAGAAAACATTAAAATCAAGAATCGAGAATTGAGAAGTGATGATTTCCAATCCAAATATCAAGAATTGAAGTGAGGCTCGTAGGAATCGATCGGATCTATAGATGTGATGAAATCTAGTGATTACGTATTCTTATCCATCGATGAATTGATACTAGATCGATGATGATCGACGAGAATTAGGGATTTCTAGTGAAACTAGGGTTTCAATATCTATCTCTTGTCTCTTCGTCGATATCATTCACATTCTAGCCTCTAGTAAATTCAAGAATCGATCGTGGATCCCTAATTTCGAGCGATTGCAATCAAGAAAGTATCGCAACGAAACTAGGTCGTCGATTCTTCAATTTGCTAGGGTTTACAAAACTCGTAGGACTTAAGAATCGTTTTAAGATTTGTTACATCATCATTCTATTGATCGTCTCGACTCCTTTACGAGCGGAGTTTTACTCAAACATCACAACAAGAACCACAATTACAAATTGAGATCGAATCATGATGCAAGAATTTAAAGAAAGCAAGATTAAAGAATTTCACCTTTTATTTATATCAACAATTCCGTTACAAATCACTCAAGAACTACAAGAGGAAGAACTCGATCGTCGATTTGGTTTCGCTCGTCTCCTTGAGTCGCGGATCGGCTTGGATCACTTGCTCGATTGAAGATCGGCTCCGCTCCTAAAAGGTTGAAGGCTTCTCGCTTGAATGGTACCCGGGATCTTGAATTTGGCTTGGATTTAGAATTAGGGCTACAAGATGTGTCACTCAACTTGTAGAAGGATTTTGGGGAAGATGAAGATTAGCCCTTAACCCTAGATCTAGGCTCCTTTTTATAGACCATCGAAACCCTAGATCTAGAATTTCAAATTTGAATTTTCCCTCCAAAAGTTTGTTAAAAGAGAGCCTTCTAGATGAAGTTTGTTAAGCCGAGCCTTCTAGATGAACCACGTGGCATTTTTACAATTTTCTGGAAGCTTGGACCGTTATTTGAGACACGTGTAGGAAATCTGGGCATCTGAAGCCATCAAGCCGCCGTGGAACCGCGGCGCAAGCAGGCTCCCGCCGCAGAACCGCGGCGCTTTTGAAGCCTTAGGGCTTGGGTCTTCAGGTAATTGTTTGGGCTGACTTATGGACCTTTATCTGATATGTTGAATTTTATTTTTCCCTCTACATTGCTACCAGATCTCAAAACTTGGAGTTGGTGTATTTTTGATCAGCTCTTTTCCCAATTTTTGCTTTGCTCCTGCAATTTCCTGCACAATTTCTCGAGACAAGAGTTGCGCTATACAAGAATGATGCGATGCCATGATAAACACACAATTCCCTCAGAAATGTCGGTTTTAGAGTATAACACATGCAATCTGGTATTTCAGGACTGTTTTGCTAATATGTGCAATATGAATACCGAACACTTCTAGATGAGTGCAAATGATAGGGAAATTGCCGTGTTAAAAATGCAGTATTTTCGAATGATTAGATCCAAATTTCTTTGAAAATCATATCGAATCATATGTGAGATGAACTACAGTATAATGATCATGGCAGTTATACAGTGAGAGTGTCATGGCAATTACTAACGGTGTGTTTGTAACATGCAGAATAGTGCTCGTGCAATATGAACCGTTAGTAATAGTATGGTGTTCTATCAATTCTAAGTTTATAGACATATAGCAGGGAATGCGGCATGCAACAAATGGTATCCATGAACAGTCAATATATGAAGATGCAATATGCTACTACAAGGTCCTATCAGCCCTGACGTATAACGCCATGCGGGCGATATCCCGTAGATGTTAAATCTACTCACCGTAGTCTCGCGCTAAGTGTAGCCGACGACTTGTTTCCCTTTCTTCGCGGCATCCGTCGTACTCACCTGCGAACCTAGAATTTCACAGAATATCACACATAAGCTCAAATCTACAGAAACGCGATATTAAGGTCAAACTAGTAATCCGCGTCGTGAACCAAGCGCGTGCGTGTGCGATACGCTAAAACGCGTGATTACGTGCCTGAAGCTACTCCGACGCGTCGCGATACGCAGAAACCCCAAACCACATACGTATTACGCGTGTCGCGAAGGTTTAACAAAAATACGAGAAATAGGGTAATTGATCCCAGATTTTTCTACAGCAAGAATTAAATAAAATTGCACATACCATGAGTCTTAGAATAGCAGCAGACACCTACAGAGCAAAACCCAAACCCCATGCCCCCCCATCTGGCCGCAAATTGCGACCAGAACTGATTTTTTCAGCGGCCAAAAGATGGAATTTGGGGGTCGTGTTCTACATATGGGATCAACACCTAACAACTATACTCCAGTTAACTCAGATTTATTCTGAACTCACTGGGTCGATAGCAGATCACAGGAAGCTAGAATTTGCTTTAAAACGATAAATTTTGCATCAAACCGAAACCTGGTGGTGTTTTAGTGAAATTGGGGGCTAAGCTAGGTTAACATGGCCCTAACAACACTTAATTAACTTAGTCTAACCAATACTAACCTCACTTAACCAAAGTTCACACTAATCATCACATTTAGCACTAAAACGCACAATTAATCACTAATCGAAGCTATAAACACACCAACTAAGCAAACTAGGATGTAGGGTTAAGAAGTATACCCCACTCTCGACCCTAGGAGGCAGAAGGAAGGAGAAGGAGGGGATCTGGAGTTGCTGTGGCTGCTGGAGCTGCTACTGCTGCTGCTGCTCCAAGCTGCTGGTGCTGCTGTTGCTTGCTGCTGCTTGCTGCTGCCAATGGTGCTGCTGTTGCTGATGCTGCTAATGAGGCTGCTGCTGTTGCTAATGAGGCTGCTGCTGTTGCTGGAGAAGTGTGGGTGTGTGTGTGAGTGAATGAGAGTGAAATGAGAAGGAAAATTGAGAGGTAAAGAATGATGGCACAAGTGGTCAACCCCCCCCTCTCTCTCTCTTCATTTAATACAAGCATGGCCTTTGCCATGATGCCCCTTCTCACTCACTCTCTCTCTCTCACCAAGTCAACAAGTTTAAATTAATTCAAATATATAATAAAACAACCATTTATTAAAACTACCAATTAACCTAATTAAAACCCAATTGGCTAAATTCCCAAGTTTTAAAACCACCATGGTTGCTAATCATGGTTAGCCCCATAATAACCTAAGTTTACATGCACATATGTGTGCAAGCTAAAAAAAATTCTACTAAAATATTTATTAAATTTGGAAAAATATTTGAAACCCAATTTGGTAAACTTTTTATTAAAACCCCTTTATATAAATATAATTAGCCACTAAACACATCCTAAGGTGTTACACGCGCGCGCCTCTCTCTAACTCTCTCCTCCTCACTCTCGCTTCCTGGCTCTCTCATCTCCCCATATCTTCCCACTCACTCTCTCGAACCCACGCCCACACTGTGGTCACCGCGCCACCACCGCCGGCTGCCGCCTCACCACCACTACACCCCCCAAGTCGAGCCCTCTACACCTCTCTCCTTTAACCCATCAACTCACCGAGCTCCCTCTCCTCCTCCAGCGATTTCAACACCATTAAGCCGCCACGATCAGCGCCACCGAACTCCGCTGCGACCACTTCCACCATCGAGGCCATCGTCATCACCATCAACACCCAAGACTCCCGCGGCCAACACAACACTCCTCCACTTCCTGCGTGACCTGGCGCCATCTTTGCCGCTGCCATCATCATCGCCAAAGAGCCTCTGTCCATTCCCCCTCTCTCCTCTGCAACTGCCTCCACCACCAACAACCTCGCCGCACCACCTTCGTCCCTCCAACCGACTACCTAAGAACCCCAGCATCCCCTAGCCATCACCAGACTCCGACGAGCACCCAGCACTGCCTCCGGCCAATCCCATCGCCGGCGACCACCTCATCCACCCCGGCTGCCTTCCTTCCAGTGCCCGAACGCCTCTTACACCCCCACCATCACTCGCAGCCGCCTCGCCCAGAAACCCAAGCCTCCGCCGCCAAGGACCCAAACTCGAGCCGAGGCCGTGAACCCTAGTCGCGCCATTCGTAGCGCGATCTCGCCGTTGCCGCTGCCGTGCGTCGTCAACGCGTCATTGATTGATAGAGATTTAGCGTGCTTATGCGCTTCTAAAAGATGAATCAATGAATATTTAATAACTGCAATCAAGAACGGCGTCGCTTGGTAGCTAGCCGGTGAGTACGGGTCGGTCCACAGGGATTTTGTGAATTTCTTAATAGCTCTTACGAGTTAATTCCGATGGGTGTCGGATCTTATTGATTAAATCTAAAAACTAAATCTATCTAGATCTAAATCTTGCTAGGGTTAGGTTTAGGGTAGGTTTGGAAATGTAAATAAATCTCACCGCTTTCTATACCCAAATTAAGATCTATGAGGCGTTATGGTAATTATTAATAAAGGGGATTAGAACCATTCGGGAAGGTGTTTCTTCCTCTAGGTTCTTATCCTTCCTTTATCAATCCTTACCCTAACCTCCTTGGAAAACATGCTCAACCGGGCCTTTATACTACGGTATCACCGCTATCTCGTGGGATAGGGTGCCGTAAGGAGCGGTGTGTGTATGTATACATGGATTCCTATTGATTATATGTGATGGGCAAGAAAGGGATGAGAGATCTTCATCTCTCAAAAGCCTTCCCCAAAGCTAACCCTAATAAGCGAGGAGACTACTCGCTCATTAGGGAATTGAAGAACATTCTATCTATCTAACTAGGGCAAGGAATTAAAGATCTATACTAAAGCAATTAAATAAAACTACTTACTTGATGGCTCTCTCCAAACATTTACACAAGACTTGTCAGATCTGAATAGATGAAATGAAAAGAGGCATCGATGCTCTCCAAAAGAAATCTGAATTTTATTAATAAAAGGAGGCATACCTCAAAAGAGGTATTTGGGTTTCTATTTATAGGACATAGAAAACCCTAAGGTTACAATTGACTCGCATATCTGCTTTTACAAAAATACCCCCGAAGAAAAAGACCTAGTCAACGCTCCACGCACCGCCAGCATTTAGGTAATTTTTCTGCCACTACGGGTTCCGCACGGCCGCGGAACCGCGGCCGCAGGCCAGGTTTGGCCGCGGTTCCGCGGCCAAAAGAAAGGCTTGGGTCTTGTGCTTTGCTGTGCTGGTTCTGGTCTTTCTCTTCTTCCTGGTTCTCTGGTTGGTTCTGCAGAATATCTTCCATGTCTCTTCCAGATCTCACAGTGAATAATTGTAGTGGACTTTTACCATTGCTTCGTGACGAAATCTTGAATCTTGCGCTGCCTTGTATTTTGTGAACTGGTCTTCGTGTAGGCTTTATCAAGATTCTCTGTTTGTTGGTCGAAGTCTCATTTTTGTATCGTCTTTTGTCTTTTTCACTGTTTTTATTCCAAGAACCTGTAACCTGCAACTAATTAGCAGACATAGGTCAAAAGCACCTGTTTATTTGCAAAACAACTAGGACTGGGGAATATAATAATGCAATATTATGGTATGAACAGTCATCAGGCAAGTACCCTACTTGCTTCGTGCTAAATTGTTCTGTTACAATTCGAAATCCTATGAATTCCGTGTATACAATTCGTGGAAATTTTTATGACGCAAGTGTTTGATGCAAAACCCGAATGAAAACCTTACATTAAACTGACGGAAATTGATCACATAAGTTGGCCCGTGTGGTAATGAACATCGTGTTAAAACTTGGCTGAAAAATAAAGTCGTTACTGACGTGAACGATCATCCTCAATTACACCCGTTAAAACTGAAAATTTTCCGCGTCTGAAACTTGTAAAAATCATAACTAATTGTTTAAAAATTGGAATGATGCGTTTGAGGGCTCAAATTGAAGAAGACTCGACGAACCGAAACCCCATAAAAGTTTTAAAGTGTTTCTATCCTGAAAAGATGACGGAAACTGGTTCGTATGGCGTCTCTGGACTGCAGTCCGGAGCAGCTCTGGCTGTTGATTTCCGTCTTGTAATGCTCACCCTTTCCTTCTTGAACTTGTTATATTGTGGAACCCTATACCATAGCGAAGATGAAACAGTTAGCTAACTAATGAAAGTGATTTCACCCCTTTTTACTGTCGTTTACTATTTAAACTGTAATTTAGATTAACAGGACATATAGCAGTCCCAAACAGAAACATAACTGATATCCCATTGTTGTACAGTACATAACTTCTGATGTAGAGGTGCGATTGAGAAACTGTCTGGTGCTTTGGAAACCCTATTGATAAACCTAAATTTTGTTCAACTATAGTGTCGCCCAATTTTGATCCCAACAGGGTGAAAATTGTGTTGCGAAATGGATATTCAGTTCAGGAACTGAATTTCCAGTAGCAAACACTTAAAATGAAACGGCTGTAACTTGCAAACCCGAAATCCGATTGCACTGAAACAAATTTTGTTGAACTTCTGACTGAGTTTACTTGCTACCGTCCTTATATTATTTTACTGAATTTTGAACGTATGATTTAATGCAATTTTTATAAGTTCATAAGGTGCATAATAGTTCGTATTACGCATGACTTGTTAACTGCATAAATGCACATATTTTACCCGATTGTCATACTTATAGTGATAGTGCGCGTATTATTCAGTGTATAATATATTGTCGTACATGAATGATATTGGTTTAGGAGTGTCAAGTACGCCAGTGAAAAAGTGAATGATTCGTGGCAGTGAACAATACAGTGAACAATGACAAAAAAACCGTGTTATTGGTGCGTACTTGTATACGACTAGACCATATTCATAAATAGTGTAAACCTGGGGAAAAGGGGGAAATCGAAGTGGAAGGAGCATTGTATTTAGTAAGGACAGTGATTTAGAGGATGATCATTCGAACAACGACTCTTATATATATAGGTTGGGCCTAGCGGTCCGGCTGACAGGGTTGTGTCCCTGGCGATAGCGGGCCTGTAAGTCTACGGTTGTGCCCCGGTCGTCTGTCCGAGACCAAAATGCGGAAACAAAAACTTTTCTTTAACTAGAAACCAGCGCTACCGCGGACTATAAACCCGGATCGGACCATTAACCTACTACTAGCAAACTGGAGAAAGGGTAGAGAGCTATACCGAGCGATCCGTGTCCTTCGGTCCTCGACCACCATCCCAAGCTCCTCGCGGCATCACTGATCTCCGGTCTCCTCGTCTGAAGGGCACCACATCGAGAAGTCTTTTTACGGGCACCCATCTCTGAACCGAGGCAACTCGGACACGAAGTTGGCTAGCCGACGTGTCCAAGATTGCTGTAGACTGAGTGTAGAACGGTTTGTCTCAAGGGGTTAATGAAGTTGCCACAATAGAGGTGGAGGATAAATCTATGGAGATGAACTTTGAAATGGAGCTAAGGAATTTTGTGTGAGCCAAATGAGATAAAAATCCTCACACACACCAAAATTGTGTGCTGCCCAAATAGTGGCCGGCCAATATATAGAGGGAGAGGCAAAACAAAGAAGGTGAGTGTAGGAAAAAGGCAAGAGGTGATCCTAAGCCAAAAAGCAAACCTCACTTCCATAATCATAACCAATCCAATCTCCATCAATTCAAATAGCAAGTAATGATGGAACAAAAAGTAATCATAAGAGGCTAGAACCATCATGAACCCTCCACCACAAAAAACATCCTCCATTTTGCTAATTTGCACATTTGCAAATAAGCCCCTCCATGGAAAATTCAGCCAAGGAAAGAAAGAAAGGAAAATGGCCGAAAAGGGAAAGCAAGCTGGCAATTTCAAAAAGCGATCCAGTAATAAATTACAGGAAAACCCCGTGACTGTATATACATACCCGCATTTGTATTCCGACCGAATACAAATGCAATGAGACAAAATCTACACTGTATAATGCTAGGATCCGGTTTAAACTAAAGCCCGCTAGTATTATCCGTCCGAACCATAACACGTGCACAAGTGCACACGTACGTTCGAACCCTGCCATAAATCCATACGGCCTCTACAGCGTTTCGCCCGAAACTTGAGAAACTGTCTGTGGGGGACTCTAAAGACTCGTCAATATTTTGGCTGTGGATTTAACCACTAGCACATCAGAGGTATTAGCCGAACGTAACGGGCTACCAGGTATTGACCAAAAGGGAAGTCGATGAGCGAACTCATCTTGACACCCTACTGAGCCTGTCAGTGACAATATCCGTACAGTCCGGTCCGTTCGTCTATGAGCATCGCATGTCGGGCCTAGGGGATTGGTAAAAGTCAGACCCCCAAAAGCGGTACAAGTCATGTCGGAGTGTAGCCCAGAACACCCTGAGATATTACTGGAATACCTACCAGTAAATCTCCTGCCTTGGCCAAGGACTTCATGTAATGGCTCTCCTAGACACAGCGCGACCTCACCCCCAATACCGGGAGAGACGAACCCCTGCAGATCCGCTCACTGCCTCCATGTGGCTCGAAACTGTACCCAACTAAAACCTGTTTGCACGACTCCTTTAAGCCATGGTAGGGTAGTAATCAAAGTACAGTGAGAACTCACACGAGACAAATGACGATCTCAGGTCAATGAACTAACCTGTACACATGTCACCAGGGAACTGCTATCTGACGTCAGGTATAAAACCAACTAGCATGTTCCCGGCGAGTCCTGTCCGGTGTACTCATAACCCAATGAGCACCTGTATACATCTTAGGTGAACCAACTGACACCAGTGGCTTGTGAGATCGGCCACCGCCCCTCGTCGGGGTCTCGACTGTATATACTAGTCTACCCTGGAGTATCGATGCCCTGTCTCGAAAACTCCCACAACTAAGGACCTTTTAAGGATGTGCTTATAGACCCAAGCTCCCACGTATATGATTGCCATCATACTGCTGGTCGTCAAGCAAGAATCCTAAGCGCTCTATCAACGCGCAATAGTGACCTGTAAGGTCACCTAAAGCAGTACACAATGATAAAGATAAACCAGACAGCATACTATCATCTTGAGTAAGACTGTCCTACCGGTATAGGTCCTCCCTCAATCATTGCAATCACGTGCCTGTGATCCAATAATTGACTCTGAGGGCACTATATCCAACAGAGCCGTAGTCTCGGGTATGTACGTGATCCTCGTTAAACATGATCCTCATTTCCACAACTCGATTTCAAAAGTGACTTAGAGACCGATAGGGACACAGATCATACATTACACCAGTTAGTGACATATTGACTACCTGCATTTTAACCCCGTCATTATTATTTTTATTTTCTTGCCTTTTATTACTATTACATTATTGCTAGTGTTGCTCTGACGACCTGAGTATGCATGCTCAGTGATAGAGGTGGATTCGTCTGATCTCGAGGAGACCGTGAAGATCCAGAGCAGTGGACCAGTTACATTTCTCCACTGATATTCCTGGTAAGTTACTCTCTTGCTTACTTCCTTCGAGCTCAGATCTCTTTATATCTTATAGTTTTAGTGACTGCATTCTCTTTACCCGTATTGTATTTTACTGAGTACCATATAATGCTAGAATCCGAAATGTGACTACGACAGGATTTTTCCTTGGTCGTTGGAGCATGGCTGGCCTCATCACTCTTGTATTCCGTATTTTGGGAAGCGGGGCGTGACATGGTTTTGTTGGTATCAGAGCTCTGGGTTTAGAATAAGATTGCAGTCCAATTTAGGGATCCCTTGAATCATACTTTATTTCCTTGCTTTCACTTTCATATACTACTTGTGCATCACCACTCAAATTCATGTTTTGAATCTTATCTACTTTATCTTTTCCTCGTGTTCCGCATCATTAATCGTTATTTTCATTCGTGTTTCACTATCTGATCATAACCCTTGCGTTCCAGACCATAGCCAACCCTGGGGCTGCATCGCTTCTCGATGAGGACACTCAGTCCTGCGTTTCTTTCGACTGTGTATTAGTGAGTTCAGATGACGAGGTCGATGGCCCACATATCATTTTCAACGACAGCGAATCCAAGGACGAGGGAGCGATGTCACAATTCCGGAGATCAATATGATTAATGATTCGGACGATGAAGAGGAAGACCCGTAGGAGGACCCTGAAGAAGAGGATCCACAGGAACATGCAGTGGAAGGGAACAGAAGAAGATCCTGAGGAGGAGGATCCTGAAGAAGATCCAATAGAAGAGGACCCACAGGAAAACGCAATAGAGGAGGATCCAGATGAGGGTCCTGAAGAGGGAAATCCTGAGGAAGACCCTATGGCAGAAGATCCAGGAGAGGACCCGGAAGAGGTAGAACATATGGAGGAGGATTCCGATGAGGAAGCTCCCGCCAAGGAGGAAGAGTTGGGAGAAGAAAACTCTATGGGGGAGGCATCCGAAGACGAAGTTCCAGTCCAGGAGGAGTGGGAAGATGAAACATCGAGTGAAGAGGAACTCGAGGCTGAAGAAGCTCAAGCATACATTCAGGCAGGACTGTTTACTCAAATCAGAGCAAAGCTCTGTTCAAATTCCAAGGCGGGAAATGAAGCAACGCTTCTGATTCCCTCCAATCAGAGCAAAGCTCTACTCTGAAAATTTAAATTTTAATAATTGAAGCAGCGCTTCAAATTCCGTGTGCTGCGCGCAACGCGCCACGTGTCAAAAGCTGATACGCCAGCGCAGCGCCCAAGGCAGCGCGCCCAATCAGAGTAAGGCTCTATTCAAAACAAAAATTAAAGAAAGCAACGCTTTAGTTGCACAAACGCTGCGCTGCGCGACACGTGTCAGCGCAGTTGCGCTGCGCTGTGCGCTGCACGACACGTGTCAAGCGCTGGGGTGTTTGCGCCAAACAGAATTAAAATTCCAGTAAGATCTTTCTGTTCTTGTTAAAACAAGAAGATTGTCTTCTGTAAAACAGAAGCCCTTGGATCAAAGATCTAACGGTGGGGAAAATTCCCTAAATCACTCAGAGAAGAATCTCTTTAACAAATTTAACAAATTAATGGACACTATATAAAGGCCCCTAGACCCCAATTCAAAAGTCATCAACATCAACATCATCATCAAGATTGTGAGAAGAACTCAAGAAAAGAAAAAAGGTAAAAACCTTTATAAAAGAAGAATTTCTTCTGAATAGATCATTGATCTAAGAACAAGATCAATGATCTTCAATAAAAATAAATAAATAATAACAGTGCCTTGCACCTTTTTATGAACCATTGGTTCTGGAATCTTAAAGATTCTTTTCTTGAATCCAAAATTAGATCAAGTTATTGAAACAGTGCCTTGCACTTGCAAAAACTGCACTGTTGCGCTCCTGGGTTGGCGCAAGCCACCAGAGAGCGCCACGTGTCAGCACCATAACCACTTGCGCTATACGCTTTTAAAAATAGAGTATTGCTCTTTAAAGTTGGCGCAACTCACCAGAGCGCGCCACGTGTCACAGCGCAACAGCGCAGCGCACTGGCACAGCGCACTGCGCTAGCATGACACGTGTCACCTCCACATGCGCTTACGCTCAATAATTGGCACAAAGTGCCTGACAACCCACTGTCAGATAATTAATGCACTGCATTATTTACAGAAGGGCCAAGCTTAATTAAAAAAAGGCCTAATAGGCCAAATTAAATGCAATGCATTATTTTAAAGAAGGGCAGAGCCCAAACAGATGTTCTGCATCATTTATAAAGGGACAGGGTCCAAATCAGAAAGGCCTAGCAGGCCAAAATAAAATGCAGTGCATTATTAAACAGGGGCAAAGCCCTAGCACAGGCCTAATAGACCAAAGATAAAAACGTTGAATATTCTCAACTGGACTTAGCCCAATCATGGCCGTAAGTCCTCAAATTAAATTGACTGAGCAAGACTGCTCTCTTAAATCAATTTACATCCAGTTCAAGGGTACATCTCCGAACTCCTCTGACACCTATCGTTGTAATCCTTCAACGACGTCAGAGAGGTGACGGGTCCTGACGACCACACATCAACATGGACTTATGCGTCCTTAAACTAATGGACTAATGCGTCCTTAAACACAACGATACGGACTGTGGGGTCCTTAAACCCATGGACTTATGCGTCCTTAAACTAATGGACTAATGCGTTCTTAAACACAACCATACGGACTGTGGGGTCCTTAAACCCATGGACTTATGTGT